>OZ025293.1:440278631-440878631 GCA_964019185.1 Maratus speculifer
TGCTGAATTAACTGTTTTGGTTCAATTTTTGGATATACGTTCATCCTGAAAAGACGCTTGCCTGATTAGTTTTGGGAAGGTACGATTACTCCCCCCCCCCCCATCCGTCCTCAATTAGATGAATGGGTTTTTATGCAGAATTGTCCAACGTGTGTCAAATTTGCATATAATTTCTTTTCGATAAGGCTTATATATAGTATAGAATTGAATAGAATTAGATAGCTTATATATAGTATAGAATAGAATACTCCTGAAGAAATTTAGGAGTTCTAATGGTTAAGTATAGAGAGGGAACGGGGGATAACCTTTCTAAAATTAAATTAATAACTTTTTACGCATAATTATCCGATTTGCTTAGAATTTTAGACATAGGTTCATTATGATAAGACGTATCTCTGATTAGTTATGAGGTTCTTCTGCTTATTATAAAGGGGGGCGAGCAATTATATCCCCCTTAAACTAGAAAAATAGGTTTTTACGCAGAATTATCCCATGTATTTCAAATTTTAAATATAGGTTCTTTATGATAAGGTGGATCTCTGAATAGTTTTAATGATTTAATATCTAAGTATAGAAGGGGAATAGAATATAACCCACCTTAAATTAAATTATTTTTTATGCAGAATTATCAGATTTGCTTCAAATTTTGGATCATAGAACCATTATGATAAGGCGTATCCCTGATTACATATGGGGTTATTTTGCCAATTAAAAATAAAAGCGGGTGATTATCCCCCCCCCCCCTTAAATTAGATAAATTGTTTTTTATGCTCACTTATCCGACATATTTCATATTTTGGATATATGTTCTTTCTTATAAAGTGAATCCCGGAATAATTTTAAAGGTTTAATGGCTAAGTAAACACTGGGGGAACGGATGATACCCCCCTTTAAATTAATAAATGGCTTTTTACGCAGAATTATCTGATTTGATTCAAATTTTGATTGGGCGTTCATTATGATAAGGCGAAGTCCTGATTAACTGTGGGTTATCCCCCGTTCATTGCTCTATACTTATCCATTAAACCCTTAAAACTATTCAGGGATTCACTTTATCAAGAAGAACCTATATCCAAAATTTGAAATACGTTGAATAATTGTGAAAAAAAAAAAAAAAAAAACAATTTATTTTATTTTAAGAGTGGAGGATTTATCGCCCGCTTCCTCTATTTAATTATCAAAAGAACCCCATAATTAATAAGAGATTCGCCTTCTTATAATGAATATACATCCAAAATTTGAAGCAAATCGGATGATTCTGCGTAAAAAGCCATTTATTTAATTTAAGGGGATTTATCCCCCGTTCCCCCTCTATACATAGCCATTAAACTCATAAAACTATTCAGGAATTCACTTTATGAGAAAGATCCTATATCCAAAATTTGAAATACATCGGATAAGTGTGCATAATTTTTTTAATCTAATTTAAGGTGGGTATAGTAATCACCTGCCCTCCTTTTTAATTACTAATAGAACCCCATAACTAATGAGAAATACGTCTTATCATAATGAACCCATGTCCAAAATTCGAAGCAAATCGGATAGTTCTACATAAAAAGCCATTTATTTAATTTAAGAGGGGTTTCCTCCATCTCCCCTTTATGCTTAGTCATTAAATACTTAAAACTATTCCGGAATTCACCTTGCCAGAAAGAACCTATATTTAAAATTGAAATACATGGGATAATTCAGCATAAAAACATATTTATCTAGTTTGAGGGGGAGAACTGCTCGTCCCCCCCCCTTTATAATAAGCAGACGAACCCATAACTAAACTAAGATACGTCTTATCATAATGAATTTATGTCCAAAATTTTAAGCAAATCGGATAATTATGCGTAAAAAGCCATTAATTTAATTTAAGAAAGGTTATCCCCCGTTCCCCCTCTATACTTAACCCTTAAACTCCTAGAATCTCTTCAGGCATTTTATACTATACATAAGCCTTATCGAAAAGATCCTATATGCAAATTTGACACACATTGGATAATTCTGCGTAAAAACCCATTCATCTAATTGAGGAGGGATGGGGGGGGGGGTAATCATCCCTTCCCAAAACTAATCAGGCAAGCGTCTTTTCAAAATGAACGTATATCCAAAAGTTGAACCAAAACAGTTAATTCAGCATGAAAAACCCATTTACCTAAACTGTGAGCCCCCCCCCCCCCCCCCCCCCCGATCCCCCTTTCATACTTAACCAATGAATCCCCAAAATCAATAATAAATCCCCAAAATCAATTCCTTGTCACTTTTTTTCCGGTAACTTTTTTTCCTTGTCACTTTTTTTCTGCGTCACTTTTTTTCCGTGTAACTCTTTTTCTGCTTTTGTAGTTTATGTCACTTTTTTCCGATAACTTTTTTTCCGGTCACTTTTTTTCCGTTTACCGTTTCATGCAAAGCGTTTTCTAAATGGATATAGCTATCCCTACGTAAGGAAGTTTTTGGTAATAAAATGTCTATTTAAAAAAAATCCCTTGTGCATGCGAACTTTTTGTAAATATTATGGAGTTCGGGACTAGTTTATTTTGAGTGGGTTGCTTATTACGACTCTTGTACATTTAAAAGTTAATTATAAACCCATCTGGAAAAACGCGTCACGGACCAAAGCGCTTTGCAAATTTGCGAGCTACTTTCTACACAAGGTCCTTTAACACAATGCCAAGTTTAAACATTAAACAAGGGTTTTGTGTAAGCTGCACTAGAAGAAAAAAAAGGTTATTACTATGCTGAATTTAGTTTTATCAAATGCCAAATGAAGTTTAAATATACACTATCTTATATTCTCAGCACTGATTTAAGTTTCTTATAAATAGATAATGATAAGATTGAAAAAAAAAGTGTTATACAGGATAGCAATATTTGGTATTATTTAGGCTTCTATCACTTTGAACTTTTATTGTATACTCGTTTACACTTTTATAGAATGCTGTAACTAACCCTACGTTGAATAGACTTTTACAAATTCTTATTATTCTTTCAGCAACGATTTTCTTTTTAAAATACAGTTAAAGCTTTTGCAACGAGATCCCTTTGCTTAATTTTTAATCTTTAATCATCGATTTTTCAAAACAGAAAAATTTCTGTATTTGAATCTCGAAAATGCTCCAATTAAAAGAGGTAAAAACTTTACAATAAAAAATAATAATAACTGGTGAAGAAAAATGAAGGATTCTGAGAATTTTAAGTGGCACGTATGCCAGTCGCACGCCCCGAAGGGATTTATAATACATATGTTTACTTACGGAACCCTTTGAGCGCGAGTAAAACTCTCACTTGACCGTTTATTTAGTCTTTAATTCGCAGTGCACCAATTACATATATTGCGATTTTAGGTATTTCTTTTCACTTAAAATATGAGAAATTTCTAAAGCAAGAGTTACTTTTATTTTTAAAGTTTCTTCAGAGGCACAGAAAGAAATATAGATTAAAGTTTAAAAAATATACATATTTGGTTTAAAGTAAATAAATTGTTTTTATTTTAATTAAATAATTTAAATTAATATATACTTTTAGGTACAATTTATTAAATGAAGGTTCACTATATTTACATTCCACAATAAATTGATAATAAAATAAAAAAATGAAAATAAAATTGATAGAATAAATAACCAGTGTGTCTTACTCATGATTTAGAAGCAGACTGTGTTTTCTGTTTTAGTCTATGCTTGTATAGATATGAATAGGTGGCCTTATTTTCAAATAGAACTTGTAGTTACAGCTGAAGTAATCCGTTCACGTGCACTCATGTTGACCAAATACATAACGTTTAAACAACAACAACAACAAAAAAAAAAAAAAAAAAAAAAAAAAAAGCCTTTCTTGTTACAATATCACCAAAGATTGAATAGCAACTAAAATTCAAAATGGTTTAACTATGCCTGTAGTGTACAATGAGTTGCTATATACTCCTCAAAATCGCTGTCCAGTACTCAAAAATTTCCGGGGGCGGGTCGGTTCTGCCAAACAAAGGGTCCCACTCCGCACAATCACAGGGATGACAAATTAGATCCAGATCGTCCCATTGTAAAATTTTTAAAGACTAACCTTTAAAAAACATTTCACAGTATCTTTTATTTAGAAAAATAAACCCTTAAATACTTTAAAGAATATTTCATAGGAAAGAACGCAATTTTGAGACCACAGAGGGTAAAAGTGCGGACAGACATCACCACTACTTGCGGTCACTTGTCGGTGTCTTTTATGTTCGCAGGCGGTGTGTTTTATGTATGACTTTTCCATGTCAAGGAAGGAAAACTCACTTTAACTGCAGGATAGGGAGCCTTTCAATCAAGTGGCATTAAGATCGTTATCTTCTGAACTATTGTAATCTTCCCCTTTTCTATTGTCAATAAACCGCAGAAAGAAAGAAAAGAAAAGATTTTCTTGAATTCAGTTGAAGTTGGGTAAAACACACGTGTTCCCGGCCTCTTTTTAAAAGAACCCTCTTCCCAAAGTAAACATAACAAAAAACAGAGAAAAATCCTAATGCGTGACATTTATTGTTTATTGTAATCAGTTAGAGTTTACATGTAACAGCAACTAACTGTCAAGTATAACGAAAACAATATTGTAAACTTGTTCACAGTAATTTCAGAATCTTTTGGTTTCAGCCGGCTTTCTAAAGATAAATTTCGTATGGTGACAATTGTACAAAGAAAGCAATCTTTAGGAATATAAGCTAATCCAGATTAGTTTAATTTGGAGCGGTGTGGGACAATTTCTACAAAGTGAAAATGTGAGGAATACAGAACGCCTTAATTTCTGGCAGAGGTCTGTTAAAAAGAGAGAGAGAAAAACTTTACAGATAATTGTTTTGCTGTTTCCAATCTAAAAACTAAATTTAGGAGAAGAAAGGGAAATCTGGCATGAAGAAAGAAAAACGGGAATTTCACTGTAATAATAAGAATTTTTTAAAAGGAAATTCTTAGCGATGAAATGATCGGAATGTCGAATTTCATTCTAGGTTGGTTAAAAAGGTGGAAAAATATAAATTTAATGTTTTGCCCCCTTTTTTTTTCTTCTTATTTTTTAGGAATTTAATGTAGAGTTTTGTGCTAGGTCGGGCAAAACTTTTTCCAGGTCGGGCTTCGCCCGACCTGGCCCCCCCCCTGGCTACAGCCCTGATTTGCGGGGACCCACTTTTGGTAAAAAGATACCCAGAATTTTAGAAGTCCTGGGTAGCAGGGACCCGGGATTTTTCAAGTCCAGTGGCATCCCTGCAACCATTTTTATGATTTACATTTTATAACAGGACCTTGTTTTCAGTCTATTTTGGATAGGCTAGATGGTTCCGTGTAATCCAAATGCCCTGTTATTCCAAAAGTTACTTGTTTGAAGCCATTCATTAGAGTTAGGTTTTTTTTTCTTTTTCTCACAGAAATATATTTTATTATCTAATATATTTAGTTTTAAATGTAAAAATAACAAAAGAATCAAAATTTCAAATTTTATTTAAATAATTTGACTTAAATTTGATTGAGAAAATTACTTCCTTTTGTAATTGCTTTAAAACTAAATTCATGGTGCTGTCATCTATGACAGGATTCAATAATTATAAATAATTTGTATTTATTAATTAGACAATAGTGTTTTGAAAGAAATATTAATAGAAACCTTTTGTTTGATATTTCATCATACTTATCCATTTTTCTTTTTATATTGCTGCAAGTATTTGTATCCATTTTTTAATTTTGATTATGTTTGTGAAAGTTTTATACTAACATTAATTCTGCTAGAATTTAATTTTAGAGAAACATAAGTTGTTTTCATTTTATACATATTTATATATATATTTAGAAAACTATCCTATTTGAAGTGATCCCTATACAGAGTTGCCAAGTCTCTGGCTTTTTGCCCACCACTATTATTTTAGAGAAAATTTTCTTATAAATCACCTAATTGTTTCAATTACATAAAAGAACATTTTCTGTATTAAAACACTGTTATCCAAAAAGCCGGTGACTTGGCTGCTCTGCTCATATCTAAAAAAACTTTTTCATGCTCTAATATGTAAAATAATAAAAATTTTATTTCTCTATGACCAGAACATACTGAGTTATGAAACTTTGAATTTTATGAATTTTCTAACGCTAAAATCAAAGAACACATTTTTATTATTGAAAATTCATTGAAATATAATTCAATAAGTTTTGATTCACTTTTATTATTGACCTGTTGCTAATTCGAAAATCATTTATTGTATAGCTCAAATTTTAAAAAAGGCTTCAAATAACAATTCATTACACAGAAAATCATTTACATCAAAACTGTTCAAAATTTGCATACTGTCTTTGTATTCTGTGACTTATATTTAGAAAATCTTTTCCATGCTTTAACAAGTAGCCCTAAAAATACGTTAAAAATTTACCAAGTTATGGTACTTTGAATTTTATAAATGTTCAATGTTTTAGTGGGGTGTCAATGATTTTAATCATTTGATTAAAATCATAAATTATCTAAATGTTTTAAATAGAGTGTCAATGATTTTAATCAGTTGATTTAAATCAACTGATTTTTTATTTTAAAAAATCATTGATTAAAATTTATTTATTTTTTTAATGTTTAAAATGACATAAATGTATTAAAATCTAAGATTAATTTCGAATTTTTCTACAGCTATTTTTGCCTTATGAATAAATGAAAAAAAAGTTTTAAAAATTGTTTCTAAACGTAATTCCTGAGAATTGTAAAACATAAAGTTCAGTAAGTTTGCAAAGGCATAAAAAGCATTTCATTTAATTTGTGATGTCATAATTTCCTTTAAGTAATTTCAGTAATTACTAATATTGTAGAACCCCAGTTATCCAAAAATCAGCTTAACCGAAAGACTAAAATTTCTTAAATGTGAAAATTTTTATTTTCAATACTATTTTTAGTGATATCAAATGACACCTTTGAATACATTCTGATTTATAATTACTATTTAACTTGTAAGTTTTAGATTAAAAAAAAATCTGCATCATTTTTAATACATTGGAAAGTTGTTTCAATAATTGTTAGCTTTAAAAAGTAGCAGCAAAATAAGTAAAAATATCAAATTGCACACTGGTACAAATAGTGTTAAAAAAGCATATTCTTCATAAAAAACCAAAATAAAGTTACTTATTTGGTGCATTCCATAATTTTGGGCATTTTATTAGATAGGTACATACAGCACCTCATTTTCTTAGAAAATATATTATGATTTTCTTTTGTTTTTCAACTTCAGGGTGCTTTGAATACATTACCATGACATTTTTATTACAACTATATTCAAAATTATGCTCACATCTATCAAGTTTTCACTATAAGCCATAACAATATTTGAATAACAATATATATATATATTGTTATTCAAAAATTCATATGGAACCCCGGTTATCCAAAAATTCCTATGGAACTGAAAATGCTCTGGTCCCATGATTTTGGGATAACTGAAGTTTTGCTGTAATTAAATTTAATTAAACTGTAAAAATGTAGATTATGTTAGTAATTAGAAATTTAATTGTCCTGGAAACACAAAAATCTTGGTATCTGTTCAGAATTTAATGCTGGGGAAAAAAAATTAAATATATATAATTTTTATCATGATTTTTTTAAAACCCTAGTTTAAATGACAAAAAAGGGTATTAAACATAAATTGGAAAGTTTCTACATGTGTTTTGACTTATAAAAACATTTTAAAAAAACCTTTAAATTATTGTTTCTAAACTGAATTCCTGACTATTTAAAAAGTTTAAGTGCAGAAAGTTTGTAAAAAGCCTAGTTGTAATATAATACATAAAATTATTTCATATTAAAATGTATTTAAATTTAATTAAACTTTATTTACAATTGTAGAAATTATAGAAATAAGCTTAGCAAGTCTATAATAAATTTCTCCAAATAAAAGAAAAATAGTTGGTATCTTATTTTCTTATTCTACTTTTGCAATAATAAGTTTATATCAAATACTGTAGCTAAAGAAGAATGAAAGAATGATGTTGGCTGAACTGTTTATTGTAAGAGAATGTATTAGGGAAAAAAATCAATTGGTATAAAATGTAAAACACAGCAAGAGCTTCTTCAGTAAAGTTTAAAGAGTGCTAATAATACCGCTGTTTAATGTTTGAGGATTGCAGATATAACTGGATATTCCTCATATTTAGCCTGTATGTTTGTATGAAAGGGTTAAAACATATTCATAATTTTTGGGGGGGTTAGCCTGTGCATATATGTGTGTAAGTTCAGATTAGAGGTCTGCATGGGCCGGAATTTCCAGGCCCGGGCCCGGCCTGTAGGAAAGTTATTTCGGCCCGGCCCGGCCCGTACAAAAATCAGCGAAAACAGGCCCGGCCCGTTTTGGCCCGTTACAATTTCTACGATTTCTAAAAAATTCAAATTTTTATCATATAACTAAGATTCCTTTAAAGAATACTGCATACATATCTATGGAATGATTTTACAGTATATTTTACAGCAAATACACATTAACAACTTAGATTCTTAGGCTTACACATTACTTAGATTCTTAGGCTTACAACATTCGAATAATGATTCATTAAAAAATTAATATGGCTTAGAATAACAGAAAAAAGAAAGAAAGCTAAGAACATGGTTAATTTTGAAGCTGTTTAATAAAAGAAGATTTATAAATATATTTCTATATCATTTTATTATGGATTTCAAATCTAAATTCATTCTTAAATTCAAAGAAGCTCCTTTCTGATACATTTCTAAATTCATTTTTTTTTCCTCAGAAACGCATAAGATTAGCAGATATCTTTATTCAGAAACTATATAATCGAATGGCGTTATCCATTTTTTGATACAAACAATTTAAGAATACTGCAAACAAATAAAATACTGTCATAATTAGCGTTTTGAATAGCATTTCCGGAAGCAATAGCAAGGGAAGGGAGAAAAACCTGCAATCATTTGAGAAACTATTATATCTCAACAAGGTTATACAAGTATTTTATTTACCAAAAATGAAAAATGCTATTTGATTCCAAATCCCTTCGATAGTTAGGCTTATATAGACTTTTATACTTTTACAATTTAAAATTAATCAGAAAATGTGTCAAACTTTCGCATTATTGAGAAATTAATTTAAAAATCATCAAGAAGTATATATCCGAAGACTAAGCTAACATAAGTTCTTTATCGCTGTTAATAATTTTACAAATCATGTTTTCTGCCAATTATTAAGTCTAGTACCGGTCCGGCAAGTCTATATGTAGAAAAATAATGGAAGCGTGATCTCGGACCGATATGAGTCAGCTAAAAAAATATTAAAACGGGTTACACATAATGTAATTCTCCGATGCCGATACACTGTGCATTTTTATATTGATGCTGTCAAACTAGTATGGCCACATTTATACTTACTCTCGTTAAAACCATTTTCATTGAAAATATCTCATATTTTATCGTTTCTGCTTAAATCTTCAGAACGGGCCAGTAGGCCTGCAATTTTTTTTATCGGCCCGTCTGGCCCGTTCAAATTTTTTGGCGGCCCGGCCCGTTGAAAAAACAATTCTAAATCTGCTGGCCCGGTCCAAACCATGAAAAAATTTGAGACGATTCCGCCGGCCCGGGCCCATGCAGACCTCTAGTTCAGATTTACAGGGATGAAAGAGTTCCGCCTAAAGGCGGAAATCCGCCTTTTTGAAGATGATTTTGGCCATCCTCTGGATCGATGCAAAAATGCAAAGAAAATATTACTGGTAATTTGGGGGGGGGGGGGGGGTCCAAGAAGCTCCGGGAGTAATTTTCGGACTTATCTTTCACCCGCTAGATTTCACCCACAAATCGCCGAAGAGCTACTAAAAAAAAAAAAAAAACTGTCAAGATAAGCGGTCAATTTACGTTCAGGAGCGGTGCATTTCGCGGGGCGAAAATCTATTTTTAAGGACCGGGCAAACATAACTATTCTGAAGTTAAACTTTATTCCCGGAACTGCCTTTTCTTTTCTCTCACTTACGGTTTACTGACAGTGGGAAACGAGGGAGATGCAATGGTCACGGAAGATCACCCTACTGAAGGGAAAGATTCCCGTGCTACTCTTGGATTGAAGTTGAACTGAAAAACTCATTTACATCAAACGCGCCGCCTGCAAACCGCGAAAAAACTTTGTGTGTGCCCGCAGCCTTTAGACTGGCAGCTGTTTTCTGACACCTGGGTCCATAGGTCACTGTGACACTGAAGAGAAAGAAAATCGTGAGAGGGAATAATTTAATCTGGATTAATGAGCTTTAAAACAGTTATAATAATTTTTCAGTTGTTTTGTTTTCCAGAATAACTATTATTTTTGCAGCGCGACGGATACGAGCTAATATAAATTCTGTTTTATTATTATTGCACTTCAGTTCCGGTTAAAATATGTCTATTTCAGGTCAACCTTTTTTTTAAACATTTTTTAGTTGCGTTTGAATTTATTTCGAGTGGAATTTTCAGTTATAACTAAAATACCCGAACGCGAGTATGTGCAAGACTTGACTACTAATCATAATTAAGAGTTTTATCTTCATCATTATTATTATAAATACTGTTGATCGATGAATTATATAATTTTTGAAATAAATGAGAATATGGCATTGATAAATTATATACATTCTGCCACAAAGAACACTAGTATAATTATTTTATGGTGCATTTACACTCCATTTTACGATATTTGCGTTCAGAGGTAAAGGTCTGCACGGGCCGGGTTCGAGCCGATTTGCATTAATGTCATTTGGGCCGGGTCGGGGCCTTGCTTCTGAAGGCTCCGGACGGGCCTAGTCATTAATCTTTTCGGGCCGTAATTTTTTTTCCTGGAGTATCGGGCCGGGCCGAGCCTAACTTACTTCTTCCGTAGAAACCGAGACTGATTTCATTCTTTTTAGTCTTCACGGACCAAAATAATCAGTTCCTGTTGAATCTCCCCATATGAAAATCCTTTTCTCGACGTGGAAATAAGTCTGTTTACAAATCAGTAAAGTTTGGCTTGGTCCAAAAATTTTTGCAAAATAGGAATATACTTTTAAGTCGTCATTATTCTACAATTAAACATTAGAATTTATTCTTTTTAAAGAATCGTAGATCACTAGGCGTCTCAAAATAAAATTATTAACATTAAAAAAAAAATTAAAAAAAAAGATTATGACGAAATTTTTGTTTAAACTGAAAACTGCAAATTTTTTTTTAACTGTCCATTCATGCAAAATGAATGCAACAATACGCGAGAAAAAAAAAAAAAATTAAACATTTACATCTGCTAAGAAGGAAAAGTATTTTTTTCATTCCAATGTCTTAGAAGATTTTACTTTTACCGTATACCATTTTTTAGATTTTTTTTTAATGCATTAATAATATTAATGATAACTGAAACATTTACATACAACAAACAAAGATTCATTAAAAGCGTAAATATCGCAGCCTATGGCATTGTTGCATAAATAAAGATTTTAAAAATGAAAGAAGAAAAATTTTTTGGTGTGAACTCTTCCGGTAGACTAAAGATCAATGTTCTGTAGAAATTCACTCGAGCCGGGCCGGGTTCGGGCCGAATTTAAAAATTTTTTTTCCGGTCCGGGCGGAGCTCGGGCCGGGTCAGGCCAATATTTTTTGCGTTCGGGCCGTGCAGACCTCTATTCAGAGGCTGCTTCACCACTCAAGAACGCGCGCTCGCTAATGTTAATCCGATGGGAGAAATCTTTTTAAGCATACAGTTTGCGTTTTGATAATTTAATTTTTATTTATTTTGTATTGAATACTTGAGGTTATTATATACAAAGACCCTTTTTTTAATTTTTCAATTTTGTTTGCAGATTTTTTTTTTTTTTATCTTTTGGGATATTTTTACCTTTGGAATCTGTTTTGAAAATAAAAATATCCCCAAATATTTTTTGAATAAATCTGTCGTTTTATCGCGAATTTTTGACAATTTGTTGCTTTTACTCAATTTTTTTAGGAACTTTGCCGGTTTTTTTTTTTTTCGAATTTTATAACAAGTTAGGCATTTTTTCGTGAATTTTTCGACGAAATTTGTCATTTTTTTGCATATTTTTCGATGAAATTTGCCATTTTTTCACGATTTACGACAGAACTAGCCATTTTTTCGTGAATCTTTTGACATAATTTGCCATTTTTTCGCGAATTTTGACAAAATTTGTCATTTTATCGAAATTTTTAAACGAAATTTGCCGCGTTTCACGAATTTTTTGACAAAATTTGCCGTTCTATCGTGATTTTTAGACAAAAGTTCTCGTTCTTTCAAGATCTTTTGAGGAAATCTGTCGTTTTTCTGCTAGGTCTACAGAAGGTTGATGGCTGTGGTCCCCTGTTTTATCAAGATATACACATTTACACTGTGAATTTTGAATTTTTTTTTAATCAAATTTTTTGTAACTTGTATGTTTTTGTAAAATTTAAAACTGCACTCCAGTCTATAAAATGTCGTCATTAGAATTTTTCTATTTTTTCTCTTTATATTTGGCATCTGAAGTTGAAAAAAATTTTCCTCCTTTTTTTCTTTGGTCCACTTTCATGCCTGGATTTAGACAGTTAACAATACAAATACAAAATGGACTGCAAATAATGTCTGTTAGTTTTGTTATTTGTGCTGCAAACTAATGAAATAATTTATTTATAGTTTCTATTAATTCTGTAATTACTTACTATTTCATTTAGATCAATTTTTAGGGCGACACATCCTCCCTCTTTTAAAATTGGTAAAATGTATCCTGCCTTAAAGAAATTTACCTGCATTTGTTGATAGAGATTTCTTGTAAAAAAAAATTCCAAGTTGCACAGGGGTTATGTGTGGGTCATTCCATGTCAAATCAACCAAAAAAATTCAATATTCAACCTGACCATTTCAGATTTCAATAAAATTGCCAGGGATCATTCTCCATAATATAAATTAGAGCATATATTTTTATTTTTTGCTTTAAATTTTCATGCAATTACTTAAATTTTGAAAAAAAAAAAATCATTTTTTGACTTGCATAAATATTTTCAATTTTGAATTTCTTAAGTTCTATTAAACATAGAAAATTTTATGACCACTCATTTTAAAGAGGAGTATATAAGATTTAATTTGATATGCAAGTTGACTATGCCTAATTAAAAAACAAAAATGAAATTTACTTTTTTTAGTTAAAAATTTTTAATTAGTGTTTTTAAAGTTAAAAAAATTTTAATTATGTCAACTTGCACGTCAAATTGAACCTTATACACTCCTCTTTAAAATGAATGGTCATAAAATTTTCTATGTTTTAATAGAACTTGAGAAATTCAAAATTGAAAACCTGTAAGCAACCCAGAAAGGGATGATTTTTCAAAATTCAATCAATCAATTATATGAAATTTTAATGCAATAAAAGAATTATAAACATATATTCTCATCTATATCATCAGACAGAATGATTCTTGAGAGTTTCATCGAAATCTGAAAGGGTCAGGTTGAGTCACTGGTTGATTTGACATGGAATGACCCATGTTTTAGTAAAAATGACAGAACTTTATTCCTTCAGAAAAAAAATAAGTAAATAAATAAAATGTGGTTATTTAATTGTATTTTTCAATTTGTAATCATAAGAATATTAAAAATAATGGCACTTTTTATCACACTAAAAAGTTAACTTAAAAAAAAATATTTAAATGCCAAATACATTGCTAATATATTTCATCATGAAATAGTGCCTTTTAAAACTATCATCCTGTTTCTCTTTCTTTATAGAATTAATACTAAATTATTTTAATAATTAAAGCATGAAAATACATATTATGTTCCTAATTACAGAGTTACTTGTTTAATAATTATTAATCTTAAATAGTGTGGAACAGTTTAATATTAAATGCAATTATTAATAATTTTAAGAAATGTAAATGTCACTAGTATTTAATATAGTTTACATAATTATTACAAAATACTTTATATGAAATTATTGTATCCTACTAACTAATAAAACTAATAATTTGCAATTTTTTAAATTTATTTAATTACAAACTGATAGTTACAATTTTATTAATTAAAGTTTAAAAACACAGACTATGTTAAGAATTAGAGTTTTAATTGTTTTGTAAACCTAAAACTCTTAATAGCTATTCCGCATTTGAATACTGGGGGGGAAATATAAAAATCCAATTTAAGTTAAAAAATTGATTTAAATTTTTTTAAAAATGTATATCAGATTTAAATTTTTAAAAATTGGATTTTCTTTATATATTTTTTAAATAATCGTGATCTTTTAACATTCTAGTTTTTTGGCTCTAAAATTGGGAAAAACATCTTTAGTGTTAGAAAACACTGAAAATTTATAAAAATTATAGTGACAGAACTGGGTCAGTTTTTTTTGTACAGAAATACAGTAGACTCCCTCAAATCAGGGCCATAGCTAAGGGGGCGCTATGGGCGGCTCAGCCCTCTCTAAAATATTTTGAGCCCTGGAAATTGAGCCCTCCCCCCCCCCACCCCCCCTGGAAAAAGTTCCAAGGTCACTAAATGTTCGGAAAATTCAAATGAAATTCTGTTCAAAAATCTAGTTTTGAGACCCTTTCACAGTTTTGCAGAGTTACTAAATTGTATCTAAAATACGTGTTTCAACACTCCCTCATCCTATTGGTACATATGAAGCTAACAGGTTGTTTAATTTTGCACCAGTTATATATTCAAAATTTTCATCATCATTTACTTTTCTTAGCATAAAATGAAGTTATTACAACAGTTTAATGAGAAACATAGTACTTACAATGTGAATATGCTCTAATTTATCTTTCTGCATTAGAGAGAGAACAAAAAAATATAAGCCCCCCTTATTGTACACTTCTAGCTACGACCCTGCCTCAAATCTGCAGCCTTAAAATTTCCAACTCTCTAAAATCTGCACATATTTTATGGATATAAACAATGAAACATTCAGTTCAGATATCGGGAGAAATTTTGACTTTTTTAGCTTTATTTCAATTCCATACATATTTTAATTTGTTATTTTTGTTAATATTACTGAATTCATATTTTTTCATTATTGAAGAATAAATTTACTTCTGAAAAAATTTGATATACTACTGATATCACTGGTAATCCCAATCTTCTAACTAAACATAATTATAAAATATTTAAGCTTTTTTTTTTGTTATTAAGTCTGGCTAAACCTGAAATAAAGTTTTTTTTTTATGATTTTGATGTGAATTAGTAATGTACTTTTACGATGCAAGTTTCATTGAATAATTTAGGAAAAATATATTTTATCTTTATAAAGAATATTTAATCATACATCATTGATTATTCACTTGACCTTTGCTTTTATTATTCAAAAAATTATCTAAATTTTTATTGTTTTTATTTATTACTTATTTTAATATCTAATTATATTGTAAGCATTCATTATAATTTTGATTGCGTTATTATTTGCATTCAAATTACTGTTTAAAAAATGTAAACAAAGCAATGACAAGAAATCCGCAAAATTCTAAAATCTGCAAAACCTCTGATCTCAAGCTGTGCGGATTTGAGGGAATCTACTGAAGAGTTATTAGCCTGGAGAAAGTTTTTCTAAATATAATTCACACAGTGGCTGTCTAAAGATTCAAATTTTTTAACTGTCTAAAAAATAACTTTTTTAATGTAAATGGATTTATATATGTTGATGAACAACATTTCAAACATTCTTGTATGTGCAACAGTATCTTTAAAATAAGCACTTTAGGAATTTGGTATTGATCAATGATAAGAATAGACACCCTGTTTAAGCCTATTCAATTTTAATATTGCAGTATGCTTTTTTAAATTAGTAAAAAAATGTATATATTTTTTTTTATAGATTATGAACGGGTAATGAATGGCCCAAGAATGGAAAAAAATCTGTCTATTCCATCCTATCAACCAGGAGGAGGTTTTAATTCTAAGGTATGTTGACATTTTGATGACACTGTATATGCATATAGATACATGTAATTTATGCATATGTTTATCACAGTAAATATTGCCATTAAACAGTTGAGATAATATGTTGAAAGTGGTGTTTATCAATTGAAGTGAAAAACTTCTTAAAAACACCATAAAATAAACTAAAATGGGCTAAGTCTTTCGAAAAAACTTAATCTTACGTTTTAATTATACTCTTCCGTGATTGGCTGTTGCCTTCTACTTTCCTTTTGGCTGTTCCTTCAGCTTTCTCCCTTTCCCATCTTTTCATTTCAGTTGTGCTGCTTACATTCATAGTAGATGCATGTCATCTTTGCTCCTGACAAAGAAAGACTCAGTTCTTTTGAAAGGCCTAACACACTTTAGTATATTTTATGGTGTTTTAAAGATTTTTCACTTTGATTAAATAATTGGATCATTTAAAAGAATATTGCTGAGCACCCTGTCCACCTTTTTCTTTTCTTTTAATCATTTGTCATCTTTTGAGATTTTATATGTATAAAGTTATTTTGGATGTTAATGATTCCTTGAATTTTTTTGGTGGTTTTGAGTTTTAAAAATCACTTTTCCCCCCCTTCTATGTAATTTCTATGAACTTTAAATTGTATATAAGACATGAATCTTATGTAATAAATGTCACCACGATTCTTCAAATGAAACATTTGTGACTAGAGTTTGGAATATTTAATGTACCAAATTCTAATTGTTGTTCTAATGTTGTTTAGAATAATGCATATTATGGCTCTTTTAGTATCACATGAGACACAGAGTAAAAACAAGGTTTCCTAAATTATTTGTGGGAGTTCCAGTTTTGTGCTTATTTGATAAATTCCTAAACATAATTTGATTCTCAATAACAAGAAAGTTTTGACAAATATTTATTGTTTAAAACATGGCAAAATAATATTTACATTTAATTCATATTGGCAGACTGTTATTTTTTATGCAAAGCAGCAATTAATGTTTGGATACCATTGATTGATTGTAGCTAAAGCATTACAAAAGTTTTCTATTTTTATGAGCTTCTTATTACTTATTTTCTGTCTCAATTTTAAATAAGTCTTTCCTTCTCACATTATGAACTCGCTACCTTCAATCATTGTATCATTTTATGATCAAGTGCATTTAAAAAAAAAAAAAATCAGAACTTTTAATTTTGAAAATAATTAACTGCTGTGGTGAATATGGGGTACAAGATAAATGTTTCAAACTAGATTTATGATAAATATTTTAAACTGATTTGTTAGTCATTTTTTTCTTGGGTGGTTCAAACAACATTAGGATCATTAAATATGGGTTGTAGGTGATGTGTGTCTTCCATATTTAGTTACTTTTGTCAAGACGTTATACTCCAAGTTTTAATAAAACATTTTTGTTTAATATCTTTGCTTAATGAACTTTATTGAACATTGCTGATCTCATTAATTTATAAATGCATCTTCCCCTGTCAATCTTTATTCAAAACATTTGAAAAATAGACTCAGAAAATGAAACAATCATAACAGAAAATGTAAAGATTGTCACAAAAAGGACATTTTTTAAATTGGTTAGTGACCATTAAAGATTTCATGACAGGTGTCAAAAGATTTTTTTTAAATTTGTGCAGAAGAATTTTTGTTTTTCCAAATCAAAAAATAATTAAAGTGGCAATAACCTGGGAATGTTTGATTGTGGGGGAAAATCATAAAGGGATCTGAAAGAATTTGATGCAAACTTTCTCTTAAAAACTTATTTTCATTGAGGAAGAATTTTTGTGAAACTCTGACCTTTGTTTTGTCAATAAATTACGTTTGAAGATTAGAAGCCAAAACAAACCCAATATTATATGTTGGAGGAATTTTGCCATCATGATAATGCATGTGATAGTCTTTATAAAATGTACTAACAAGGTTGTAGAAATCTGCTAATATTCTTCTCATAGTTTCTTAAAGTATTTTAGACAAGTTGATTCTTGAAAGTAGAGATATTAACCTACCACCACCAACCATGGGTTTCAGGTATACTCATAGAGAAATTTCCCCCGTTTCTGAAATGTCAAATTGGCCGGTTTTTGTAAAATTACCCAGCATAATGATTCATCTTTTCTTTCTTTCTTTTTTTTTTCTTTTTTGGTTTTATCTAAAATACTTTGTGGACAACTGCTTTTGGTTTGTAATTATGCACCATTTTCAATGTTCAAATATGCAAACTTCAGTGTCACTTTTGACATGAGAAGTAAAATTGAGCTGCAAGAATAACTAGCTAATAGTTTTTATCATTCAATTAAAAATCTGCTACAAACACATAAGAATATATTATTAGGCTTAAAGAAAAGAAAAAACATAACTTGAAACAAGAAGGCAATCACAGATTAATACATTCTACTTTTATTTGTGCTGATGTTTTAAGCTATGTGATAGAAAATGTATTATTACAGTTCCAATAACTGTCTCACATTAGCCCCATACACACTGTTACACATCAACACCATGAGTTTGAACGTTTGTATTGTAACTAAGTCTGTGTCAAACATATTCATTTTTTTTAAGCCTAAAAAGAATCACGATATCTTACTGAATTAAGGCATATTTAAATAATTTAACTAATTTCTTATTTTAGCATGTTTAAAGTTTTGAAGTCTTAACAGAAATTCTTGAAATTTTTATAAGTGTAATAGAAATAGTTTACAAGTGTTTAATCAAGCTGTGCTTTATTTATCAATAACATAACCTAAAAATTATCCACAACCAGTCAGTGGGAGGCCGCTATTAAAAATAAATAAAGGATTGCCTCAATTAAATTATGTTAAGTATTTACCACTCAACTAGACACATAATTTAAAGCAGCCTCTTGTGTTTAATTAAGATCTTTAAAATTGTTTAATATTAAGATGACAGTTTTTCATCATTGTCCTTTCTGTTTCAGGTCGATCAGGATTTTGATCATAAAGATAATAGTATACCTGAAAAAGCATTTGATGAAAATTTAATCGGCAAAAATTCTTATACTGGGTAAGTTAGATTTGAAATTACTTTAGTTGCAATCCCCTTTCTCTGTTTACATGAAGGAACTGTCATGAACTGAAAATACTGAACTAAATCATAAACTGAACTAAAAATAATACATATGTTCTAAAAACGCATATATGATTTAATAAAAATATTACTGAAGATGTTTAATTTTTTTTTTTTCAAATATTTCAAGTTCTTTTTTATTACTAAGTTTATACCTAATTTTTCAAGTTTACTACTAGAGAAAGATTTCTATATAAATTATGATTATATAACACATTCATTATTATTTTAATAAAATAAATTATTTATATAACTAAAAGTTCTAGCCTTATTTTTTTCTAAGTGTGCTAAAGAAGAATTAAAACATTTTTTTTATTGTGCTATTTATTTTCGTACCATTTAAAAATTGTTCCATATTATAGCATTTGTAAATAAAAATAATGCATGTTTAAATATTCTCAAAAAGCTTCTTTAGATTGAGGATAGCCTTTTCATTGAACAAGAAACAATGTAATTATAAAAAAATCCCCCCCTTTTTTTTAAATAATTAAAATGAACTCAAAATTACTATTTTCCTCTCCATTCCTCACAAAAGCGGCAGAAAGGGAAACTCCCTTTTCATTATCTTTATTCCTGTTATCAAGAATAGACTTGTCTTATTCAGGCCTGTTACTGATGTGACCATTTAACCCTTCCTGGCAGAGTAATTCTTTTTGTAAAATAATGTAATGACACAAAAATTCACAAAAGAATTTTAGAAAATAAAAACTTTTTGTTCCCAAATAAAAAAAAAAGTGCCAAAACTTTTTTTTTTTTGCAAAAAACCCTGTTTTTTTTTTTTTTTTTTTTGCAGGGCCCTGCAAAAGATCCAGGCAGGTTTTTTCGGGTGTGCCCACTTGAAAAAACCCATTGTGGGTTTTTACAAATTTTTTCATGCTTTTGCAACTGTATCATTATTTAATCTAATTTTTTAGAATGCAAAGATAATTGCCCATTTAAATGTATTCTAACCGAACCAGATTTTAAATGGGAAAAATAGATTTCAACAGATTTCTGATTTGAAAGAAATGAAACTATACAGGGTGTCCACTCTCAACTGTGTCTATTCAGCCAGTTTAATTCATTTGTTATTTAAAAGAAAAGTAATTGCTTTTATTGTAGTTTATACCACTTTTTCATTGACTAATTTTTCAAACTTGCAAAATGTTAGACATTTTTGTTCATGTGATTGTGAAAAATCAACTTTTTAAGCTAAATATTGGTATAAGCTCCAAAAAAATTAATGCCCTTTTATAATTAGAAAACCCAATGTATTTCAGATGCTTGTTGCCAGAGATAAACAATCACTCAATCAAAAGTACAGTGCAGGCTGCTGCAAATACACTCATCACACAAAGTGTATTACTATTTTTTAAAACACAAAAATTTAACTGAAACCAGTAAAAATAATGATAAGAAGGTTGAAGATAATATTTCTTTATTTTGTGAACATAAGTAAATGATATAAATCATGTGTAATTGCAGGAAATGTTAATTAACAAAGTTGTCAATATTTTCTGTAGAAAATTAGTTGGATCAAGCTTGTTTTTGTATTGCATATTTATTGAGTTCTCAGCTAAATAGAAAAAAATGATCTCAATACTTTGTTTTAATTTCTATTACTACGAACAAAGAACAGATATCTTAACAAAATATAACAAACATAAAAATTAATAAATTTGAATAGAAATTCAATTAAGACTTTACAGGGTTCCCAGCATCATGGAAAGTTATGGAATTTCAAAGTAGTCATGGAAAATCAGGGAAATTTCAAAATATACAGGAAAAATCAGGAAATTACAAATATTTTCTTAAAATTCATGGAAAACTTTTGAGTGGAAAAAGGAAAAATGATACAAAATTCATCAAATAGCAGGAAAAATTGCTAATTTTTTCAAAAGATTGTGAAAATAAGTATCAAATTTTGCTGTATGCCATTTGTTCAGAGAATGTTTTGAGATCTGGTCAGGGAATTTTTTGAGATTTCATCATGGAAAGTCAGGGAATTTGCCAGTCATGTTTTGCTGGAAACCCTGTTTTGTCACAAAGCATAGGAAATATTTTGGTTTCAATGTATTGCCATGATGGCACATTATATTTGTGTAAACTATACATAAACTGAAAATTGTCAGACATTTATATTTCATTATTTTTATAAACATTTATATGTGATACAGAAATTTAGTTATAGTTTTTAATGTGTCATAAAATAAAACTAAATCTTAAAATTGATTTAAAATATTTCTTGAAATTATTTTTATAGATACTCATCTGAAAATAAACACCATTATTTTGGTCTTGGTCTACCACTTCAAGATTTACCTATGTCTCAACAAAATGAGTCTGAGCTGTTTTCAACACAAGATTTAGAGACTGTTTGTTCTGGTGTTTTTAAAGGTAAGCTTCCTTATCTATGATATCGTCCTTCATTTTGCTATTTACCTTACTGCCACAAAAGTTAGCAAGTGAACTAGCAGCAGAATTTTCTGTGTCAAATCAATCTATAATCAGCAATAAGTAAAGCTTAATAACATAAGAAATAATAGTAGCCTATAAAATAAGCAAAATTCACTTTTGCAAAGGAAATAAAATAAATAGTAAATCTATAGCAAAAGTGCATTTTAAAAGGCTATTAAAACTAATCTGTAAGTTTTCAAATAATTGGTCATGCTGCACTGTTTCTGCTATTGGGACAAAAGTTTCCCTATTGAACAAAATAAGGTAAAAGAAAAAACAAATTAATTTCAATAGCTTCAGAGTCAATTGTTAATGAAAGATGAATTTCTTCAGCTGTTCAAAATTGCTGTGGTAATAACATAGTTGTAATTGTGTTATTGTATAAGTATTTTTTATAGACAGGTTTCCTGTTTAAATTACTGTTTGTTTCCAAAATGCAATTAAAGTTGTTACTAATAGCATACAATAAAAATTTTGTTTGCGGTTCCTTACAGTAAAACACAAGTGCAATTCAATTTAATTTAAGAAACTAAATTGCATTCTAAACATCTCTCTCCGATAACTATTTAGCATGCCTTTCTTTTTTGTTATGATTAATGTGCATTTTTATAATAAAAGTACAAAAAAAGGTACACTGTAGCTCAGGCATTAACTTTTAACCTAACTGTAGTTGTTGAGTGCTGCATTTGTTTACATGTGGTTGCTCATGGTAAAATGATGTTAAAGTTTAATACTATGCAAGTGTTATTTAATTTCAGTAATTAAAACTTAATTACAGTTTTTGTATGTATTTTAAGTGAAGTTTTAAGTGTTATGGGCCCAGGAAGCTCGCTTAGTAGTTTTTAAATTATTGAAACATCACCAGCCGGCATGTTGTTAGGCTTAATTTCTTTATCATCGAATTGTATGTTCCAGTTAAATGAATAACTTGGATAAATTTAATTTTATTGAAAAGCTAGAAAGTGAAAGGAACTGAATAAGCTGGAAGTTTGATGTTATTGAACTATTTAGTATTCAACTTTTAACAGTACAGAAAGCCATGTCCATTGTTTTGGGTCTAACAATTAAGCAGGATGAGCTTCCAGAAGGTGCTGCAGAGGCAGATAGAAAGGCATATGCATTGGCTTTGAGGGCCTATGAAAAAGCAGATGCTACTGCTAGATATACAAATAGATCTAGTGTTAGGTCTGAAACAAGTAGCACATCCTCCCTGTAAATTTGGAAAGGAGATGTGAGATGCCTTGCATTCTGTGTATGAACAGTAAAATGAAGGAAGGTTAGATATCTTATATTCTCAACTATTTAACTATATTAAAAATGCCTGGACAATATTTCAACTCATGTTTCAAAATTGCAGAGAATTTGGTGGGAGTTACGGGAAGAATTGAAAATGTTCAATTACCAAAATTTATGCTGCTAAAGAGAGTTTTGAACACATTGCCGAATGAATATCTTGAATTTAAGAACACATGGGAGTCAGTACCAAATAGTGAAAGATCACTTCCAAGTCTTACAGAAAGACTATGCTTACATGAACAGCAGTTAGATGAATTAAAACTGCCAGTTGAAAACAAGAGTGTGGCATTTGTGGCCAAGCCAAACAATTTTTGTCCTAAAAAAGTCTTTGGATAAAACTGTCAATTTCCAGAAAATTTCTAAAAGCATAAAGCTTAAATGTTATACTTGTGGTTGTCTTGGACATATTAAAAATACTGTTATAGCTTGAAAAAAAAATAATAATGAGCAAACTGAATCTCTTAAATCATGTCAAACTTTTGTGACAATTACTGAACTAGAAAGCCAAGATTACTGGCTCTTGGATTCTGGTGCTTCTCATCACATTTGTTATAAGTTGGACTGTTTTCTTCATATAAACAGTTTGATGCCCAAGTCCTTAAGATTAGATGATGGAAGATCAATGCATGCTACAGGTATTGGAGAAATTCAGATTGAAATGCTAGTCAATGGGTTACGAAAACCAGGTAACCTTGTTAAAATCTGGTATGTTCCTGGGAGTGATCAAAACCTTTTCTTATCTGGTGTAGCATTAGATAATAATTTGTATGAATATGCTGATAACAAAGTACATGAGAGAAAAAAAAGGGGGAATAAATAAGGTCAGAAATAATAAAGGTAAAATTGTTGCTGTTGGTGAAAGATACAATAGTGTTTACAGACTTAATATGCATGCGTTAATTCTTGAATCTGCTTGTGTAGCTATAGAAAATGGTAATCTTCATTTGTGGCATGAGCGAATAGAACATCAAAACAAATGCCATGTACAAAAATTCCTGCAACAGAATGGCATTAATGTTAAGTTCTAATGATGAATTTTGTGATGCCTACATGTATGTAAAAATGCACAAGGCCTTGATCAACTTGCCCATGTAGATGTATGTGACTCAATGTCCAAGAACTTACTTGGTGGGAATCGTTTTTTTCTAACATTTAAAGATGACTATTTTAAATTCAGAACTGTTTACTTGATAAAAGAAAAAAGTGAAAAAAAAATGCTATCTAGATTTTTAACTGAAGTTAAAACTGCTGGCTATACACTAAAATAACTTTTAACTGATGGAAGTAAACAATTTAGAAATCAGAAGTTAATATTAATCAAAAAGCAGGTCTAAATCACAGAACATCCATATCCTATACTCCAGAACAGCAGACTTGTATAAAACGAAAAAATTTCTGCGTACATAATATTAGGTCAAAAACTTTCTGCAATTTAATTTAATGTTTAATAAAATTACACATTATATTATATTGGCATGGAAGAAATTTGCTTTTGTTATGCAATTCATGGGTGTAATTCGCGTTTTTTGTGTGATTCATTGATGTAATTTGCGTTTTTTGAGCGATCTGTCGACGAGATTCGCGTTTTTTGAGCGATCTGTCGACGAGATTCGCGTTTTTTGAGCGATCTGTCGACGAGATTCGCGTTTTTTGAGCAATTTAAGGACCTAATTCGCGTTTTTTATGCAATTTATGGACGTAATTCGCTATTTTTTAAGCGATTCATGGTCGTAATTTACGTTTTTTGAGCAATCTGTCGACGAAATTCTCGCTTTTTGAGCGATTTATGGATGTAATTCATGTTTCTTATGCGATTTATGGATATAATTAGTGTTTTTTGAGCAATTCATGGTCGTAATTCGCATTTTTTGAACAATTCATGGCCGTAATTGGCATTTTTTGAGCGATTTATGAACGTAATTCACATTTTTTTGAGCAATTCATAGATATAATTCACGTTTTTTACGCTATTCGTGCACGAAATTCACTTTTTTACGAGATACATTCACGATATTCGCGTTTTCTACGCGATTCGTGGTTGGAACTAACGTTTTTTATGTAGTCTTTGGACGAAATTTACGTTTTTTTAGCTGTCTTTTGTCAAAAATGTTCGTTTTTTACACAATTCTTTGTTGAAATGCATGTTTTTTACGCGATTCGTTGTTGAAGTTCGCGATTTTTTTCAAAGTCTTTTTACGAAATTCATTTTAACAGTAAATAATTCGTATATAAAATTGAAGGAATATATTTATTTTTTAGTACTAAAAAAATTACAAAAGTAAAAATTGTTCCTTTCCTAAAATTTTCTGCAAAGTTCATGAAATTTTCTGCGCACGGTGTGCGCGCATGCATCTATATTATACAAGTCTGCAGAACAGAATGGGGTGATTGAAGCTGAAAGATCCATGTTGTATGCTAAGGAAATGCTTAAAAGGCTGTGGGGTGAGGCAGTTAACACAGCTGTGTATGTCATTAATCGAACAGGTTCTACTCCAGAAGATAGTAAATCACCCTATGAAATCTGGTTTAAGAAAGTACTATCATTTGAACATGTAAAAGAATTTGGTGCAGAGTGTTTTGTATCTATTCCAAAACAGAAAAGAAGAAAATTTGACAAAAAGTCTGTGAAGGGTTATTTAGTAAGATATTGCAGAGATAGAGATGGATGCAGATTATGGTTACCAGACTCAAATGAAGTGATCCTAAGCAGAGATGATGTTTTTAAAGAAGAAATTACTTCAGAGAAAATATTAGTAAAACAGAATCCTGTGCTCTCAGTTAAAATTAGTTGGAAAGAAGATGAGAGTAGCAACATAGGCAAAGCTTCTCGGACTCCTAGTATCAGCATCCCAGGAACTGGAAATAAGAGGGAGAATAAAATAAATCAACGAGAAGGTCCAAAATGCAAAACCCATCAAGATTTGAAGGCTGTCATGTTAGCTGAAGATGATAAACCACTGACATATCAACAAGTAATTGCTTCTGATGACACAAAAAATGGCAAAAATCAATGACTGAAGAATTCAATTCATTGGCAGAAAATGAGATTTGGGAAATGCTGTACATTCCAGAAAATAGAAAAGCTATTAAAAATCGCTGGGTATACAAAATCAAGCAAACTGATGGCAAGATAGAATGCTTCAAAGTAAGACTTGTTGCAAAAGGTTTTTTGCTGAAGCCTAGAATTAACTTTCACAATACAAGTCCTGCAGTTTGCTGGGACACAATAACATCTGTAATTAGCTTAGCTGCTTGCGAAAATCTTAAATTAGCCTAATTTGATGTCAGAAGGGCTTTTCTATATGGGGAACTCAATGAAGAAAAATACATGAAGCAACCAGTAGGATTTGAAGATGGCAATCCGAGTACAGTAGACTCTCTCAAATCCGCACAGCTTGGGACCAGAGGTTTTGCGGATTTCTGATCATTGCTTTGTTTACATTTTTAAAAAAATAGTTTGAGTGTAATTAATAATGAAATCAAAAGTATAATGAATGCATACAATATACTAAAATATTAAAAAAAGTAATAAACTAAAATAATAAAAATTTAGATATTTTTTTAAATGATTAAAATACTAAAAGGAAAGGTCAAGTTAATAATCAATAATGCACAATTAAATTTTCATTATAAAAGAGGAAATGTGTTTTTCCTAAATTATTCAATGAAACTTGCCTCATAAAAGTACATTACTAATTCACATCAGGATCATAAAATAATGAAATTTTATTTCAGGTTTAGCCAGACTTAATAACTAAAAAAGCTTGATTAATACATAAATATATTTAGTAAGATTGTGATTACCAACGATATTAGGAATATCTTTATTTTTTCAGAAATGAATTATTCTTTCTTCGTGAAAAAACATGAATTCAATTACCTTAACAAAAATTATAAATTAAAAAATGTATGGAATTGATATGAAACTGAAAAAATCAATTTTTGCACCTACATCTGAACTGAATGTTTCATTGTTTACATCCATAAAATATGTGCAGATTTTAGAGAGTTGTAGATTTTAGGAGTGCGGATTTGAGGGAGTCTACTGTATATTTTTGAGAGTTAGACCGCAGGCAGACGGCCAGACAAACCAAATGCATAAGCACTTTTCAACTTAGTTGGAAAGTGCTAAAAACATTAATTTTCTGAAGGGATATTTTAAATGCATCTAATGCCCATAGACTTTACATTACGAAGGGGAAATCAGAATTTAAGTGACCAGCATCCTAAATATGAACAATTCTCGATGTCTCCATGAGAGATTTTGATGCTTTATGTAAAAGAAAATTCCTAGAAATGTGTGAAATGACAAAATATAAGTAATAGTTTAATAATTATCAAAACAAAAATTAGTTAAAATTTTAAAACATAGTTCTCTTTCATAGTTCTCTTTCATATGTGATATCCACATTTGTCCCTGAATCTTTTATCACAGCATTTAAACTTATTGTAAATTAAATATATATCTCCAGGGCTTGAAATTCAATTTTTCGAAGGAGGGGAGTCTCCCTACCAACATTTATAAATGGAGGGGAATTTGGCTGTTTGGGAGGGAGAAAAAATGTTTAAAACCCGCCATTATTTTATGTGCTATTTAAAGAATTACCAGAATACAGGCATAAAAAAAAAATCACTGAAGCAATTTTTATCAACAATTCAAAATAATTATGCGAAATGTGTAAAAAAACTTTTATACTGTCTAGTTTTTACTGGTGACAAATTCCCTCACAATGCTAATTATTTTT
The DNA here is from genome assembly GCA_964019185.1 of Maratus speculifer. NCBI lineage: Eukaryota > Metazoa > Arthropoda > Arachnida > Araneae > Salticidae > Maratus > Maratus speculifer. The sequence goes on from OZ025293.1 coordinate 440,306,033, forward strand.
GTCACAGGTCTAATATTGTTTTAAAATTAATTAATAAAACTTCTAATTAATTTAATAAATTTATATTTATAATTTATAATTAATTGTTATAACCAATGTCATTTTTCTGTATATTAAATGTGTAAGATACAAATTTAATCATAAAATAATATTATTTGAGTGTAGAAAATAAGAAGTATCACTATTGTTTGCATTTCTTTAAAAAAGGGGCAAGTCAAATTCATCGAAAAAGGCTTTCTTAAAAAATGAATACTTTGTTGAGTAAAGGGATACTTTTTCTTTAATGAATGACTGATTTCAGGAATTGCACTCACTCAGAAAGATTTGGAGCTGTCAGAAACTGATTTTAGAGCAGCAAAGAAAAAAAAATTATTGAAGCAGGAAAATTAGTTGGTTGAAAAGAAAAATGAACTCCCTGTAATATTATTTTGGGGGGGAGGAAGGGGGGGAGAGGTTCCCTTTGACGAAAGTTGCACTTTTTCTCTCTTTTTTACGATCTTTTCACGAAATCTGCCGTTTTTTCGGGATTTTTTTTGACGAAATTGCCGTTTTTTCGTGAATTTTCTGAGGAAATTTGCCGTTTTTTCGCGATATTTTCGGGAAATTTGTTGTTTATAGTGAATCTTTTGTCTAAATTTGTCGTTTTTCACGATTTTTGGACGAAATTTTACGTTTTTTCGTGAATTTTCTGAGGAAATTTGCCGTTTTTTCGCAATTTTTGATGAAATCTGATGTTTTATCGCGATTTTTTTTTTTTTTTTTTTTTACAAAAATTGCCTTTTGTTCCGATTTTTGGACAAAATTTCACGTTTTTTCGCGAACTTTTTGACGAAAACTGCCGTTTTACAGAATTCTGTGATGAAATTAGGCATTCTTTTGTGAATCTTTTGACGAAATTTGCTGAAAATTAGTCGTTTCTTTTAACAATATTTACCGTTTTTTGCAAACTTTTACGAAATCACACGTCTTGTGAAACGTGTACGCACAATCGCGCGTCCGCGGCATCACTGTTTCATAATTTTTGGAAATGAATGTGTTATTTTTTTCTGAGGGGGGGGGGGAAGGGGTGAAGGGGAAATTTTGAACAGAATCACTTCTATTTCGCCGTGGAAAATAGAATGAAACTTGTCAATCGATTGCAGGAAAAAAATTGAGTCCCATTAGTGTAGATAATCGGACGACAAAAATAAACCAAACCGTGGGAGTTGATCATAGTTTCAAAATTCAAAATTGTTTGGGCGGGAGCTTCCTGTCCACGTTATTCTTTTGAGCGGGATTTCAAAATTTTGGGCGCAAATCCCGCCATCACGCCCTGAAATTCAAACCCTGATCTCTATTATGAAATAATGATTAAAAATGAACATTGTATAAAAGCTTCATAATAAAAGGTATTATTAAAAACTGATTTAAGAGTTAAACAAAACAAATATATATGTGTGTATACATATATATAATTGATGCATAAATATTTTTTGCTTTGCAAATAACTAGTTTTAAAAAAATGTGATACACTGCTTGTTTTTGTGTAACACTGGAAATGACATTTACTGCAAAATTTTGGCTGTTATATTTTACGAGAAAATTCTATTGCCCCATTAGCCCCAAGCGCCCCTGTATGTATTTTTCTCAATATATTTTATCTAGATTTTTTGTTACTGATAGCATGAATTATGGGTAACATGAACAAAAATTTAATTTCCCTTGAGGTTCCTATTAATGAGGTTTGACTGTATTTCTTTTGTCAGAGTCATTTTCCTAGTTGTTTATAACATTTTTTAATATATTTCCATTTAAAAAACCCAGATTGCAGAATTTGAAAAATACTAGTAAAACCTAAAGGAGACTTTGTTTAATTATGTGACGATTCCTCTTATAGTAAATAAATTTTTTTACATATTGTTTAACGTAATGCAGTATACAATATGCTGTATACAATAAAATGTCTAAAATTGAATTTGCTCAACAATCTGCATGGTTTCCTATTTTCTGTATTTTCTATATTATTAACTGCTTCCCTTACCTTTTTTTTTATTTACTGCAAAAAATCATATTTTTTGCAATCACATCATTGCATTTCACAAAACTTGGAAAATTGCCAATCACTTACACATAATTTAATTATATGTAATTTATTATGTTGTGTAAGAATATTTTCTTTCTGTTTAAGCTTCATGCTGAATAAAAACATGATAAAACAAATCGTTGTGGCAAATTATGCCACCCCTGAGTTTTCTCAGGATAATAATTAATTGTAGTATACAGTTGAGCCTGCTGAAGTGACCACTTTGGTAGAGTGGCCACCTGGTTAAAAGTGACAGCTCTCAGAAAATTTTTACTTGTGCTCATATAAAATTATATGAGAATTATCTGGTAAAGTGACCAGTTAGCCTGTCTTTGTCAATGTTATTTGAACCTGTAAAATGTGACCACCCATTTTTCTGCATGTGAAAATTTTCAAACTTAAAGACTAGAGTGATCATTTAGTAAAATTTTATTTTGATCAATTTAAAAAGAACTGGAAATTATCTCCTATAGTAACTATTTGCTTAACATGTATTTGTATTTGCACACTTTGTATTTCATTGCAATGATATTTGCACTTGTCTCGGGTGATTTTTAAGGAAAAGTTTTTTACTCCATGTTACAGAAACATTTTAATTATGCAATTACAATGAAAAAAAAGCATGCCTGTACTATGCAATGTATCTTGTAGTTATGTGTTAATTAAATCAATCACTGTGGAATTTCAACATAAAAAAATGTTGGAATCCAACAAAAAACATAAGATTAAAACCAAAGATTAAACAAGATTTGAGGATCTTTAATTAAAGAGACTGTATTCACTGGACATTGAAAAAGACTCTTTCATACATTCTTGAAAGACTTTTTTCACTGAAGGACTTTATTTAAAATAAGCTACTGATTAAATCAGTGAAATTCTATAAACTCCCATGAAGGAGATTTCTTATTGTTTTTATTATATTTTTAAAATTTCTTGCTTATTAATTTTTATAACTTATTTACTTTTATTGTATGTATTATCTCCTATGCACTTACAAATAGTAAGTGATATTGTAACATTCTTGTATTTCTTTCAGGGAAATGCTTTTACCTAAATTTATTTCAATTTAATTTTCTCTTAACTATTTTTTTTAATCGCAAATATTTTTTATATTGCGTTAATTTTCTTTTCTTCCATCTCTTGGCTTCCCGAGTTTGACAGTTTTATTCCAAAATTTTATGTTAAAGGAAATAACGCAAATTTTAAATAAATTATCTTCTATGTAGGCCATTTTAAATTAGTAATTCAGTTACTATAATTGTTAATTAATCAGTTCATTACTTAATGTAGTGCATTTTTCCTTATTTATATTTTGTTTTATTTTTCGAGCTCACAAAAAGTTTTTAAGTGTCATTTTGAAAGACATTCCATAAAGTGACCACCTCTGTATAGTGACCGCTTTAACTGCTCCCAAAGGTGGTCACTTTAGACAGGTTCCACTGTATATATAATATATGAACCTAGGATAACTCGTGATAATAGGGAAGTGGTTAAAAGGTTAGAATACTAAACAAATTTTAGAAGTTTGTTTCTCTAAAATTGATTATTATTTATAAGAGAATTCTAGTTAAATGATTCTTTGTAGGATCTGAAGATGAAAGTGCTGAACAAAATCAAAAGAGGAGTGATAGTGGAAATGAAGATGCTTCTGAAAATGGTACATGATTTTTTTTCATGCTCTCTTTCTTCTAATCTGTGCATGTCCAATTCTGTTACTGAATTTTTCTGTAGTCTATGTGATGAATGATAAAATTCAATGTGTAATGGTTTTTTTTACGAAGTACATTAATTTATGGTAAACTAAGTTTTTTATCTTTCCTTGAAATACTTCTTTCTTTCAGAGATAGTGTTATGGTGTAGGAACTGCAAATAAGTTTTGAGCTTTATTACTATTGTAGTACAAAAAAATGTTTACAGATAATGACAAGCTGTACACATTTTTGCAAAACTTTTTTTTCTCCCATGTTCTTATAGGATTTGATAAAAGAGTCTAGGCTAGCAGCATTTTAATTTTTTTTTATTTGGAATTGTCAGAGAATTTATTATTTAAAAAAATTGTTTGATTAAGGGAATTATGAGTATAGTGAAAACATTTACTATTTATTAATAACTTATTTTAAACAGCAATATTTTATTATCCCATCAACTGAAAGAATGCAGTACAGTAATTAAGTAGAAAATTTTTTCTAGTTTATTGCAATTCCACAGTAGAAGGTTTAATTATATTTATGTATAGAACCAAAATAGCTTCTACTCCCACTAAAATTTCTTTTTTACATCATTACATTTGAAAAGCATAAAATTTTATGTACCATTTTATCAGTTTTATATATTGGAGTTTTATCACGAAAAATTATTCCCATCCTGTTATGGAATTCCATCATTTTCATATTTTGGATTATGGAATGATGGGGAAAAAATATTATTCTTGGGTCATTTTTAAAAGTTATATGTCTTATATTTCATGTTAAATCCTCATAAATATACTTTGATAATTTAACTGCAGTGATTATTTTTATATTATGCAGAATCATATGTCAAACCAAAGCGAAAAAGACGGCTTAGTAGTGATGAGGAACAGAATGAATCAGGACAAGGTTTGTTTTTATACTAAATGTATTTGGATACATTACACTGAAATTAAGACTTATATTTTTTAATATGTTATGTTATATATTATTTTTTCTTTATAGATTCTGATTACGGTGTTGAAAAAAGAAAAAAAGCTAGAAACGTTCTAGATGATGGTTCAGAACAAGGTCAGTGGTTTTATAATTATTACTTAATCCATTCTATTTTTCTCATTTGGCATGTGCTTATTTCTGTTTTCTCTAGTATATTTTAATGAAGACTTTTGTTTGTTTTTTTGTGACAAATGATAGAGCCACTTTTATTTTTGAATTTTTTAGAATTTAATCAGTTTTTCATTATTTTTATTAAGTTATTTTACACAAGCTCAGGAAACAAGTTTTCTGTGTAAATCTAATTGTTCTTCAATATTTTTTGCTTGTTTGTCATGAGATCAATTCCAATTAAAAGTTCCATTTTGTTATGTGTTGGGGATGTGGGGCAAAGGTCCCAGGCTCCTCGAGAAAATGTTCGCATTTGTTGTTGACTTAGCCATTGTTATAAGACCTGACATTGCCTATGCAATTAGTGTGCTATCCCAAGTTCTAGACAAGCCTCTTAAAGTACACTGGAGTTTGGTATAAAGGGTCCTAAAATATCTTTAAAGAATTTTTAAATGGGATATTTTGTGCAAATCTTAGACATAAAACAAATTGGAAACCTTCAGTGATGCAGATTATGCTGGGGACTCCTTGACAAAGGAGATCCACTTCAGGGATAATCTTCAAATACAGTGAAGATGCTATAACATGGGTTAGCAAACATCAAACATGTGTTTCACTTTTGACTACTAACGCTGAAGTTGTCGTTGCTAGCCAAGCTTCAAAAGAAGCTGTGTGCTTATATAGGCTGTTTTAAGATTTGTGTTTTGTCGCTTGTGTGCCTGTTCTGCAGGATGACAATGAAAGAGTGATATGATTAATTACAAATCTTGAATTTCATAACCTCACAAAGCACATAGATGTTCGTTACAAGTTTCTCCATGAAAAATTTCAAAATAGAGAACTTGATATTCAACACTATGACAGTGAATGTCAAGCTATTGTTATTTTCCCCATATCCTTAGCAAAATTTCAGTTTCAAAAAATTCACAAATTAATTTGAACGCATGAATTTAAGACTTTTGCTTAAGACATTTATTTTGTTTTGTGTGTGTGTATAGTAGGTATGGATTTAGGAGAAGTGTTAAATATATATCAGTACAAGTTATTTATTCACTGTAGCCCAGACCTTAATTGTTAACTGTACTTGTAGTTGTTGAGTGGTACATTTCTTTACATGGTTGTTGCTCATCGTAAAATGATGTTAAAATTTAATATTATTTAACTAATTTAGTTGCAGTAGTTAAAATTTAATTGCAATTTTTGTAAGTAGTTTTAAGGGAATTTTTAAGTACATATTTAGCAAAAGGATTGCGATTACCAATTATATGAGCTTGATTTTTTTCTTTTCTTTTTTTTTTTTTTATAAATTTATTCTTTCTTCATGAAAAAGCATAAATTCAGTGATATTAATGAAAATTACAGATAAAATATGTAAAGAATTGATATAAAAATAAAAAATTCAAATTTTGGCCCTACATCTGAACTGAAAGTTTCATTGTTTACATCCGTAAATTATGTGTAGATTTTTGGGAATTGCAGGTTTTAGGGTTGCAGATTCAAGGGAGTCTATTGTATTACATTTGTAGAAAATTAGAAAGTTGTGCAAGTTTAATCTTAGATGAAACTTTGTGCGAGGTAGTAATTGGAAAAAACATAAAATGTGGACAATGAATAAAAATATAATTTTCATGGCCTGCAGCATTAAAAAACTGCCTTAAAATTCAGTTATTCTCTCAAAAATCTAGTGAATGTGTTCATGAACTTCCCTACTTACTGGAATTTGTCATAACTCGCAAGCAGAGGTTCCAGGTCAGGGTCACAGAATGCAGTAAATTTTTGTATGTTGATAAAATATGGTTAGAGTATAAATATGTATATACTGCTGTTCAGTCTTTCTCAATCAAAAAAGTTTTTAAATGTTGAGTATAACAATTTAGAATAGTATCCACAAAAGTTGCATGTTTCATATGTCTGTTTTTTATCAAATTCATCCTTTTCTGGTAGAACTGTTTTCTATAGGTTGATTTTATGTTTTAGTTCATTTTTGTTTACTAAATCGAATCAAAATTGTTGCTAATAGCTTGCAATAAAAGCTTTCTTGTTTGCAGTTTCTTGCAGTAAAGTCCGAGTACAGTACAAGACAAGCATATTAGTTAGATGATTATAATGCAGTTCAATTTTTCTTATCTTAGATAATAATTTAAAGTGTTTATTTTTAATTATTAATGTGTGATTTTATAATGATAGTAAAAAAAATAATAATGAATTTGGGTGGTAGGAGATGTGAATGTGATAAGATGTGAATTATCATGAAACAGTTAAACAGTTTTTATTTTTATAGCAAATAAGGGGCCATCCATAAATGTCATGCTTTTTCCATATTTTTTACTCCCTTCCCCCTTTTTGTCACACATCACTTTACCCCCACCCCCACCCCCACTCTTGTTACATGTCACGCTACATTATATAAATATATTCTTGCAGTTCAGAAGCAAAGCGCTACATTTTAGATCACATTTCAAATTTTATTTTTGAACTTTAACTATGTATTTTAATGACATTTGTGATCTGAACAAAAAATGGTTTGTATTTTGTATAAAATAAAATTTACAAAAATAAATAAATAAATAAATAAATAAAAAATAGTAATGAAATTTTAATATGAAAGAGTGTTTGAAAACTGTAGTATTTTAGAATTTGAAATAGAATTTAACATATTTGGTTTTAAATCTTATTACTATGAACACAAAATATTTCAATTTAAAAAAAAAATCATACTTTATAATTTAATCTGCTGAATTTTAGTACTTTTATTTTAACCAAAGTGTGATGTCTTGTTTCTTCTTAAACCTTTCCACCCCCTTGTCACAACTGTCACAATTTCACGAACCCCCCCCCCCTCCCTCCTTCAAGCATGACATCATTTATGGACAGCCCTAAAGATTTTTTTTTCTCCTATTTTAAGTAAACATGCAACTATTTGGCTGCTAGAGTAGCTACTAAAATGATGTGCACTCCAAATCTGTATCATATTTTGAATTATTGTTTTAAGCAAATATGAAAAGCATGTTATCATACATTATTTACGTGTTGTAAATTACTTTTTGTGTCTTTTAGGTGGTATTCAGCTGGAAGAATCTGAGCAGGAAGAAGAATTTGATCAATTCATCCATGAAAAAGATGAAGGACCCAAAGAAAAGTAAGTTTTTTTTCTATTAATTCCAAAATATTGTAGTTCTCTCATAATATCCATATTACTTATCCAAAAGTCACATTCTCCTCTCAAATCTTTAGAAATTCCTTATTTTTTTATTTTAACTTACTCTTAAAATTGCTAGCCAAAGCTATTTTATATATTTGACCTTGAAAATTTATATTTTACCCGTTCCTTACAGGCCTTGTAGGTGAAGCACCTCACAAAACATTTTCTTTGATTTTTATAAGTATGCTATTCTTTATAATTCTATCTGTCTTATGTGATTTTACTCGTTTATTTAGTTCTTTAAATTGCTAAGTTGACATTGTTTAGAATGGTAGGAATCTTATCCAATTTATATGAGTTTATTTATAAAAAGACAGAATACAAAGATTCTTATACTTATTTTTAAAGACATTTTATTGTCAAGAGCAACTGCTTTACACATACACAAGAAGTTTCTTTAATATAAGCAAAAATGAATTGCATATGCATATGTAAAGATCATTCATGACTTATCTTTTTTGTATCAAATTTAATTTTCATATTAAATCTGTTGCAGCTTTGTATTTGGATGAAATTTTTAGGTCTGTCCTGTGTGATTGTAATTTTGTAGGTGTGATTTTCAGTAATTTTCAGCTTTGAAAAATTGCTACACAGATAATATCAAATGCATTCCTAATGCTATAGAGAAAAAAAAAAAAAAAGATATTCTAAAACATATCCTTTCTTACTGTTGACCAATAGCATATACTTAAATCATTACTTGTAAGTGCATAGTTCAATATGTTCATAATGATATGAAAATTTATTTACATCAAAGTAGTTGTTTTAACATACAATATTTAAATTTTTATTATGGCCATGTGTCCTATAAAATTATCCCTATAGTGATATAGCACATCCTGACATTTAAGGAAAAAAACTGGAGAAAGGGTGCATAAAAAAGGCAAGTTTTTCAGAATGTATAATTTTTCAGAAATCTTTAATTAGTGTGCAAAAGAGGCATTTTCTGTTACATACATTGAATATGTCTTATTTTTTAAGCAGTCCCACTTTTTTAGACATGTCTGGGTCCCACGAACCCATGATTGTCCCCATGATGTCCAGTGACATTATTGTTCCTCTTTGCTTTCAGAAGACACAAGAAGGGTGTATCACAGTGAGGTGAATAGAGTTGATTGAATAGAACTAAAATATACATCATTTGTAACATATAAGAACTCAGCTGTTACTTTTAAGTGTATTGATTCTTTGTTGATGCGTAACCGAAGGGCAAGAGGGGTGCTGGAGCTTCCATTGGACTGCACTCAGGGTGCTAGAAGTCAGACTTCTGAACCACAGGATGTTCAGTAAAGTCTCAATAGATAGCAGCACCAAACATCGCCACCTCAACAATTTCGATATGACTCTGAAGTTGAGGGAAAGTTTTCTCCATAGAACTTTTTAAACAACAAACTTTTTCTCTACCCATGATAACTGCTACAACTGATTACAGGACTTTCAAAACCGCTTTATTTATCAAGCGCATGCACTTTATACACTTGGTGGGTCTTTGGTGATGTTGGCATTGAACATGGGACCTTTCAGTCTGGAGTTTGGTGTTATGACCACTAGGCTGCCACGGCCTAATAGTATTGATACTGTACATAAATAAATCTGTACTTTTAACTGCATATGTTCAATGTATGTTTAAACTTCAATCTTTATAACTAAGGTAAATAAATTTGTAATGATGTAATTGTATAAAACTTTTAGGAGACAAAAATTCCAGTGAAGACTTGATTTATTCTGATGAGTTAATTCAATCACATACAGAAACTTAACTTTTGCTGCAAAAAAAAAGTAGTGTACATTTGTAGAATAGAATAACCTGAACTCCTTTATACCACTGAAACTCATTTTGCAATATTTCATAAGTAAATGTTTTTTTTAATATGACAAATCCAGGATTTATAATAAAATAGAGATGAGAATTTTTCATCTTTTGGTGGGTTTCCGCTTCTTTTGTCTTTTTTTTTAATTATTTTTTTTCCGAAATTCTGCAGATATTGTATTTTTTCTCCTGCAAAATTATGTGCAATGCCTTAGATGCACTTTAACATGTAAATTATGCAAAAAATCAGAAACAGCACACAAAGAAAAGCTCTTACGCATCCTGCGCTATGCATAATTTTGTCAAAATATCACTGAAAACGCAGCCTGAATTTCGTCAAAGGATTGCAGCAGGAAATGAACATTTCAACAAAGTACTATGGAAAAAATGAAATTTCACAAAAAGCTATGATTTTAGTGACAGGTCCGGAAACATTCAAGCTTCGTCAGAATATCACAGGAAAAATGTTATTTTTTTAAAAAGATTGCATGAAAACTGTAAATTTTGTTAAAGGATTGCTAATTGAAACGCAAATTTCTTCCAAGTATCAATTAAAAAAGTTCAAGTTTCGTCAAAAGATCACAAAAAATATTTTAATTTCTTCATATTATTGTGGAAAAATGCAAATTTTGTCAAAAAATTTCAAAAAAGTGGCAAATTTGTTCATAAAAAAACACAGTAAATTTTGTTAAAAGGGTGCTAAAAAAGAAAAAATAGTTTTTGCCAGAAGTGGATTTTTGTGTTCCAAAAACTAATTTACCTGCTCCAAATTTTTCTGAGTGAATGTGACTCCTCATTCATTGTTTTACCCTTTTGCTCAACAAAAGTATTCTTTTTTTTTTTTCAGCAAATATGTCTTTTTTCAATAAATCTGTCTTGCTTCTTTTTAAAAGAAATGTGAATAATAGTGATACTTGTTATCTTCTACACTAAAATAAGCATTGTTTTATAGTTAAATTTGTATCTTGCACTTTTATTTTTTTAAAAGCAAATAAAATATCTCTTAATAGTAAAAAAAAAAAAAAAAATACTGGTTTTAATTATTAATTATGATTAAAAAAATTTATGCATTTCATTTTTCTTTACTATTGAACTAATCTTTACTAATATATTGAATCTAAAGCAAAAAATACTGTTCATCCAATACAGGTGCCAGAAACTGCTTTAAGGCCTCTGTCCCTGTCCACGAAGACGTTAACAAGCTAATGCTATTCTTATGGGGAGGCATTTTTCTAAAAACTCTTTCGCATTTTGACATTTTAAAATAATTTTTTTCGGATTGAATAGCTGAGGTCCCTCTCGAGCACTCCTTGATTACTTTTTCGATTTTGGTTGCAGATATTTTTTATAAAGCTAGTTTCTTTTTCAGAACCTGTTCAGAAAGTGAAAGTAACCTTATAAAAAATATCTGCAACCAAAATCGAAAAAGTAATCAAGAAGCAATCTTGAGAGGGACTTCAGCTATCTAATGCAAAAAAAAGCTATTTAAAAATGTCAAAATGTGAAAGAGTTATTAGAAAAATGCTTCCCCATAGGAATAGCATTAGCTCACAAGTGTCTTCCCAGGCAGGGACAGGGGCCTTGAAAAGATATGTGAATGATGAAGCAAGTACTCAAGGGTGGGTTGGGGAAATCAAATTTGATAATAAAGAAATCTGTGGCAATGAAAAATCTATTCTGGAAACAAAAAGTGTCAATTTTTTTGGAATAGAAAAGCTGCTTTAACTTTATTTCATGCAGGTTGAAGAGTGCAGCATTTTTGGCATTGGGAAAGGTTGGAAGGCAATCTTTTGGTATGGTAGAGGGGGGGGTGGGGGAATATTGGAAAGTGGAGTTATAATGAGAAATTTTTTTTTACTGTGGAAAGAATTTTTTCGGTAAATGGGGAAGGATTGAAGGTAAAACTTTCTTCATTTTTGAAATTTAGATATCTTCACCTATCAGGTGATATACAGGCTTGCTTGTTTGTCTCCCTTTGACTTGAAAGCAGGTCCTAATTCTATTATTTGAAGTATCTTTTATGAATAAAATGTGGTGCACTTTTTCGTTTGCATGCATTTTCAGTCTTTTTGCTTTTTTGCAATTCTTATCCTTGAATAAAAACAACTCCATGCTGAGTAACAATTGACTTAGCAATTATGCTTTCAAATTTATTTATATTGACTTTTCAAATTAAACTATTATTATCAATACTGTATCTATTACACTGTATATGAGTGAAGTCATTTAATTTTGCAAGATAACATCAACTCTCACTAATAACAGCACATAAAAAAATGAAATCAAATACTAAGCGAGATGTAGCTGCGGTCATTCACTAAATTCATTGCTTCAGACTCACACTTCCCAATTTTCAGTGTTTTTTTTTTATTATTTGTGTAATTTTTGCTTTTAAATGTGTCCACTATATTTTTTTCATTTTTTTTTTCATTCCTCTAGAAAATTAGATTATTCGGGACGAAATTTGGCTGCTCCCGCAGTAGTTGATCAAATTGCCACCGAGACAATTAATAAGCAAGAGATAGTTGCAGTCGTTTGGTAGCTTCATCATCCCAGACCCACACTTCTCGCTTTTCAGTGTTTTTAATTTGTGTAATTTTGCTTTTAAATGTGTCCTTTTTTCATTCCTCTAGATAGTCAGATTATTCGGGATGTAGGTAGGGCTCATGGATGAAATTTGGCCACCCCTGTGGCAATTGAAACAAATAAGTGAGATGTGGCTGCAGTCATTCAGTAGTTTAGGTGGAATATTTTGAAAAGATTGTGTTCTGATTGCAAAAAATGCCTGATTTGTCATTTTTCTTGTTTTATGTTGCTTGCAGAGAACATGTTTTTTGACTTATAGTGCCATATTTTAACAATTTTTTGGAACTTAAAAATTCTAAAAAAATTAATTCCAAAAATCGTGCATTGTATGCTGAAAAACTTGTTCTCTGCAAGCAATCTAAAACAAGAAAAATGTCAAATTAGGCATTCTTTGCAATCAGAACACAATCTCTTCAAACACCGTTCTAAACTTCCATATAATATTTTTACAGCTTACCTTATAAACAAACCATTTACCACATAATTCTATCAATCTTTGTTTTTGAGAATTTTTAATTTTGAAATCAGGGTCTTATTTGCTGGACACCCTGTATGTAATCATAATAAAAAGAAACCTTTAAAATGTTGTTGCTGCTGTTCATCATTTTTTTTTCATTCAAGAATACAAACAAAATTGATTACAGTCTTACATTTAATAATATCAGTCGCCTCCCCTGCCATCCTTTTCAATACATCATTTGTTATGATACTTTAAATAAACTTTTTTTCACTATTTTTCTCTTTTAATGATATAATTATTCTTAATATTTGTAAATTGTTAGGATTAATGAAAAGTATTTAAATCCTGACTATTATTATTATTTTTTAAAATCTTTTTTAGAATTCAAGAATTTTTTGATGACGAAGCTGAACTTTCTGGTGATGATGATGAAGCTGATGATGAGCAAGAAGACTCTGATGAAGAAAATGAGGAATTAGATTTAGTCAATGATCAAGAAATGCTGGCTGAAGAAGAACTGAGAGATGAGATAGCTGATTTACACATGTTAGTCAACACTTTATTAAAATTTCTCATAAATGCCTTATATTTCTTCTTCAAAAGTTAGCAAATCATATCTAATTTGCTTTTCTCATAAGTTTCTTTTTCATCATCAGGAAAAAAGTACGAGATGATGATGAAGAATTACTGAAAGATCTCAAAGAAAAATTTTTAGATGATGGAGAGTTGAACGATGAAGGTGAAAGAAGAAAAAGAAAATTTGCATGGTTGAATAACGGTAATTATTTTACATTAATGCTCATGTTGTATTTACTTTACAATTTGATTACATAACTAGTAAATCTGCAGATCAGAATCCTCAACACCAGCTCTTCTAATCACTGCTTTTTACTAAATTTTTGCGTAATATTTAACTTTATACAAACAGCAAATGGAAGTTTTCAAATAGTATAAATATTTATAAGAATAAACAAGTTGGAAATTGAACATAAAATATATCAAATGAGCTGCTACATTTTTATGCAAAAATGCATGAATAGAAAATTTATAATGATTTTATATATTAAATTTATTAATATGGAAACATTACTCCCTCTTGAATGGGATATAATCACCATGGCAACCTGGAATCATTACGTATCATGGGATGTCACTGAATTATTTATGTATAAGATTTGATAGGTTGGAGAAAACTTTTATTGACTCAATTTTCATAAAATTTGAAATGTTTCAACAACATTTTGCAACAAATTTATATATTTCATGTAAAATCATTCGGCTTGGTAGATTTTGTGCTATTATATGCAGATAGATAGATGGGTGCACCAGACAACAACTGTAAATGTTACGTAGTTGTATGACACTTTTCCATGGACCATAATATAATAGAATTATTTTGAGTGTCTCTGTAAATAAACTATAAACTTTATGCATTTTATTTTCAATACCAAAAATGACATAGTGAGTCTCAAGAATACGTGTCAATTTCACAACATGTTTCATCTATCTTGTAATGTTTTTAAAAAATGCATGATGGATTTAAATTTTATTTTCAGCAAATTATACCAACAAATGGAATCATATTTGAATACTCTCCCTGTATTTTACTTACCAGTTTTATATCCACTCTAATAATTAGCTAAAATTTAACTAAGACTTAATCACTCTTCCAGAGATTACTATCCATAGGTGGCCTTGTACATCATTTTATCTATTTGTACAATGATGGTATACTAAATGTAGTTCAATGTAATAATGCATATTAAAAAAAAAGAAAAAAAAATCTTGTTTCCATCCATAATCAGTATCTTGTAATTTTTTTGTGTAACTCAATATTTATACCTATAACATAATAAGCAAAAATTATACCTTATAAATACTACCTTATCCTATTCTTATATATGCTTATCTACTTTGGATACAGTTTCACATCTGAAATCTTTTGTGTGTCCTTGTAAATACTATGTGTTTTCTATTATATAGGAAGTAACTTGTAGTAGTCTTCAGCAATCTATATCAATTTAAAAATATGTGAGATGATTCGATATAATTAAAATACACCACATACAATGTTTCCTTCTATACTATTATGTATGGAATACTTTTCATGGCTTTGTAAATTAAGCATAAATGTTCTTTGCACCACATATTGTATAGAATGTATATTTTAATGTTCTTCATTGATGTATATATATTTTATTATGTTCAAAACAGTGTTACATAATTAAAATGCATTTGAAGGTTTTTTTTGCAATGGTTGTAATGTAACAAATACTTTTGTCTGCCTTTGTAATTAAACTATGCATTCAGTGTTCATAAAATTTGAAATGACTAGACAACAATTATAGGCAACAATTTAGGCAACAATTATACATTTTAAATTTGAAACTGTTTAGTTGGGTGCTTTTTGTGTTATGTGCAGACAGGCAGACAGATGAATGGTCCAAATGAAAACTATAAGTGTAATGTATTTATATAATTACGAATGCACCTAAAAATACTTAGAAGATTTCAGAAATTTAATGCATTAAATTGATCATGTTTTTATGCAACAATATTCTAAAATTTTGGTAAACTGCTTATTATGATAAAATTTTAGACAATAAAGAACAATTTTTTAAAAGCGCGGGCCCTACTCCCCGCCTCCATAGACTCATTAAATTTATATTCATAATTTTCTACTGATTGTATGAATGGTTAGAATACATCTTAGATTTCATTTTACACTGAGATTTGCAAGGATAAGCATCAGTTTGAAAAAGTCTCATATTATTCTAATATCCAAATAACAATATTGAATATTTTTTTTTATCTGCCAGCCACAAATACCTGTATTTTATGTATAAGTAATTTATAGAAATGTAAAGGAGTTATTTAATTTATAATCTAATGTTTTAATAATTTTTGTTTGACATAAAAAAATTTTTATACTGTTCTATAATATTTAAATGTAAGATTTATCTAAATATAAATCCTAATCTAATTGATAAAATTACGTTACTAAAATCACCCCAAAATAATTATATTCAGAGATTAATAAAACTAATGGGTAAGCATTTATTGTGTCCAGTGCTTTTTGATTAACTAGAAAACATGATATTTGAACAGAATTATTCAGGTAATCTTATTATTATTTTTAAGAATGAAAACGGTTATTTCCCGCTAATCATGACATTGTTTTGACATTGATATCTATGTGATGCAAATTAATGACATTGATATCTAAGTGGGGCATACACTATACCAAAGGTGACTACCCATTTGCGATTTTAGATATTCTGTTAAATATCAAGAAAAATTCATGAATAATTTTCCTGAAACTCCAGGTATGTAATCGTAGTATTACAGGTCATATATTACCGTGAGGATTTTTTCCTTGAAACTCCATAGGGGACTTCCCCTCTCCCAACAAATTGAAAAAGCCTTGGATAACCTTGTCAAAACTAATGTAGCAAAAGTATTCAAACTGTAGATTATGATTAAGTTGCTTATTGTAATAAAACTTGTGCTTATAGTTTGCAGAGTTCTTAATATAAAATAATGTTCTTTTTTGAAAATATGACAAACAACATTGTACAAAATACCCTGTAATCAGAATAAAAAATGATAAAAATTTCATGAAAAATGAGCAGGTTTACTAAATAATTTTTTCTGTGCATGTGACAACGCTATCAAAATTTTATCTGCACATTATATTAGCTAAATGTATTGAGCAACTTTTGTAAAAGTCTCAGAAACATAGCTTGAAAATTCTGAAAGTGATCATCAACAGAATAAGATCAAAAACCATTGCTCCCAAAATGAGGCAAAAAAGTAAGGGGCTATATCCAAATGTAGTAGTACCTGCCATATTGTTTATTCTTTATTGATCAATGGCTGTATGGATTCATTTCAACAATTTTTAGGTGGTGTAAAATTGTCCCTGTTTTGATCAAATTATAAGCTTTAAATCAGACTTAATCATGTATCATCAAATTATTATATTATTTTTATATGTTTGCCATTATTATAAATGGGTTAGTTTAAATTTTACTCAGCTTCATTAAAGTAATAGTTTCTACAGATAAGTTAATGACACTTATCTTGTAACTAAATTTAACTTTTTCTAGCAAAAATCGAGCAGCACTAATATATTTAGTAAACACTATTAACCTGAGAAAGGTAGCTAGGAGTCATTTTTACATAATCACTGTTTCATTTACTAATTATGTCAATTATGTATACATATTTGTATTCATGTTTCATATAAATTCAAATGTATTCAGCATACAGTATATACACACATATAAGCCAACCCTAAAAAATAACACTATATTTTCGGACAAAAATGACATTTTTAATGAAATACTTAACAAGTAAAAATAATTATGTAAAAGAAATTCAGAAACATCAAATGAAATTCTTCAAATTCGGAATAAGTTTGAATCCTCAAAAAGTTCTATGAAGTCCCATTGCTTCCTAATCTTAAAAACTAGAAGGCAGAGATTCTTATAAATTTTTGTCTTCACTTTTATAAATAAAATCATCCTCAGTACCATCCATAACCTAGCTAATACAGCATTTTAAAAATTATTCCACAATAATCTGCTTTAAAATTGATATCCACGCCTCCCTAAGTAGAGAGACAATAACATTGATTCTCACTTTTTCAAATTGTTGCCTTTTGTTTTCTGCATACCTAGCAAACATATCCACTGAATCCATGCTTCTTTGCAGGCTATCTTTAAATAATTTAATGATCAATTATCAATATGCCTATGCCAACCATTCAGAAAGTTCAGTGGCTTAGGAATTTTTCCTTAAAATCTGACCCACATATAAAGCTGACTCTTCTTTTTTAGAAAACAATTTTTGGTCAAAATATTTAAGCTTATGAGCGAGTATGTATAGTAAATAAAAGAAATTTGTTATTTAATTGCCTGATTGCATTCTTTTGATGATTTTTTTAAAAACTTTTTTTTTTACCATTGTTTAAAATTTACTCATTGCTACTTGCAGTGGAGTATTCAACAATATTGCCTTTCTCTAGATTAAAAACGGCAGATGCATTAGTAATACCTTACTTACTAACCTCCAACTGTTCCTGTGTAAAATGTGGTTTAATTTAGCCCAGATTAAATATGTTCCAAGCCAGTAAATTTATTTGATTCATCTTTATTTAATTTCTTATTTCTATTTAGATTTTATTTAATTTACTAGCGGCCTTCGCCCGCTACGCTGGTCGGTTTATCTAAAGAAATCTTGAAGAAGTAGTTAGATAAGGTTCAGACATACATTAAAAAAAAAAAAAAGGCAAGTCGATCATTCAAAAAACGTTGGGAAATATCAAATATTTACTGTAATTTTTTAAGAAAAACAAAGTTTCGAAAAAAAAATTAAATCGAAAAAAAAATTACACTGACATATTAATGCAAGGAAATTTTCCCAGAGAGAAAATTCGCCTTGAATACAATATTTCAAATTCTTTTAATTGCTTATAGGCGTTAATGCCAACATAGTGAAAAAAAATTCCATGCTGGGAATCGAACCCGGGCCATCAGTATGGCGCACTGACGTTCTACCGACTAAACCACATGGAACGACAGACAGCTTGAAACTTTCTCATACTTAAGTAGACTGGCGAAAACATAACGATAGCGCGTTTTAAAATCGCACAGTGACATCTATTGGATTTTATATGTACTAAAAAACGTTATGTACTAAAAAACGTGAGCAGCGCACCTAATAGTTTCTTTTGTTTCTTTTTGTTACTTTTTTGTCTGTTGTCCGATTTTGATGAAACAAAGCCTATACACTGCCCGGGAGTGTGCATTCTTCATTAGTGAAAACCGCATAAAAATCCATTCAGTAGTTACGAAGATAACCTCGAACAAACAGACAGACAGACAGACAGACAAAAAATTCAAAAAAAATTTTTTTGTGTTTCATTGGTTTTCTTTTATCGCCCTGACTCCATTTTTGTCAATTATCTTCAATGTACAGACACACCGGGTCCTACTGTTTTATTATATGTATAGATTTCAAATGAGTTTTCTGTTTTGTTTATCTCTTGTCAAAATGACACTTATTTTATAGAAGGATATTGGGAGGTTGGCATGGCAATACAAATGACTTAATAAGAAATACCATATGATGAAAAGAATTTAAATTGTTTGTAAATATTTATTAGAACAGCTGCTAGATAGAGTTGAAGGATTTTTCAAGATTGGCATTAAAATATTACTGGATTATGTTATCTATTCCGTTTCAATGTGATTATTTTTAGTTTGAAAAGTAGGCAAACATGTTACTTAAATTGCGCAATAGCTATGCAAGTAGCTGATTTTTTTAAAAAATGGTAATTGTATGAGCATGTGGCCTACAAATTTGTAAGAAAGTGTTCTTTAAAGCTAATTTCTTTAATGTTTGATTTGTGTTTTGATAATACATAGCATGATTAAACCTTAAGGGTGTTCTCAACTGATCCGCTCAACAAGCGAAAAACATTTTGACACATTTACAAATTCATTTTTTAACAGGAAGTTATAAAATTTTAATGCCTGACTATGAAAGCGATCTCGAATTGAACTTATTTTTCCATTTTATGATAATTAAATTATTTATCGAGTTATAAGCTATTTCGATGACGCAATCACCCGTTTTTCTCCTCCTTTTCGACCGGTTTTTTTGCTTTCGTCGGGAAATAGGCTCAAAAGTGTCAACTTTGAAGGCTTGTTATGAAAAATCTATTGTGGTTTTTAAAAAACAAAAGAATGAGTGCAATTAGACATTTTCTGAATAGTAACATCCGCTACTTTCATGCATTTCCGAACAAAAATAAATTAATGCATGTGTCACAAAGTTGCCCTTTTTGATTTAAGAACACTCTCAATTATTTATTGATTTATTTATTTAGATGCGTCAGCTGCTATTAGTCAAGATAATGATGATAGCTCATCTGACTCGGATGATGAAGTTGATGATACATGGGCTAACATTACTAAAGAAAAAGCAAAATGGCGTCAAGAAAAGGTAGTTGTTGTTATTAGCTCATATTTTTGCCAATGTTTTAGATCAGTTATAAAGTTTTAGATAAGAGATACAAAAATTTATCTTGAAATACCTGACTCAAAATATTTTCTAATGTTTATTTTCTCTTTTTGTTTAAATTTGAAAATTAAATTGTAAGCTTAACTATACTTTAAAAAAATTCAATATTTTTTAATTATTATTGCTGAAAATTAACTTAAATATACTGATGCTGCTGCAGTTATTTTTTAACATTTAATACTTTGGTATTGCTGATAATTATCCCTTTATGTGTTCCTCAGATGTTAGATGAAACTTTATATTCTTATCCTTTGTATGTTTCTCAAACATTAAAACATCTGAGTTATTCATGTATTTATATTTTCTATTTTAAAACTTGTTGAAATATGTATTAGCAGCATAATACATTATTCTCATAAAAATTATTTAAGTCATATTGATGACATAAATTTTGCTGTGTAATGTTTACCTTTTTAACTATCTAGTAATTCACAAAGGGATCCTCTAAAGATCAGTATTATTTTTTTTCTTTTTGTTTAGAAGTAAACATTTTTTTGATGTAAGCATTATTTATACAATACAAAATAAGTTCTATTATACTGTTTGTTATTAGACTGTCATTTGCATTGTAATATTACAAATAAAATGTTTGTTCTTTGTTAATTTTGTAACTTGATTTTAAATTTAGCTGAAAAATACATTGAATATGAAAAAAACATTTCATCTTTCTAATGAATATCTAAACATACATTATTGATTATTAACATGACCTTTGCTTTTAATATTTTAATCATTTTCAAAATTATCTAAATTTTTATTATTTTAGTTTATTACTTATTTGAATATTTTATTATATTGTAAGCATTCATTATAGTTTCAATTGCATTATTTACTGAATTCAAATTACTGTTTAAAAAATGTAAACAAACAAAGCAATGACCAGAGATCTGCAAAATTCTAAAATCCGCACTACTTCTGGTTCCAAGCTGTGCAGATTTGAGGGAGTCTACTGCACCATCTTCTGATCCTAGGCTCATGTGTCCTTTTTGCTTGTGCATTTCAGTTCTGTCTTTTACCAAAGATACTGTGCAGATACCTGCTTCTGGTTGAGGAAGAGAACTGCTGTCATACATCATTCCTCTCGAAACCCTGAACACTTGGAGATTAGTTGTATCAATAGACAAACCTGTGTATTAAAAGATTGAACTGCAACATTTTGGGTTTGCACTTTTAAGTGCCCCCAGAGCTTTATGGGGACCAAGCATAGGATCATGGTTTTAAATAAAAACTATATAGGGAAACCTTTGTTAGAAAAGGATGTTTCATAGTGATCTTATTTAAGATTGATTTATTTTCTTTTTTAAGGTTAAAGTCTGTAACATTGAAAGAAAGTACCTATTGCATATTGCATCATGTAATCTTGGCAAAGCCCTACAAATGACAGAAAATTGTGATGAAGGACAATAAACTATATTAATGACCAAGATAAATATAAAACTAAAGGATTTTTCATTCTGTCTCCTGCCTCTAAAATACAACTCTAACAAAGTAGATCAGGGATTTGCAATTCATGGCACGCATCCAAAGTTGTCGTCCATGTGTATTTTCATTGACACATAGATTGAATTTTTCTGTTCTGTAAGCACTAAATGTTGTGGAATGAAATTTTTAGGAATTTGTGATAGCAAAATTTTCATGATGGAGAAAAGTAAATATTATTTCAATTGGATAAGAATATAATAAAATTCCCTTTTGCCGTCCTTCATACTATTTTTATCTAAATTACTAACTTTGCATTAATTAAATCTGTCTGAACTTCATAAAGCTTCTTGGTGATTGTATATAATTTTCAATACTTATATCTATTGAATATTTTTAAAATAACTTATATTAATAATTTAATTCTTTAGAACTTTCAGGGTGTAATATTGAATTACTATATTTATGAATATAAGGAGATCTTATTAATTTTAATGTTATATTAATTAATTTTAATATTTATTAATTTAACTACTATTACTGTGTATAGAAATTTAATGAAATTAGAATTGGCAAGTGATATTTAACTCTTGTAAACGATTACTTAACCCTGATATAAATATTTTGACTATTTAAAGTAGAATCATTGCATGTTAGTTATTTAATTTCAATTTATTTATTCAATTTTAAATCCTCATCTCAGTATTTCTTTCTGGATCTTACTCTGTTTAATTCATAGCAATGTCTTTAATTGTAGGAAGATGATTTAACCGATTATTCCATTTCCCCAACTTGTAAGAAGCCTCATCTAAAATATAATATTGGAAAGCCTGGTATGTTTCATAACTTATCTGTTGTCTCTTTTTCAGCTCTATATTCATTTCTGCAATATTATGTTTCAATGATATACACTACATGGCTAAAGGTGACCGGCCACTTGCGATTTTTGACATTTTGTTAAATATCTAGAAAAATACATCAGGAATTATTCAGAAACTCTTAAGTATGTAAACATAATAGCACAGGTAATGCATTTCGGTGAAGGTTCTTTGCCGAAACTCCATAGGGGATCTTCAACAAATGAAAAAGAGCGAATATCTTTTGGATAATTCTGTCAAAACTAATGTAGAAAAAGCGTTCAAACTGTAGATTATGATCAAGTGGCTTACTGTAATAAACTGCATTCATTTTTATGCAGTTAGCATGTATACTCATAGAGAAATTAAGGTTTTTAATTTAACAGTCTTAAATTTTTCCAAGTTTTTGCTTATAATTTGCAGAGTTCTTAATATAAAATAATGTTCTTTTTGGAAAATACGACAAACATTGTACACAATACCCTTCATTGGAATTTTAAAATAATAAAAATTTTCTGAAAAATGAGCAGGTTTACTAAATATTTTTTCATTGCATGTGGGTGAAGGCTGTTAAAATTTCATTTGCATATTTGTTTGCTAAATGTATAGAGCAACATTTGTAAAAGTCTCAAAAACATAGCTTGAAAATTCTAAAAATTATTGCCGAGAGAATAAGTTCAAAATCCGTTATTCCCAAAATAAAGCAAAATGATGAGGGTTTGTAACCATATAGTCATTGATTAGTGCCATTATAGCATACGAAATATTGCATGGATTTGGATACAACCCCTCATCTTTTTTGCTTTGTTTTGAGAATAACGGATTTTGAACTTATGCTGAAGTTAAATTCATGTAATTACTTATTCCTGATTAATGAGATGGAGGTTGTGAAGAAGTTAGAAACTTGTACCATTTTATTTATTAATACAGTGAAACCTATCTATACCGATATTCTAGAGACTGAAAAAAATACTATTATATGCAGTTTATGTTATAGACAGGTTTTAATGTGCATGTGTTATAACATATTATAATAAGTAAACAGTACATATTTTACAATTATGACTCTTTGGTTGTAAACAGTACACAAATATAACTATCTGATTTATTCATATGTTTTTAACAGAAAAAAAATCTGATATTCTCATTTGTTTAGTTTATTCTGAAAACGCTGCATGTATGCACATATTTTGTAACCCGTCCATTGAGTTTAAATACATTTGTAGAATGTTTGATAACATAATTTTGAAGAATGTCTATTAACTGAACAGCATCAGTTGAGGCTGAGGTGAGCAGTCCCCTTCTTCATCACTTTCGACATCATTTGGTTTTAAATCTGCTACTATCTTTTCATCAGTGCTGCTACTAAATGCTCATCTCAATTCAAAAAGTCATCGGCACTGAAATGTTTAGATATGTTTCCTGAAGCTTCATATGCACATAGTTTTTCTGAGATTTGTTACACATTCTTCTTCATGATCTTCAGACTTGAAATTAAAAGCAGCTTTCTTCCAACAGTTCTGAATAGTGCGAGGC
The DNA here is from genome assembly GCA_964019185.1 of Maratus speculifer. NCBI lineage: Eukaryota > Metazoa > Arthropoda > Arachnida > Araneae > Salticidae > Maratus > Maratus speculifer. Next base: position 440,329,846 of record OZ025293.1, read on the forward strand.
TTCATGGTATTCCAGCTGCCAGAGATCAAATCACATGCATTTAGTACATATATTGCAAACGGATTTTTTTACCCAACTTGAAAATTACATTATCAACAACTTGCTTCTTGCAGTATCCTTAGAAACATTTAATGGTACCTAAGTCGAAAGGTTGCAGAACTGATGTACAATTAGGCAAAAAATAGAACACTTTTATATTTTTCTTATTTGATTGTTGTGGGGAGAGCAATTGTCTACGATGAAAGATTTTTTTTTTTTTTGCATGATTCTGCCACTATCTAGTAACCAGTTGTTGAAAAGCATTCTGGTCATGCAGGATTTTTTGTTGGCTGCAAACCAGTAAGCTTTTAATCTTTTCAAAGAATCTTGAATTTTCATATTTTCCCATCACAAAAGGCTTCAAATTGTCGGTATCTGCGCTATTTGAGCAGAGAAACACCGTCAGTGTCTGTTTGAATTTTTTTCCTCCTTTGCATTTATCTTCTTTAAATAAAAAATTTTCTGGTAAACAACTCTGTCTCATCATCGTTGTAGACATTCTCAGGAGAGTATATTTCTATTATTTTCTTCATTTCTCATTGTTTCCATGACTCTTCATCATTTATAGGTGCAGACTTTTCCTCACCAATGATTGATTGAAATTGAATTTTATGGTGATCATGAAGTGAGGCAAGCCATCCATTGCTAGCTTTCAAATTCTCATTTCCCAGCATGACAGCAAATTTCCTTGTCTTTTCAAAAAGTATGGATCCATTGATAGGTTCATTTTGAGACCACATTTCTTGAAACCATCTGATCATTGCAGTGTCTGCATCTTTATTAATGAGAACTTTGATTCTTTTGCATTTTAAATCTATTTCCCCTCTAGCTGCAGCCTCTTCAATATATTTCCTTTTCTTCAAAAACATGGCAATGGTTGACTGTGAAATACCATATTTTTTAGAGGCATTCACTTCGTTTTAGTCCTTGGTAAATTTCCAAAATAATTTTTAGCTTTTCATCAAAAGAAAGAAATTTACCTGATGCCATTTCAAAGTAGAACCATAAAAATAGTAGAAAAGCAATCCAATTCACACAATGTACACAGTGGTGTAACTACATTTTTTGGCGCCCAGGGCAAGAAGAAATTTTGCACCCCCCCCCCCCCCCCCCCCCCACACACACACACACACCGCACTAAATAAAAAAACTATCATATTATTTTTCCTCAAAATGAAAAAAAAGTTCTTTTTGGGTTGTATCAGGAGGAAAGCTAGTTTCACTTTTCCTTGTTTCTAAGGATTCAGCTAATTTTACTCAAGCACAAGAAACGAAAATGCATGGAGCCCGATTATAGAAGATTTCTAGATTTCGCCATACTTAATTTGAATGGAAATTTTAAAATTTAGTGAAAATTCACAAATATGATTGGTGTTTTAAACGTATGAAAGTAGCAACAATGGAAAAAAAAAAAAAATTGTTAAAATTCCTAAATTATGCCCAATTTGAAAAAAATTATGTCCTAATTCAAAGGGGTCGCCACCTTAAAACTTCAAATTCCGCTACTAATCGGTTTAACATAGATGGGAACCAAAAAATGTTCTTCAAGTCTTCTATGAAAACCAAACGATTATGCAAGTAGTAAATTTGTATATATATATATATATTTATTTATTTATAGATATATGTATTTTTGTTTGAAACCTTTAAGAAGCCACCATTTTGAAACATGATGGTTTATCAAGATGTTCAATGAATTTGATCGAAATAGTAATAAACTTTTAACGTATGCTTGATCACAACCAACTCAGTCTAGCGTAGTCACATGACAAGTCGTCTTGAATATCAGTAATTGTGAGGCTCTTAACCAATGGTTAATCAAGAAGTAACCAACCAATTAAATTAAATGTTCCTTCTTTTTTACCTTCGCCTCCTGCTGAAAAATATTACCATCACAACATATTATCAAGAACATGCACGAAAAAGATTAGATTTTGATCATTGGAGGTGCATGCATAAGCTACAACCATGTATGTCCCGGATAATACGTGAACGGCTCGGGGGACATTCGATCAGACTTGTGAAGATAATTGTAGTAAGCAGCGCATAAAATAAACGTGTTCAATTCACAATGAGGTTTCTGAGTCAATCTCTCATTAATCTCCCAGTTATTCCTTACTCAGACGGATATAGCTTTCTCTAATGCACATGTGCTGAATTTAAGTGTATATGAAATACATTTAACTTTTGAAATGATGAAAACAGCCATTCATTCTGGTCGTTCTAGGAAATCCAAAAATTCCTGATAAGTCTTTTATACAATTAGAGAATTAAAAATTTTGGGCTCGGCCACATTTTATTATTTGGATTTTCTCAATGCCAATTTGATGGAAAAATGGAATTTTCAATGAAGAAGAAATAATACCTTTATTTGTTCTTCCAGCTAAATCCATTTTGCATTGCTCCATAGATGCCTCCATTCCACAAAAACATCCATATGAAATACTAAGAACATGAAAACCAATCTATTTCTGTGAGGGTGATAGCTAGAAATACATCCAAAGACCCAAAACATTAAAATCACAACCACATTTGGCAGTGAACTTGCTTGGATGACATGTGGTATATATTCCAGTAGGAATGGTATTTAAATGCTGCTAAAAGTTACTGGAATCATTTTTGCCCTTACGTCTGCTTGTGAGGAAAAAGGCTGTTGATCTAAGCCATTTTGATAGAGGGCAAAATTCAATCTCTCGATGACTCAGAACAAGTAATTTTGAAACTGCGCGTGTCATGGGTTGTTCGGGACATATCGTAGTTAGTACTTGTATAAAGTAGATGTATGACTGTGAAGTCATCATTAGAAGCTATCTCGTTGGACAGCCAGGCATTATAATATAAAAAGGATATTGCAAATCCCCCTCCCTTGGTAAAGTAAAACTGGCACCAGAGATTGGATCAATTTACATCTCAAGACAATATAGGCCCACATGAAATTTTTTCGAAGCATAGAGTTCAGCTGACACTGTTGAATGTGAGACTACAGGGCTAATGTCTCATTCATGTGCCCTTGTTGACCAAGCATCATCGCAAATACTTCTACACTAAGTCCGGAAATATCATGACTGGACTGTGGAATATAGAGAGTATTGCCTCAACAGATGAGACACGATTCATCCTTCAACAAGTGGATGGCCATGTTTAGGGACACCAATTTCTTTGTGAACTGTTACTCCCCCTTTTATACAACGGTCATAGACAGGCCAATTGTGGCGACATTAAACTTTGGAAAATGTTCTCATTGGCATCTCTGTTGTTGTTGTAGAACAAACCATGAACACCTCGGTCTATCTGAACATCATTGCAGATCATTTGCACCATTTCATAATATCTGTCTTTCAAAATCGAAATGGAGTCTTCGTACAAGATGACGTTTCGGGGTCACATGACTCGAATTGTGCTCAGTTGCTTTCAAGAACATAATACTAAATTCCAGTTAAGGTCCAGGTTGCTAAACTCTGCGGATCTTAATCCGACAGAGTACATTTCAGGTGTCTTTCAATGGCAGCTCAAAGCTAAAAAAGCAACCGTTTTGGAATATTCCCGATATGCATGACCGGTCCTTGAACAACTAATACATTTTATTTCCAGTCATTTACCAAGAACTTCTGAGACCCATGCCAAGGCAGTTTGCAGCTGTTTTGCGGCTCAAAAGTTTGACAACACGTTATTAGTTACATGGTCATAATGTTTTGACTCCTGAGTGTAGTTATCACATGTGCAAGTCTGGTAATTTGGGTGAAGATAGTCCAATGCTGATCCTAATCCACGTGAGGCTACAAACGCTCGGAGAAATAACTATATAGGGATGAACATCAATTAAAAACAAACTAAAAAGAGATTTTTTTTCTTTTTCAAGCCGCTTCCTCCATTTAATTTCTGAATAACGATGGATCAGAGATTATATGGCTTGTAGACAACTGTCCTAATTACTAAACGTTACTAAATGCTAAAAATATAACTTAAAAGTGTTTTATAACTTTAATCGAACATTACTAATTTGTTTCATGGGAGCCCTGTGATATAAATTAAGTATTAAAAAAGGGTTTCTACCCTTTATTTACATTTAAAGGTATGTTTTCTAAAATATAGGCTTCTTTTACCAGAATTAACGGTACATTCTTTTCTCCGATTCTATGGGCTAGATTTCAATGGGAATCGATTCGCTAGATTTCAATGGGAATTGATTTGCTTAGGGTTTTCTTGCAGTTTTAGTTTCACTTTCAAGGGCAATGGGTGCATTCTTATCCCGAGTTCTATGGATCCAATTTCAACTGGATTTTGCTCATTTAACTTTGTTTTTGATAATCATACGGTTTTTAGTTCTACTTTTTTCGAATCGGAGCATTTTAATCTAATGTTTCATGGACCTGATTTTTTTTCTTTCACTGCAGAATTGTTTTCTTTCTAATCACATTATGATTCTCTTTAGATTCTCCAGCACGTGCGCAGCACACCAGTTATATAGGACCACAGAAAGCGGGGACCATTGTCGGATATTCTTTTAGAGAAAAATAAAATTGAATGTAGGTTTTTAGTGGTTAGATATATGTGCGTAGCAGGTAAGGACTATGCTGTCAAAGACGGTGGGAACAAATCTCAGAGATTCATTACTATTATTTACTTTGTTAATATGAATAGAGATTTTAATAATTCGCAGTTCATTAGGAAAAATCTACAGGATTGTCAGCTACTGTAGAAATGAACAATGTTCTTTTGACACCAAACATGTAAATGCATGACGTCATATGGCCTTTTGATTTATAAACTGGATATTACTGTTAGAAACCTTCATCGGCGATTGACAATTATGTCTGTCTAAGTTCTTCCCACCTTCATTGAATTTCTTTAACCCCTTAACAGTCACATTAAATTACGGTTTAAAAATTCAAATTCATTATTGCCACCACTTTTTTGAAAAAAAATATTCATCAAGTTTAATGACAAGTAAAATGATACCAAAATAAAACCAATTACACTATTTTATAAAACTGGTGGGAATCAAACAATTCTGAATAAAAGCCGTGAAGCTTGCAGCCCGTGAATGTCTCGGGCGCAACGATTAAGTGGTTAAAATATTCACACACACACACATAAAAGGAAAGTTCAATTTTATTTATTTTCAAAGTATAAAATAATTTCAGTTTAAAGCTTCTCTGAATTTGGCACCCCCTGTTTAATTACAATGCGCCTCAATTTAGGTACATATTATCTTAAGTATCAAGTCTGTTGAGACATATTTCCTGAGATCATCCTGAGAAATATTTACAGAAGCTTTTCTTCCGTCATTATTTAGATATAACAAAACATTTTACTACAGAAAAACATTCACATAGAACACAAAATTTTAAAAAATATCAAAAAATTTATTTTTTGTCAATATATGTAAGATAATTTCGACTGAAACTTCTCACAATTTGGCGCCCTTAGGCCTCGGCGCCCGGGGCGGCCGCCCCTCTTGCTTCCCCTTAGCTACACCACTGAATGTACAGAGTAAAGTGTAACCCATTGACTTCTTATCGCAGAACCAAAAACTGATCACCTTTCCTTGAAACAAACATCACATTATCCACCAGCATGTGATGGTAGGAGTATAGCACACCAGCTGATTTTTCTCTTCAAACTGTCATTGAATTTATCACATCCCCTCCTTCCAAGATCTTTATGAAACAGAAAGTTGCCAAAAAAGACACTCTTTTGGCATAGAAAGCTGAATCATGTTTGTTTAAAATTTCTGCCAGTCGTGCAATGGAGATCCGTCATCTAAAGTATTTCTGGTTTAAGGTGTAATCACGCTAGCTTAGCTGAAATAAATCCTATCTACCAGAGTTGGTTTACTAAATTTTTGTTCAAAAAGAGTAGGAGTCAACATCGAAGGAGAGGACATAGTTCTTTGTTCCCCTTCCTGTGTTCAGTGTCCAACAGCTCCTCCCTAAGTTCAGCATAAGGATGTTGCATTGCAGATCTTATGAGTAACATTGAAGCTCTGAGCTGTTCAGTCAACTTGCCTAATTAATGAGAAAGTCATAAACACCTCATGATGGTCTTTCTATTCTATACATTTTTCACATAATTTAGGAGTTAGGGATCCTTTCAACAGGTAGTTAAAGGGGATTAAGAAACAGAAAGCTCAAAATTATCGTTATATAGAGGTTTTACTGTACATAGTGTTCAAAACTATTGTTTTGAACACTATTGTTTGTTTTTGAATGACATTTTTATTTGCCATCATTTTTTTGGTGGAGACTTTATCAAAGTATCAATTTTTGTTAAATAAAATTTTAAATGTTTTGTATTTTTAAGAATTGACTTCTCACTTATATATTCTCTATGCTAAATCACTTTTATAAAAATATGTAAGAAATAAAATTTTACTTTTGCATACTTTATAAAATTGTAATAATTAATCAGTGACATCCAGTTCTTCTGTAGGTACGTAAGTAATGACATTAAAAGTTGATAAATGTTTTATGTATCTATCTGCAATTTAATCATTTTTATATGCCTATTTAATTTTACAGGCTATTCCAAGAGTTTAATGGAGTCTTCTAAATGTAATTCTTTTAAAGTATGTAATTTTTTTACCCTAAATATTTCCATTTTAGTTTTTCTTTGTTAATTATTGTTACAGTAAATTTGTATATCAATTCTTATTATTTACATGCTCTCTGAAAGGATTGGAATATGAAAATATGGCTTCTTATAATCTTTTCAAATGCAAGTGCTATCCTTTCACATTCAGGTGCATCTTATGTTTTTCATAATTTTCTGAAGAGTTTTTTCTTGTATGAAATGTCCACCTTTTTCTCTTTGTTACCTAATTCAAGTGTTGCCACATCAAAACAACATTTAATACAATTCAAACATTACAAGTAGTAGCTGTAGTTTATATATACATATATAGGAATCCATTTTCAAATAAAAGTGAGGATCTGATTTTTTCAGAATTTTCTAGAGAGTTCTTTCTTGCATGATTGTTTCTTTTTACATTGCTCAAAGCAAGAACCATACTTGTTCTAAAATTTCTCTAATTTTCTATGATTTGTATTATACCATTAAATGTTAAGTTGCCAAATTGTGTGATTATGGAATTTTTAAAACCCATGGGACTTATGGACCCATGAGGATTGCTTTCGACTGCACCAAAATACTTTTTTTTGTCCCATGCTGTGTTAGAATGACCGTTTTTGCTGAAATTATAATTTTGTTTCGTATTGGGAAATCATCTTATGAGAAATGTTATGAGAATTGTTAATGCTATAATAATGCAGGGATTACTTCCCAGAAATTCCAGAATATTGTGCAAAGGTGCTTTTGATTATGTATTTCAAAATCCAGTTTTCTTTTTTTTTTATTTTTATATTTTAATTATTAGGTTTGGTCAATGGGAGCTTTAGAAGATGCCCGAGACAATGTTTCAAACTTTCAAATATTGTCTGTAGACTGCCCCCCCACCTTTTTCTTTTTTTTGTTGTTGTTGTTGTTGTTGTCAAAAAGGCAGTAAGTCCTGAGGAATGTTCATTTTGTTTTTTAATTAATATCTTGGCTAATTACATAATAAATATAAAAAATATGAGCATCAAATGCATCCGGACCTGATTCAGAAACTCCTATCTAAATTTTCATACCTCTATGCATAAGATTTCCTAGCCATCACTATAAGACATACTCAGAGATAGACAGACAAATCCCATTTATTAGCATTAATAATCTCAGTTTTATCCATGTATCCCTTACATATTTTTATTTTACTTGACTTGCTTGTTAAATGCTAAGCATTCTATTCTAATGCATATCATTGAAGGAAATTACCTTTATTTTGCCTTTTTTTTATATTTTAAACTAGGTTTAGTATATTCTAGCTTCTTATGAAAGTATTTGACTATATAAACAATTTGTAATTTTATCCAATTTAAATTGATGCCTTTTTTGTAAAAAGTCAGTTGTTTAAAATCAAGATTTTAACTGGTTATTTTAATTCAAGTAACCTTGACACAAAATTAAATTTAGTGTTTTTCCTTCATTTTCTATTTTGTTGTAACAATAAATAGTCGTGTAATTTTCACCTCCTCACAGCATCTGCTTCTTCCTCTGTCCTTTGACAACATACAAATCTTAAAATTCAAACAATTTTTTTTTTAAATATGTCCCATTTATTATTTTATAGTAAAATTATTCTATCATCTAAATTATTTTCTTCCTTCAAAATATCTTCTCCTCCTCAAGCTTTGTGTTCCCTCCCCTTTGCACAAAAAGTCTATTATTGAAAATCTATCTTTTTTTTTTAAATTACTGCCTTATTCTTTTTGTTATTATTACTGTTTTTTGTAAAGAAAAACAAATTCTTTTGCAGTTTAATTATTCTCACTCCTGATTCTCAGCATATATATATCTAATAAAATTAAATAATTTTACTAGGGCTTTCTCCAGCATTTTGTTTTATAGGCCAAGTAATTTTGTCTTACAATTTCACTTGGTATTTATACTCTCCCTGTCACATGAATGTATAAATTTTCTTCCTAGAAAGAATAATAATTATAGTTATTAATTGTTAATTTGGTAACTAATCAATTCCTCATTATTTGTTAGAAAATACATATTTCATATTGATATGTTGGTGCATAAAAAAGTGACTTGGGGTTAGAAAAATATGCATGGCAATCTTTGTTTTCTTTTTAAAAAATTTAATGTAATTTTTCTGAAAAAAATAATGGTTTTGCTATTATACTGATTTCTTTTTTAAAATCTCTTTAGAGACCAAGAGGCTCACTTTTAGGTTTAGATGACAGTACAGCATCTCAAGTTTTAAAGAAACTGAAGACTCCTGATGATGCTCAGGGTGGTAGCCGAACAACGAAGCATTTTGTCTTCCGAAATGACAGACCAACTGAAGCCGCGGGTTCTAAGGAATCGTCTCGTAATTCAGGCTCTGGAAATATTGAAAAAGGAAGACCATCTAGCAGTGTTTTTAATGATTTATAAACAAGTTTTTGTCTTTTTATTGCATCTGTGTATGATAGATCTCTCTGTCAGTAATATATGAATCATCCAACGTTTTTCTAATTTTTTGCTATCATTAGTCAAAATTCGGCTTCTGTGAAGCTAACTTTGTTTCATGTTTTGTGTAATACCATAACCATCATTATCATCTTTGTAAATTCGCTTTTCTGTGAAATAAAAATTTAAAAAAATTTTTGTTGCATAATCTGTTTTTAATTTGAAACATTTAAATTCTGACTGTACATTATCAGATCAATATAAGGTTTAAGGGTTTTAAGAAATCAACTCTGTTTTGTTTTTCTACCCCATAAAGTTCCAAGTGCAATTCAAATAAATGAAGCGATTACACATGTACATTCTGATTTCAATTATACTTTGTTGTATTTTTCAACCAGTTTTTGAAGGAAAAAATAAATAAAAAGTTATATAAAGCATCGAATTTGTATTTAAAATTTAGTGCATAGTTTTACAACTTTGAATTTTATTGTGATTATTATTATTCTAAAGGTGATTTTTTTTTGTGTGTGTGTGTGCCATTTTTGAAGTATTTCTTTTTGCATAATGGAGTGAGTAAAATAAATATAAAAAGACAATTTTATTTAAAGTAACAAAGAAACATGAACACAGATGTGGTAACTATTAAAAATATATTTTTAAAATGTTTTCTTTTTAAAAGTTTACAAAACTATTAAAGAAATACTACTAAACTAAAAGTAATGATATGTTCCAAATATATTTTTGTTTCAAGTAAAATAGTATACAATAATAAATTTTGTTTTAAATATCAGTTTTAGAAGTATAAAATATTGTTATTATTTGAAATCATTCAAAACGCTTGAAAATTGTCATATGTAAATCTTTCATCACTTGAGAAAATTCTTTATTTTTTCATTAATTTTCTCTATATTTTTTTGCAATTTGATGTTATCTCTCTTATGTTTCCAGAGGCAGTATTTTCAATATTAGGAAAAAAGTATTTAAATTCCTGAATATTATCTAAGTGTGAGACTTACGTTAAAAAAAAGCTCATAAATGTTGGATATTGGTAAAATACTGTGAAGCTGTTAAGTCTATATCCCTGATCTAGGTTACAAAGCAGCTTGGCATAAACTAACTTAACCAGACCTGCCATGTCTCTGGCATTTTGGATACCAGTATTTTAGTATGGATTATTTAATCTGAGATTTCTGTGATTAAAAAAAATCTATTAAGAAAAAAATGTTGCTACCCCAAAAGACATGTTTGGCAGCTCTGCTTAACCTTTAAGAATCACATTTATTAGCTGAAATAGTTTTAAGCTACAAGGGAGAGTCCAAAAATAAGTTTCTGAGTTGTATATGAAAGTCAAAAAAATCAGTGAGACATTAAAGATAAGACATATCTTTTTTTTTCCCTACATAATTACTAAGTACATTGAGACATTTGTCATACGGCTTGATAAGCTTCCCTCCAGGAAAAACGCTTTGCATGCAAAAAAGAGTTTAATGGCTTGTCCATATGCAAAGCTCTGATGTTTTCCTTGGAGGCTTTTTGCAGTATCACAAATGTCTCAATGTGCTTAGTATTTATGTTGATAAATGAAGTTGTTTCATTTTTTAATGTCTCATTATAATGTTTGACTTTTGTACACACCTCTGTCCACAAACGCTAGGGGAAACTTATTTTCGAGCTCATCCTCGTAAAATCCACTCATGTTTCCCAGTATGCATGATAAAGAGATATTTTGCTGTATTTAAATGAAAATTTAAAAAAGAATATATTATCTAATATGGATTTTATTTTTTTTAAATAAATTTATATACAAATAGTTATATCTTCATCTGAAAGAGAAAAATAGAGTACTGGAGTACTGCCACAAGATATAATTATCTACTACAAAATAATTATAAAAATCTGAAACAGTATGTCTTGGACAGAATTTTTTACAAATACTTTAGAATAAATTTGACATATAATGAAAAATGAAGAAGAAAATCGATTTGAATTTCATGTATAAATATCCAGCAAATAAACAATGTTAAATAAATGAGAAAAATTGCATTTTTAACTTTTAACCCTTACTGAAACAAACACAAGGAAATTGTAAACCAAGTCCTTTAAATCAATTATATGATAATATGTTGCATTTATTTATAAAATGATAAATTTTTTGACCTGTTTGTTATTCTCATACACCTTACCTCTAAAAAAAGTAAGGAAAAAAATCATATAAGTCAGTTATAAAAATAAGTTGTAAATTTTGTTTAAAATTAATTGAAAAGCTTTAGATGTTGAAAACTAACAAATTTTGTAATGGATTTTTCATAGAAAGTAAGTGTTAAAAGAGTTATACAACAAGTTGACATGTCTGATTCCTAAACCATGTCAGACATATGATTCCAATTACAAAATGTTTTCAATGAAATAAAAGATTATTTTGAAAAGATAAGGGATTGTACCATATATCGATTGATTAGTGTCAATGTGGCATACACAACAATGCATGTATGTAGATACAGTCTCTCATCTTTTTGCTTCATTTTGGGAAATATAGAGTTTGAATTTGTTCTATCAACAATAATTTTCAGGATTTTCAAGCTATGTATTTGAGACTTTCACAAATGTTGCTCTATACATTTCGCTAACTCATTATGCAAATTATATTTCGATTGCATCAGTTGCTCTATAGCTTCTATTAGTGTTTTTTATTGACTTAAGGTGTTTAATTTTAAATGCCAAAACCCCTAAGGAATATTCTACTGATTTTAGAAAAGCCACTGTAAATGCTTTTAAGAAGTTGCCTGAGCTTTTAGCATGTCTTGGCAACTTGTTATTATATGAAATAAAGTTTTTAAATAACCAAAATACATCAAAAGTAAGTCTCAAAGGGGTCATTCAAAAAAAAAAAAAAAAAAACTTACGATGTTGAGTGTATTATGAAAATGTTATCTATAGTTGATTGTCATAAATCCACTGTAGTAATAAACAATGAATTGAAAGAAAATTATAGCATAGGTATACAAGTTTCAACTGTCAAAATATGTCTAAACCTCTATGGTTTATATCGCATAAGACCAGCAAAAAAACATTTGTTATCTACTAATTATAGGAAGGCTACACTTGCATTTGCAAAACCACATAAATCATAGAGAAGTGTAGAATGATTTGATGTTTCATAGTGCAATGAAAGGAAGTTTAATTTAATGTCATCTGATAGAATCAAGTACATTTGACATCCTAAAAGCAAAATATATGCTTGATACCAAATACCCACTGTTGTCATGAAGACGGCGATGTGATAGCTAAGAGTTGATTTGGCTGAGTAGAGTTGGACTCAGCCTGAATTGATGAGAATATGAATTGGTTCATCTATGCTTATACATTAAAGACTCATATGCTAATATACAATAAACAAAACATGCAAGCTCAGTGGTATTTGCAGCAAGATAATGACCCAAAATGCAAATCATTATACATAAGTGATTTTCTGGAATCCAGAAAAGTCAAGGTTCTAGAGAGGCAAAGAAAAAGTTGATCTCCATAGATCTGTGAGCAGAATTAGATAGTGCTATAAGATGCCAAAATTATTCAAATAAGGTGACTGCAAAACTCTTAAAAGTGAGTGGAACCGAATTCATTAGATTGAATAATTTAGTCGATTCAGTGCCAATGCATTGTGAGGCTATCATAAAGGCCAAAGGATATTCTATTATATTTGACTGACTTATTGCAATATTTGATAATTATGGTGGTAAAATTAATTTTTTATTTTAATGTCCAAATACTTTTGACTTATTATTTTAAGGATTTTTCTTGGGCTTTACGTTATTTTCTATCAAATGACAGTTAATTTACTAAACTTTTGTAAAACATACTTGATTAAATAAAATAAATGATTAATTTTTGTATTTTATTGGCAATTATTGTCTTTGTCAAAATACTTTTAAGTGCTATTGTATAATGTATGATGTTTACAATAGAAGAGGTGCTACATGCATCCTTGTGTTAGGACAACCTTTTTCCTCTTTCAAGACTCAAGTTCCGTTGCATTTTAAGGGCAGTAAGTTGTTTTTGTAGTGGTGTTATATTAACTATGCTATGATGTATTATACCCCATTGTCCCAAGGAAATCGTACATCTATTTGTTGGTACTCTGTAGAATCTAGAAATGTGACTAGTTGCACAGAAAATAACATTTAAAGAGTTGATTTAAGAATTTGTTGTGATAACTTTTCAATTAATATCTAACTAAAAGATCAGCAACGTATGTACAAATTAGAATAATTTTATTCATGTATAGTCATAAATATTCCGTATTTAATTTTCTGTCTCTCTAGTTTGCACAAGTATTCTAAGTACAAACAATTAAAGTAATGGATGTTTACAGCTACTCTGTGTCGCTATTGTTTAACATTTTCATACACAAGAAATGCACTGTAATTTAATGGGGAGGGGTGCTATAAGTTGTAGCCAAGTCCTTCATGTCACATATCAAATGAAATAAAAATATTACCCCCTTGCTTTAGTGCCAAAGTGTGCCAGTCGAGCAGAACAAAAAATCATGGAACTGAGAAAACCACAGATAGAGCTGGTTTTGATATAAAATCCAATGTGGTGGTCTGAAGGAAAACAAAAGGCACAAAAGGAGAAATGAGGCCACTTTATTTAGAAATCAGATGTAGTGGCATGTAAGTTGAGACAGAACATTATTATTACTAGATCAACACATCATGCATAATTCTGCTGTGATCATTTTTTTCTATTATTCAATTAAGATCAGTACTTGATTCTTTATGATGTAGTTCATATAGTATTATGTTATATTTTACCAGAGTATCTTTAACTCAATCTTTTTGGTAGGATGACTCTATTTGTCTGAATATAATTCGACATAATGTTATTTAAAAATTATTTCCTTGAAAAATGTATTATAGTGAAAGTTTGACCATTATGTGGTTCACAGATTCAAGTAATTTGAATTGTGTATTAGGGTGGTGCGAAAAAACAAAAGTTTTTATTTCCGAATCGCTATAGTGCGGAAAAGTTGCGATTGGTAAATACAAGAAAAACTAAAAAAAAATTTTTGAAATCGGACATTATTTTCCGACTGCGCAAACCACCTAAAAATTCAAAAAACTTGAAAAATTCCTATTTTTTTTAAATTCTTTTTAAAAAATATTACATATACACATTTAATCACTATAGTGGTAAATATTTGCATATTGTACTGTTTAATAATAATAAAAAAATAAATTGCGTTTAGAGAATATCTCCCGATTGCGCAAGCTCATTAAAAATCGGAAAAAATCTAATTTTCAGTGATTTTTGATATATTAAGAAACTAATTAAATAAGCTGAGTTTGCAGTCTCATTTAAAAATTTAAATGTAAATTAATACTATTGAGCATGTTATGCTATTTTTGAACAACCGAGATCTTACCACAATGAGATCGCTGCAAGGTTTAGTAGTTCTTCAATGTTTAGAGTTTCGCGCGCATCCTGTTAGCCACATTGCGAAAAATCGTTGAAGTCGCCTTATATGTCCACATGCTTCTGTCCCCAACCTCGTCCACTTGCAGAGAGCGCCATTTCGTATCAGAGAGCCCGTGAACGAATTTCATTTGTTAATTGGATGTATTGTGTTATTAAAAATACATTAACATGTGACAGGGACACGGATCTGGATACGTCATTGACAAAGAAAATTACTAGACAATCTTTTCATTGTCCTATATTCGGTCATCCAAGAGATTTTCTGCCAAATATTCTTCCAACACACAAAGATGTTTTTCAATGCTACCTTGAGGAGAGGTCTCTATTAGCAAGTAAATTCAACAGCATTAAAGTGAGTTTCTCATTTGTCAGCAATACAGTGGCACAAAAAATAAAATATATTTATTAGAAGGCGTCAATCCCAAAAGTGCTTGATTGTAGAATCATTTAGCTAATTAATGCCTACTACGATAATATTCTAAACTAACGAAATCTTATATTCGAGACAAGGAATAGCCAAACCTTATAAAAAAGTTTGATGAATTTAAAACACAAGAAACTCAACTGTGTGATATTTCAGCCTGCAAACGTGTAATGAATTTATATTGCTCCTGTAAATGTCACCAGATCTGAGGGAGTGTCTAACTAAGACTAATTGTACGTCTCAAAAATACAACAAAAGTCCAGTCATTAAGCATAGATCTACCTCCAGAGAAAGGACGGAACGGGAAAAATTGGTACTAAAGTTTAAAAAAAAACTGAGTACAAGACTTGGAAGACGAAACTATCTTTTGAAAAGGCAACCTTCCAAATTTGTTGAAGCGAAAATAAAAGACCTTGAGCATTTAGATGAAATACATGAAAATTTTAATGCTAATGTAGGCATATGTAAAATATCATTACCATGACGGATACAGTCTATCAGATTTAAGAAGAAATTACCATGGCAAATGAAAGTGGAGTTACAATCTACATTTTTACATTGCAATCGCAATGGTGTATCTGACAGTGCAGGTGCTGTTAAAGCATTGAGTGTGCTAGAAGATATTCCTGTAATAACTAAAACAGATGCTTTTCATGTTATTGACCTATACAAAGTTAGAAGAAAACAAACAGAAAGAAAAAAATTACGGCAAAATCAAGTAGAATCAGAAGAACCACATGACATACATTCTGATGGAAAAAAAGGACGATTATTTAGTTATCCTCCTCAGTCTGGAGACAAATATCATGATGGACAACATACACGGTTTAAAATTACTATAAACCATCTTCAAACATGTATCATTCTACATATCAATGCGTGTTATATGGACGCATTTATTGAAAAAGTCTAGAAGTATTTTTAACGATTTTAGAAGTATTTAAATTCTTTTAAAGGATTTTCTTTAGTTTCTCGTACAGGCGCTATATTCGTGAAGTGTATTTTACAAAAAATCTCTTGGGGATGACAAAATATAGGACAATGAAAAGATTGTCTAGTAATTTTCTTTGTGAACAACATATGCAGATCCTTGTACCGGTCACATGTTAATGTATTTTAAATAACACAATACATCTAATTAACAAACGAAATTCGTTCACGGGCTCACTGATACGAAATGGCGCATTGTGCAATTGGACGAGGTTGGGGAGAGAAAAGGATGTGGACACATAGGGCGACTTCAACGCTGTTTCGCAACGTGGCTAACAGGAGTTGCGCAAACTACTAATGATCGGTTCTGTAAATGGCTGACAACTAAACCTTTTCGCCCTGCAGCGATCTCGTCGTGGTAAGATCTCGGTTGTTCAAAAATAGCATAACATGCACAATAGTATTAATTTACATTTAAATTTTAAGATGAGATCGCAAATTGAACTTATTTAATTATTTTCTTAATGCATCAAAAATCACTGAAAATTGAGTTTTTCCCGATATTTAATGAGCTTGCGCGATCGGAAGATATTCTCTAAACGCAATTTATTTTTTTATTATTATTATTAAATAGTACAATATGTAAATATTTTTTACTATAGTGATAAAATATAGGTATATGTAATATTTTTAAAAAAATTCTGAAAAAATCGAAAATTTTCAATTTTTTTTAATTTTTAGGTGGTTTGCGCGATCGGAAGATAATGTCCGATTTCAAATTTTTTTTTTTTTTAGTTTTTCTTGTATTTGCCAATCGCAACTTTTCCGCACTATAGCGATTCGGAAATAAAAACTTTTGTTTTTTCGCACCACCCTATTGTGTATGCTATTTTACTGGACGACACTCACCTATTTATTTCACCTTTACCTTGTTGACAGCAGTGCAGTCTCTCATCTTGTCTAGGAAAGTAAAAAAAATTCTACCCCCCCTCCCCTTTTTGGTATATTTTCCCCGAACTATTACATACAATTGAACTTTTAGCTGCTTTGATGGATAATAAGTAATGGCAGTGCTTGAACAGATTTAAAGAAAAGAGAACTGGTCTGTTCTTATTAAAAACAGAGTTCAAGAAATCAGAAATTTGAGCGATCCTGCCTTATGAAGCATGTATCTGGTAAAATGAATGCAGAAGATCTAGAAGCTGCAAAGCAAAACATTTGTTTATTTTCAAATGTTAAAACATTTAATATTTTTCCAATGTTGAAGCTCTAAGATTCCGAAAAATATTATCGATATATAAATTTCAGAATTCAAAACATAAAGAAATAATTGAAAAAGAAAAATTTAAGTCTACAAAATTACTAATAAATTGTAACAGTTGTAAATTTCCAAGTGGGTGAAAACATTTTAATTCAGGATTCGAACCAGGGATGTAATGGCTGAAGCTGTCAATGCTTGACCAACTGAACCATCCCAGACGAATCTTGGGGACTAATTCACCCAAATAAGCTGTAATGATCCCATCATTGGTGGCTTTAACCGTGACATCCCTGCTTAAAGTCTGCAGTTATGAGGTGGGACCTTAAAAATCTGGACACCTGTTAACACTAGCTGTGATTCCTGAATTGACCACTAAAAGAGCTTTGGGTGCAATGTGCTCTTGTGCAGGGCCAAAACTAGGGGGAGGGGGGTGCTGAGGGGACATGGGCCCCGGTTGTGAAAATGAAAAATGAGGGGAGGGGGCACCAAATAAGGATTTTGTCTGTCGTTTCATACAAAAATGTGTGTATGTATGTTAAATTAAAAGGAACTCCCAAGCTAATGTTAAACCTATTTGATCACCGTATTGTTCTTTTCAAATTTGTGAAAATTAAAGTAACTTTATATATATATAAAGAAGCTGCAACCAAAATCGAAAAAGTAAACACTAACTTGATTTGATTAGAATTAATCTCAGCTATTCTAAGTAAGGGAAAAATAAAAATAAAAATACTACTATGAAAAAGTAAAATTTTAAAACGAACACTCCCATAGGTTTAACATTAGCGATCCTGTTTCTTCGCATGACTAAAATAGGCTCTTAATCCTCGAGCTAATCCCAATCGTATGGGAGCGTTGTTGCTAGCATTTTAATTATTTTTAAATGATTGTTATTTTCTAAGGATTTTTTTTCTTTATTGCATAGGGTACTCGTGGCCGATAACTTTTATTATGCATAAGATTGAAGGGGGGGAGGGCAAAATCCATGTTTGCTCCGGGAGCAAAAAGGGCTAGATAGGCCCTCCTGCGTTGCATTCTTAGGGAATTCAAAAGTATTTTTTAGCCTTTATTACATTCATTTGGATTTCGAAAAGATCTGCATCCGAACTCGCCTTTAGCAATTCTACTTGAAAAAGGAGAGTTATGGGGAATCTTGACTCACGTGGTAACATCCGCTCTATAATGTTAAACCAATGAGCAGTTTCTCGAGTTTCTCATTTAAATTTGAATATTTTTAAGCAATTTTTTTTCTTTTCCTTGTGCATAGGATTGCTGAGCTCGCTTTTTTATATGGCTGTTTTGTACTTTTTCGATTTTAATTACAGATTTTTTTTTTTTTTTTTTAATTTAAAGTGAAAGTACCTTTATTAAAAAAAATCGAAATCGAAAAAGTAAAAAAAATCAGCCATATTAAAGATCGAGCTCAGCTATCCTATGCAAAATAAATCGTTTAAAAATTCCTAATTTAGATGAGAAATTCGAAAACAAGTTATTCATTACGCAGTGGGTGATTTGAACCCCCCCCCCCCGAGCCACAGAGATCCCTCTCGGAGAAAAGTGTCTTCAACACTGATCGCCCTATATGCATTATTCAGATTCAGGAGTAGGATTATTTTCAATGTCCCTGCAATTTTCCATATCACTTCAGTAAAATGGAAAAAAGACAAGATATCGTACCGATGAAAATTGAATATCGCTCAATGCTATCTGTTAGGACGAAAATTTTCTCCGGTCCAGTGAAATTCCGTTTCAGCAGGATTTACCGTCAAATTTTTATTTCCCTCTTAATTATGTGATTCGCCCGCCCTCGCTCTCCTATAAGATATTGGTTTGGTGTACTCGTTAAATATATATAATAATAATTATAAACAGTGCATACGGAGTTTCTTAAAAAAATTAAAAAACCCAGAAGATATATGGGGGGTACGTTTGTGGCGTCCTCTATCGCATTGAGATCGAAATATTTGAGGAATTCCTTGAAAAATTTATTCAGAATCCTGATGATAATAGTCATTACTTTAGAATCATATAAAGTAAATTTTTATCATGGGCGGATCGCATGTAAGATGGAACTTTCTGCGGAAGAACTTTTTTTTTTTTCTGTATATAAATAGAAATTAATATTTAAGCAGGTAACATATCCTCTCGCCATATCGCGTCTGGTTATTTTGCTGCTTTGGATAGATCTCTCTTTTTTTCGTGTCTTATATTTTATAACGATTTTATTACTAATCAAATTGTTAAGGGGATCAATCTTTATGGTAATTTGTAGCTGTTATTAATGGTTACATTATATAACCATTACCACAAAATTGCTGTTTTATGCATTGGCACACTGGGGGAGCTAAAGGGGCTGAAGCACCTTCCAGACTAGACCTAGATATTTAATTTTTTCAAAAATTATGAAGGAATACAATTGTTATTTTGTATAGGTCCTTAATAAATCGGAATTTTCAGAAAGATATTTATTTTGCCCCACCGATTTTTTCTCTTTTATGAAATTTGTTGTGAAATTTGAAATATTAGCAAGGTTAAAATTTACTTAATTAAAAATTTAAGACCCCATGCAGCCTCTTGCTCTCTTTAACCATCATAATATTTTGATAATTTAATAATAAAACTTTGAGTCGTTTGATTGCAAACTTTCTTTAGAATTATCCAAAAACAAAAACACACCAAAAAATTATAAAAACTAAAATATATTTTCGCGCAATATTTCATTATTTAACAAGTTGAAAATCATTCACAATTAGCCCGACTAAAATTTTGCAGAACTTTTCTCTGGCTAGTTATGACTCTGCTCCAGACAGAAAAAAGAAAAAAAAAAAAAAAAAGTAAGTCAGGACCTGGTTCGGCACGTCCCATGAAATTAAATGAGAGAAAGACTGCGCTTGGCAGCTAGCCAGGCCAGATTTGTTCGCCTACAGGCCTCTAAAATATTCTTGGCCCCTCCAAAGCATAATCCTGGATGCGCCACTGGTTTTATTAATTTGACCCGTCCTCAATCTTCTTCTTTTTTTTTTTTTTTTTTTTTTTTCTTCCTGTTGAAAATGTATGTATTCTGTCAATAATTCAAAATATGTTTGTCAGAAAGGCTTTTTTGTTTGTTTGTTTGTTTACTTTATCTACTGGTGATCGTGCATGTAATATCCGATTCACTGATAAACAGTTTTTCCTGCAATACACTCAAGTTTTAAATTATTAAAAAAAAAAAAAAAAAAAAAAAAAAAACCTAGTTTTTTAATTTTTAAACAATGTTGGGAATGCTTACACACATAAAATAAATAAATAAACAAATAAAACGAACTAATTCAAACTGAACTTTGATTTCTCAAAAATTAGTCAAGTTCACACTCAAATTCAAAAATTTTCAAACGAACTCGCTCAATTCAAACTCATCTATGAAAGTGAGCGAAGTTCATTAAAAACCAATAACGGATCTAAGGGAGGGGGCGATCGCCACCCCCTCCCCTCGTGAGCCCAATAAAGGTTTGCAAAGTAGCATTAGATGGCGGAATGAAAAGAGAATTAGACCTAAATTCGAGACCGGGGCCCGACCCGGGTTGCGCCATATTTATTTTATAAGGGTGGGACTGGGTCAGGTTTTCACACTTTCAGAATTGGACGGTCCGAGTCTTAGTTTTTTCCTGAAGAGCGGGATCGAACCACACTTTTTTTTCCAGTTTGGGCCTGGCATGGATTTCGTTCTTCCTGGGGGTAAACGCTCAGTCTGAAAATAACCCAGATCTTAAGCAGATCTAGGGGGGGGGGGGTTGTGGCGATTGCCTCCCTGGTCTAATTAAGGGTGGCCAAAATGGCATTACGCATCTTCACGGGAAATGACTAGGGCAAACCTCGAGACCGGCACGGTCCAGGTTATGCCAGTTTAAATCAGTGCGGATGTAAGGAGGGACGATTGTCCCACCCCCACCCCTTTGAGCTAATAAAGGGTTTGCGAAGCGATATTATGCATTCACTGAGAAAATGACTTGGGGCCAAAAACGAGTCCGGCGCTACTCGTCCTCGGCCGCGCCTTTTTAAATTTATCAGACTTGGCCTTGGTCAGGTATTCCCCCTCTCAGAGCCGGGGCGTGTCCTGATCTTTATTTTTCTGCATATTTGGGTCGGGCCAAACTTCTTTTTTTCCCATGTCGAGTTTGTCTTGGAATCACTCTAAAGGGCTCTATTTTTATTTGCATTAAGGCAACTTCGGGCTCGGACTCATTTTTTCTAAAACCTGAAAGTTTTATTTATCGATAAATAGAAAATATTAAAAGAATTTTTTACCACCCTTAAAAATTACTTATTCTTTTCCAAATTTCTGTATTGTCATCAGTGGCGTAGCTATATTTTGGCCTATCCTATGGCGCCCGGGGCCAGCAAGAAATTTTGCGCCCCCACCCAATATAGATATATAACAATTTGTCTCAATTTGGCGCCCCTAGGCCTCGGCGCCCGGGGCGGACGCCCCCCTTGCCCCCCCTTAGCTACGCCACTGATTGTCATTTTGTTTAGAATGAAGGGGAAGCAGAAATTGTGTGTTTTTTCTCTATTTTAGTATTAGAATGCTACTTTAAAAGTAAATTATTAGTCATATCTACAGATTTATTCTTTGCCATTGCGACGACGTTCCGGCGTCAACGAAAAATGCGGGAATAATGAATTTGTCTTCAGTTCGGTATTTGTTTGTGGCAAAGGTGATAGGTTATTTTGCCATTGGGTCGATTTATTATTATTATTATTATTATTTAGACATCTAATGCAAAGAGAATATTTTCTTTCGATTTTAGTTTGCGGTTTGTAAATACTTTAGATTTCTATTGTACACAAATTACACAGGTCATAGTCGCTCTTCATATAGAAATAACTTTAGCGATCACTATTTCTTTTCTGAACTCTGCTGAAGCTGAAGTCATATTCTGCAATTTATGAAGTCACTTTCAGTCGTAAGTAAATATAATTACATATTATTCCGATAGAAAGCAATCGAGCAGTGTTTCTTCCTTTCCTTTAAAAGTATCGGAACTTCAAATTTTTTAATTTAAGGCTCTGGGTAATGCCTATCCCGAAAAATTTTTATGAGGAATGAAATGGTTATAGTTGAAAATGTGGCCTTTTTATCGAAAATTGATAAATGTTGTTCGATTCCACAGATAATCGACAGTATTTTTTACAAATGTCATGCATTTATTCAAAGAACACACTTCATTAACATATCCATAATATATTTTTATTAAAAGAGACAAATATGAGAATTTTTCTATGTATAAAGGTACATTTTTATTTTATATCAAACTACTTTTTTTTGATATTATTAAATTTTCATTTAACAGTCATCTCTATGTAAAAGTAGTTTAAAAATGATAATTATTGTTGGATTTTTTAAAAAATATTATGCTGTTTTTCTTCGGTACTGGTCTTGGTAGAGGTCTGCACGGGCCGGAATTTCCAGGCCCGGGCCCGGCCCGTTGTAAAACTCAAAAGTTCGGCCCAGCCCAGCCCGGCCCGTTCAAATTTTTATATTTTAGGCATTGGCGTTTTGGCCTGTTACAATTTCTACGATTTCTAAAAAAATGAGATTTTTATCATATAATTAAGATTTTTTTTAAGAGTACTGCGTATATATCTATGGAATGATTTTACAGTATATTTTACAGGAAATACACATTAGTAACATTAATGATTACTAAGATTCTTAGGCTTTCAACATTCAAATAAAGATTCATTAAAAAATTAATATGGCTTAGAATAAAAGAAAAAAAAAGAAATTTAAAAACATCGTAACTTTTGAAGCTGTTTAATAAAAGAAGATTTATAAAAATATTTCTATATCATTTTATTAAAGATTTTAAATCCAAATTCATACGTTAAATCAAAGAAGCTCCTTTCTGATACATTTCTAAATTCATTTTTTTCTCAGAAATATATAAGATTAGCAGGTGTCTCTTTATTCAGAAACTATATAATCGAATGGCGTTATCCATTTTTTGATACAAGCAATTTAAGAACACTGCAAACAAATAAAATATTGTCATAGTTAGCGTTTTGAATACAATTTCAGGAAGCGATAACATGGGAAGGGAGAAAAACCTGCAACTATTTGAGAAACTATTGTATCTCAACAAGGTTATACAAGTATTTTATTTACCAAAAATGAAAAACGCTATTCGATTCCAAATTCCTTCAAAAGTCAGGCTTATCACTTTTATATTTTTACAATTAAAAATTAATGTAAAAATGTGTCAAACTTTCGCGTTATTGAAAAATTAATTAAAAAACCATCAAGAAGTATATATCGAAAGATTAAGCTAACACAAGTTCTTTATCGCTGTTCATAATTTTACAAATTATGTTGTCTGCCCTACAGATCTTGAGAACAATTAAGTCTTCTTTCGTCCGACAAGTCTATATGTAGAAAAATGATCTCCAATTTTGATCTTGGACCTGCACGAGTGAGTTTAAAAAATATTAAAACGGGTAACTGTATTAACAAGGTAACTGTCCGATGCCGATCTCTATACTGCACAAGTTACATTTTTATATTGATGCTGTCAAACTAGTACGGCTCGTGACGCACATTTATATTTATTCTCGTTAAAACCATTTTCGTTGAAAATAGTTTTGTATATTTTATCGTTTATGTTTAAATCTTCAAAACGGGCCGGCAGGCCCGAAAATTTTTATATCGGCCAAGCCCGGCCCGTACGGCCCGTTCAATTTTTTTGCCGGCCCGGCCCGTGCAGACCTCTAGGTCTCGGGCTCTGATGACGCAAAATGTTTCGGACTCTGATTTAAAATCGTCGTAATCGAGTGGGACCAGGTTCTGAAAAAAGAGCCTGAACTCATCTCTAGTCTGCACTGAGCAAAATTTCCAGGTCGTGGCTTGGCCCAGAATGAAAGCTAAACGTTCGGTCAGCAAACATTTACACCTCCTAGGAAGGGCATTAGTCTATAACGTATTTTTTCTTTCCTATGTGATTCCGTCTTGAAAGGTTTTACTGTATAACATTTTTCAATGTCTCCGACGCATGGGATATGGATTAATGATATTGAAATATGAGTAAAGCAATTACATATACTTGTAATTGATAAAATAAATATATCACAGCCTTTGGCGCTTCTTTAATAATAAAAAGTATAAATATAATAAACGAAAAACTATACGTATTTTTGGCCAGAACTCCTCCATACGAAACAATTTTTAATCACACCGAAGTAAAAAAAACTATGTTAGAAATTCACGATTCAACCGGGATATGATTTAAACTTTTTTCCAGGCCGGTCCGGGTTATGATTTTAACATTTTCCCAGGCCGGGCCGAACTTTTCTCGCTGTGGATCGGTTTGGGACCGGACCTAGATATTTAGATCCATGCAGATGCAGACTACCAATATATTTTGAAAAAAGTTAAGCAAATCAATGCGCTGCTTTTTTATGCCCAAATAAGAGACATTGTCTTAAATCGATATTTAATAACGGGCAATTTGTGGACGATCCCTCACTTGCTTTCAGAATGAGTAAAAAATTCTTCTTTTACAGGCATGGTTAAGTGGTGTAAGTCATGAATTTTGGAGAATTTTGGATTTTAATATCTGTGAGGCTTTTAGATACGGAGATGAATTTTTTTTTGTTCAATTTAGAAATATATAAGGAATAATTTCCTAACTGGGAATTTTGCCCTAGGGGGCCGTATAAAAAGTTAATTTTCGCATTTTTTTCAATTAGACCCCCCCCCCCCCGTTGAGTTGCAACTTATCTTATCAAAAATCTCACTTTTTTATGAATTCTTACAATTGGAAGTATAGGTCTAGGAGCAATATTTAAGAAAATAGCCTATTGTTTCGATATTTATGACTCACCCTGTAGCTATTAATGGACGTAATCAAGACTTACTGCTTTTATATTTCGTTTGTTTCAAGATTTCTTTAGAGTAGGGGTTCACAACTTTTTCAAGAAAAGGGCCACTTAGAACTATGTCTTGATGGTCGAGGGCCACATCAATAACATGGAGAGAATTCGATTTCGAAGGTGATCTGTGACTTATAATCGGATAAAATTTATGTTTTCAGAGGGAAGTGGGGCGATACCCCTTTAGGTTCGCTTAACCAGTTAAAATATCCAATTCAGTTGGTAAGGATATATCAGCAGCTTTTACGTTTGTATATATAACAGATATAGCAAGGCTTATTCAAGATATAATAATATTCCGTGACTTTATTCAGGAAAGTAAAATTTATATTATAAAAATGCTAAAAAAAAAGATAAGTGGCTGGTGCCAAAAAAATGTGAACGAAGGAAAGGGAAGGAGTCTATCAACAAGATTTTTCAGCGCTTCATCACTGAAATACCTGATTTTTCAACGCCCGATCACCAAAATTTGCAGTTTTTCATATCTGATCGACCAAATTTCTGCTTTTTACTAAAGTGATCGACAAAATTCGCAATTTTTAAGAAACGGATCGAGGAAAATCGATCTTTTCATGCCTGATCAAAATTTGCGATTCTTACGAAACTGGTCGAGAAAATTCGTATTTTTATGAAACCGATTGACAAAATTCACAAATTTTACAAAGCCGATCGACAAAATTCGCTATTTTTATGATGGCGATCGACGAAATTATCGATTTTTGCAAAGCTGATCGGCGAAATTATCAATTTTTACGAAGCCAATCAACAAAATTCGCGATTTTTACAAAGCTAATTGGCTTAATTCGAGATTTTTCTGCGCATGATCGAAGAAATTTGCGATTTTTACCAAGGCGATCGATGAAATTCGCGATTTTTTTCGATCCTTCCGAAAATTTGCGACTTTTACGAAGCCGAAATTCGCAATTTTTACATAGATGATCGACGAAATTTGCAATTTTTCCTCGCATGATTGATAAAATTAACGTTTCTTCCATACCACATCGACGGCTTTCGCGATTTTTACAAATTTTATCATTAAAGCTGATTGACGGAACTAGCCATTTTTACCAAACTGATGACGAAATTTGCGATTTTTGCAAAGCCGATCGACGAAATTCGCGATTTTTGCAAAGCCGATCGACGAAATTCGCGATTTTTCTTCCCCTGATCGACAAAATTTCTGATTTTTCCTCACCGGATAGAAGAAATTTGCGATTTTATTTGAGCCTGATCGACGAAATTTGCAATTTTTCTGCGTGAAATCGGCAAAATTCGCAATGTCCCCATATCCGACAAATGAAATTTGCGATTTTTCCGCCTTTAGCTGACGAAATCTGCATTTCTTCCGCTCCCAATCAACAAAATTCGAGATTTTTAAATAATTTTGGATGAAATCTGCATTTTTTTTACGTGGCAAGATGAAATTCGCGATTTTTTTCTCTTGATAAATTTCCAAAACTATCGATTGTTTCGCAGCCGATCAACGAAATTTTCAATTTTTCCGCGCATCATCGCAAAATCCAGATTTCCCCGTGCCTTATCAACGAACTTTGTGATTTTTTCGCTCCCGATCAACGAAATTCGTATTTTTTTTCACGTCATAAACCGAAAAAACATGCGATTTTTTCGTAACTTATGAGTTTAATTTCCAATTTTTCGTGTATCATCAACAAATCTGACAAATTTTTCTTGCTCTATCGACGAAATGCGCGATTTTTCGTGTCCGACCGACAAAATTTGCGATTTTTCCGTTCCCAATCGACTAAACTCGCGATTTTTCTGTGCCTGATTTACAAAACTCACGATTTTTCCGTGTCCAATCGGCTAAATTTGCTATTTTTTTCGAACCTCATGGGCAGAATTCGCAATTTTTTCATATCTGATGAACGAAATCTGTAATTTCTTCGCACTTGGTCAATGAAATTCGCAATTTTTTTGTGCCCGATCTACAATTCTTAAGTGACTGACGAAATTTTATATTTTTTAGTGGTAAATTAATGAAATTTATGATATTTTTCGACGACTTTTGAACAAAAATTGTAATTTTTTTTTCTAGTTGTAAATTGACAAAGTTCGCGGGCCACACCTTAACCCATCGCGGGCCACTTTTGGCCCGCGGGCCACAGGTTGTGCATCCCTACTTTAGAGAAACCGACCAACGTAGCGGGTGAAGACTGCTAGTGTGTATCAAAGTAACTTTAAGAAAGAAAATATAGCCTAATACTGATCTTATAGAAAGTACAGCATAGAAATCTAGAAAATTTTGAGAACTTAACGTGAGTAATTCGCATGGATTTTCAGAAAAAAAATATACAATTTATACAATGCTGTTATGTGTTATGAAATCGAATGAAGTACCTGAAACTCTACAGCTATTATTACATTTTTTTTTAAAAAAAGTAAAATTACTAAATTGATCATTTTAGTTGGTCTATGGAAGTTCTATGGATCTATATGGAGTTCTAAGAATACTTTCCCTTTTAATTCACTTTTAGATATTACCCTTATCTGACCCTAAAACACATTTCTAAGAAACATATACATCAAAAGATATTTAAAAATGTTCAAAATTGATGGAGAAGTGTGAATTGTAGAAGAACGAAGAAATCTACTGATTTTGAAACATAATAAATGCAGAAGAGAAAGCAATTAGTAAGTCAACTAGGGATGATTCGTTAGCAGCGAAAACGTTCTTATCTTATACTATAATGCGAGCAAAAATTGTGTGTGTGTGTGTGTCTGTGTGTGTAAATTTTATCTCAAAAATGGCTCTAACGATTTTCGCAAAAATTTGGATTTTACCATTTTCGTGCACGAGAAGACCATTGGGCTAGGTCTCATGTTCGAGAAAATTCGATTATTGGGTCATTTTGGGTCATAATGGGTCAGGATCAAGCTATTTATATCTAGAGAACGGCTGGATCGATATTAAGGAAATTTTGTATCCAATCGTTTTTTGGCACGAGAAAACTATTGGGCTGGGTCACATGTTTGAAAAAATTTGATTAGTGGGTCATTTTTGGGTCATTATGGGTCAAGCAATTTTTATCCAAAAAACGGCTCTAACGATTTTGATCAAATTTTATATTTTATCATTTTAGATTACAAGAAAACCATTGGGTATGGTAACATGTTCGAGAAAATTCGGTTACTGGGTCATTTTTGGGGTCATTGTGGGTCATGCTATTTTTATCTAGAGATTTTCTCACGCAATTTTGACTAAAACTTACATTCTATGGTTTTCGGGCACGAAAAAAACATTGGGCTAGGTTACATGTTCGAGAAAAAATTTTAATGGGTCATATTGGGTCATTAAGGATCTGGGTCAAGCTATTTATATTTAAAGAACGGCGTCATCGATTTTAAAGAAATTTTGTATGCAACAGTTTTTTGACATGAGAAAACTAATGGGCTAAGTAACACGATCGAGAGATTTCGATTATAGGAGTCATTTGTGGGTCATGATGGGTCATAATGGGTCATGGTCAAGCTATATCTGAAAAACAGGTGGATCGATTTTAACGAAATTTTGTTTACAACGTTTTTTTGGCACGAGAAAACTGTTGGGCTATGTCTCACATCGAGAAATTTCGATTACTGGGTCATTTTGGGTCATAAAGGGTCTGGGTCAAGCTATTTACATTTAAAGAACGGCGTGATGGATTATAACGAAATTTTGTATGTAACAGTTTTTTGACATGAGAAAACTAATGGGCTAAATCACATGTTTTAGAGATTTCGACTATGAGGGTCATTTGTGGGTCATGATGGGCCATGGTCAAGCTATATCTAAAGAACAGGTAGATCGATTTTAATGAAATTTTGTATGCAACATTTTTTTGGCACGATAAAATCATTGGACTAGGTTACATGTTCGAAAAATTTCGATTAATGGGTCATTTTGGATCATAAAGGGTCTGGTTCAAGCTATATATAATTAAAGAACGGCAGGATCAATTTTAACGAAATTCTGTGTGCAACAATTTTTAGAAACGAGAAAATTAATGAACTAAGTCCCATATTCGAGAGCTTTCGATTATAAGGGTCATTTGTGGGTCTTAATGGGTCAAGGTCAAGCTATATCTAAAGAATGGGTGGGTCGATTTTAACGAAATTTTGTATACAACATATTTTTGGCATGAGAAAATCATTAGGATAGGTCACATGTTCAAGAAATTTCTATTAGTCAGCCACTTTTGCGTCATTCTAATTTTATCTAGACAACGTTTCGCGCAATTTCGACTAAATTTTGTATTTTATCGTTTTCGGGCACAAGAAAATCATTGGGTTATGACAGATTTTTGAGAAAATTCGATCAATGGGTCAGTTTGGATCATAAGGGGTCAGGGTCAAACTAACTATATCTAAAAAACGGCTCAATCGATTTTATCTAAATTTTGTATCTAATGTTTTTCGGCATGCTAAAACTAATGAGCTAGGCCACACGTTCGAGAGATTTCGATTATGAGGGTCATTTGTTGGTCATGATGGGTCATGCTAATTTTATATAGAAAATGGTACTCACCATTTTGACTATACTTTGTATTATATCGTTTTTGAGCAAGAGAAAACCATTTGGCTTGGACACATGCTCGCGAAAATTCGATTAGTGGACCATTTTGGGTCTTAATGAGCTAGGGTCATTCTAATTATATATAACAACGACTCAATCAATTTTACCTAAATTTTGAAACAAAACGTTTTTTGTCACGAGAAGACTATTAAACTGAGTCGCATGTTAAACAAAATTATATTAGTGGGACATTTCGCTTCATTGCTGAATGCTGCCAAGCTAATTTTACCTAAAAAATGGCTTAAACGATTTTGATTCAATTTTATATTCTACTGTTTTTGATTACCTGAAGACGATTGAGCTATGTCACATGCTTGATCAAATTTGATTAGGGGCTCATTTTGGGTAATACGGGTCAGGGTCACGAGAATATGGCAAAAGCCAATAACTTGGTGATATTTGACAAAATATTGGCGACATATGGCCAAAAAATCGACTATAAAAATTACGAAAACCAAAGCACGTATTTGGAGCCAAATGAAAGAATGCCTCCAAATTTGGCTATATCTAGCAAAAAATATTGTCTTTCAGAATGTAAAGAATTTTTTTACACATTCTTAAGAGGATTCGAGATGCATGGATAAACAAATCAGAGTCGAGCTAAAAAAGTGATTTAGATCGATGCCCTTTCGTTGTAAATTTTAAAATAAAGTAAAATTTATAAACATGCGCATAAAAACATAGTTTTCTTATTGATTGTTTTTCTAAATAATACTATTATAAACATGTTTTACAGTAATAATACAGAGTTAATGATACAGTGAAAATACTATATCGAGTTGAGCACAAAGTTAATTTTGACCGAGCTAAGCTCGGTCTCCCCTGCTAGTAATATATTATACACTCAAGAGCCAAAACATTGTGACCCCCTCCATATTATGCAATGAACTCGCCTAGATGACGTAGAAGGCACATAATCAGATGAAAATGGTATAAAAATGCGTTAGGGAGTCTCAGGATAATTTTTGCGCTTACCTCTGCTTGTGAGTGTAAAGGCTGCTGATTGCTGATCTAAATTACTTTTACAGAAGGCAGAATTCAGTCGCCTGACTATTGAGATCGAGTAACTGCGAAACTGCATGTCTCATGCGTTGTTCTGGGCATAACGTTGTTAGTACTTATACAAAGTGGATGAATGATGAAGAAACCACCAGTAGAAGCCATCGTGTTGAACGCCTAGGCGTTTATCAAGCAAAGAGAACGTCAAGATACCCCCTTAGTAAAACAAAATCGACACCAGAGACTGGCTCAATATACATCCCGAGACAATACAGGTCCATGTGGAATTCTTTCAGTTCAGCTGATACTGTTGAATGTGAAACTTCGGGCTAACGTCCCACTCATTTGCCCTGTTGACCTAGCATCATCGCCAGATATTCCTACACTAGGCCCGGAAACATCATGACTGGACTATGGAACATACGGAGAGAGTTTTCTCATCGGATAAAACACATTTCATCCTTCAACTCGTCAATGGACGTTGTTTGAGTACGCCGAATTCTATGAGAAGTGTTACTCCCCCTTATGCATACATAGGCCAGTTATGGCAATATTAAGTTTTGGGATGGGAAACGTTCGCATGGGCGTTCCTGGAACTTCTGGTTGTTGCAGAACAGACCATGAACGTCACGAACTACCGGAACATCACTGTCAATCATTTGCACCAATACATGTTATCTTTCTTCGGAAATGGAAATGGAGTCTTTGTGCAAGACGGTGCCCAATTTCACATGACTCGAATTGTGTATGATTGGTTCCAGGCATAGCCGGATTAAGGGGGGGGGCTAAGGGGGCTGCAGCCCTGGGCCCCAACCAGTCAGGGGCCCTCAGCAGAGGCTTAAGTTGTACCAAAGTTTCGTTTAAAACAATTACAGGGGCGTAAGAGCTGCGCGAAATCGCCGTTTTTTGCAATTTAACTTGAATTGTCATTTGACGCCATTGCTGTCTTTATCTCCGAAAATTTCCAGGTTTAACAAAAGTGGCGATGAAAACGAAACGAAAAGGGTCACATAAAAAAAGCGCGAATTTCGTCAAAAAAGAACGGATTTAATCAAGATCGCGGAAAAGCGCAATTTCCTTCAAAAGGCCGTGGAAAAAGCGTTAATTTCGTCAAAAGGTCGCGGAAAAAGCGCGAATTTTGTCGAACGGTCGCGAAAAAAATGCGAATTTCGTCAAAGGATGGGCCAAAAAACCGCGATTTATGCAAAGAATCGTAAAAAAAACGCGAATTTCATCAAAGGGAGGAAGGAAAAACGCGATTTTCTTTAAAAGATCGCTGAAAAAGTGTAAATATAATCAAGAGTTCTCAGAAAAAGAGCAAAATTTGTCAAATCATCAGAAAAAAACGCGAATTTCGACAGAGGACAGCGGAAAAACGCGAATTTCGTCAAAGGGTCGTGAAAAAAACGCAAATTTTGCGAAAGAATAGCGAAAAAAAAACGTGAATTTTGTCAAAGTGTGGCGGGAAAGAGAGGATTTCTTGAAAAGTTCTCGGGGAAAAAAGCGCAAATTTTGTAAAAGGATCGCGAAAAAACGTCAATTTTGACAAAGAACCTCGGAAAATTGCGAATTTCTTCGAAGGTTCGCCAAAAAAACGTAAACTTTGAGAAAGAATGGCGAAAAAAACATAAATTTTGTCAAAGTGCGGCAGAAAAGTGAGAATTTTTTGAAAAGTTCGTGAGAAAAAGCTCAAATTTAGTCAAAAGATCGTGGAAAAAGAGCGAATTTCTTCAAAAAATTTCCGATAAAACGCGAATTTTGACAGAAATCCGCAAAAAAACACGAATTTCGTCAATGGATGGCAGAAAAAGCGCGAATTTCTTGAAAAGATCGCGGGAAAAGCACAAATTTAGTCAAAAGATCGCGCAAAAGAGCGAAGTTTGTCAAAGAGACGCGGAAAAAGTGTAAAATTTTTACAGAGGATTGCTTGAAAAAAATACAAATTTCGTCAAAGAATCGCTGAAAAAACATGAATTTTCGCACAGAATCGCTTAAAAAGCGCGAATTTCGTCAAAGAGTGGCAGGAAAAACGCAAATTTCGGAAAAAGATCACAGGAAAAGCGCAAATTTTGTCAAAAGATCGCGGAAAAAAGGAGAATTTAAAAACACCATTAAAGATTACAAAGAAAAAAAAATGATTAACATTATACATATTCAAAATTTAAGATTTGTATTTTAGGATTAAAAAACAAAACAAAGGTGTGTGTGTGTGTATTTGAGGAGGGGGCGACATTCAGTATCGTGGTAGGAGGCTTAAGATTTCCAATAGCGTAAGGGGGCCCCAAAATTCCCAGTAGCCCCGGACCCCAGAAATGCTTAATCCGGCCCTGGTTCCAGGGATATCATATTGAATTCCAGTAAACGTCTTGGTCACCAAACTCGACGGATCTTAATCCGTTAAAGTGTCCGAAAATCTTAATCCGTTAAATCCTAAAAGTTCCACGTTTAGAGTGTCATTCAGCGGCTGCCCAGAGCTAAAAAAACACCATTTTGGAACATCTCGGTTGTGTATGATCGCTGTTTGATCAACTAATACAATTTATCTCCGGATATCTCTCAAGAATATCTGTCATCCATGCCAAATCGGTTTGCAGTTGTTTGGTGGGTCAAAGGTTGGTTAACACGTTATTAGGTAGGTGGTCATAATGTTTTGGCTCTTGAGTGTATGTAAATTTATTAATATATCTTTTTAATTGTTAGGTATATGAAGTTTCATATATAACAAGCTATAATATACTTTATAAAAACAGGCCTGTATATAGTATTACAGATATTAAAGTTGTTTTTAAAAATATGAAATAATGTTTGATAATTAGTATGTAAACAAGAAAATTAGAAGAAAAAGTATAGTTCAAAGTGTACATAGTTCCCTTAAAAGATTTTTTCTTCATTTTGTGAAAAAGAACGGAATAAAAATGAACATTTTAAAGCTTGTTTCTTCTGAACTTTCAAGACAGTAAGTCACCAGAAGGCGTAGGCGTCCTATTTTGGTCAGTCGCTTCTTGATCAATTCTTTGATGTTTCTCCTAGACTGAGGCGTAATTCTCTATAAGTATCAATGGTATAAAACAATGGCTAACTCCTACGTGGGAGCAGGGTTCTTTCATTAAGTGATTTTTCTAAATTTCACCTCGACACTTTCTCTCAAACGCCCTTCTTAAACGAACACGATTCTTTCAAATGATCTGTTTGAGCTTTCCTCCCACGACTACTCTTAATAAGCAAAACCAATGGATTGAAAAATTTTCATTTTTTAAAGGAAGGATTTCCATCCTTTCTTGCTGCTTTTAAAATCAATTCGGCATAAAAGAAACAAAAAATAGGCGTGGAGGCATTCATCATCGGTCAGTTTGGGCCATTTTGCTAGGCATGGGTGCAAGTTTTCGGTCTCAAGACTGATTTTAGCATTGAGAGAATTTTCGTTAATAGTGAATTCTACTTTATATACATAAAAATTGCAATTACCCTTAATTTTTAATCACCCTCTTTTATTGTAAGATATTATCTTTAGCCTTATGGCTGAAGACAAAGAATTCTGCAAACAAATGCAGAACAAATGCAAGACAAAGAATTCTTCTAATTCATTCAGACTCATCATTGATTTCAGTCATGCAGAGATTTTTTATTAATAGTAAATTCTACTTTATATGCTAAAACAAACAATTTAATTCTAAGAGATCGATTTTTAACCACATAATGCAAAACATCGAAATCTTCTACTTCATTCAGTCTCAGGACTGATTTCAGTACTGGAGACGTTTTGGATTAATAGTAAATTCTACTTTATGTGCTTTAAAAAATAGCAATTTTATTGTAAGAGATCGATTTTTAGCCATAAAGTAAGACAAAGAATTCTAGTTCATTCATTATCAGGATTGATTTCAGTCATGGAGAGATTTTTGATTAATAGTAAATTCTGCTTTATATGCTAAAAAATAGCAATTTTATTATAAGATCGATTTTTAGCAGCATAACGCAAGACATAGAAAGCTTCTAGTCCAATCAGTCTCATTACTGATTTCAGTCTTGGAGATATTTTCGATTAATAGTAAATTCTACTTTGTACACTTAAATAAACGGTCAAGTGCTATAGATCGGGAGGTGGCAGCTCAGAAAATCACCTCATTGACTTCACGGATGAAAATCTAGGATTAGTTAAATTTCGATTCACATATTAAAACTCAATCGGTTTTCCAAGTCCTATTTTGATGGAATATACTTAAAAATCCAATTTTAGTGGTTGACTCGTAGGTTTACCATTGTGCTTTCCTGCTTCCAAAAATATGAAAACATGGAGGATTGGGAGCAGGAAAACACAATGGTAAACCTATGAGTAAACCGCTAAAATCAGGTTTTCAGGTGTTTTCCACCAAGATAGGACTTTGCAGATCGATTGCGTTTTAATATGCGAATCGAGATTTAACTAATCCTAGATTTTCATCCTTGAGCTCGATGTGGTGATTGTCTGTGCTGCCACCTGCCGGTCTACTAGTATTATTCACGCTCAGAGAATTCGTACAATAAATAGTTGAATTATTAACTTATCATATTATTTAAAAAAATCTTCGCTTAAAGAATAAAAAGACTTTTTAAAAAAGTATACAACGCAGGGTTGGATATAGATATATATACTAGAAAAGTATGCATGTCTATGTAATAAAATTTCAAAAGGATATGAAGCCTAAATAATATCAGATATTGCTATTCTTAGTATACATTTAAACATCATTAGCATTTCATAAAACTAAATCCAACGTAATAGTAATCTTTTGTTTTTACAATGTAGCTAAAATGAAACCTCGTTTCAAGTTTAAAATTTGGATTATGCTAAAAGCGCTTCGAAAGTATGTCGCAAAGTTAAATCGAAATATAGTAATATGGTAACAGTCAAAATGACCCCTCACGGCCATGCTAGTGTTAATTAACTTTTAAAGACACGAGAGGTCTATTGAGAGATCCACCCAGTGCAAATGCTCCTCGGAATAAATAAGGCAAAATTTACAATAAAAATTTACCGGTGATAATAATCAAGTATTCTGAGCACATTATGCGGCACGTTATACCGGTCGCTCGTCCCCAAGGGGTTAATGGGTTGGTTCTAGTTAACTTAGTCTGTTTTTATCAATATGACGATTATTGCTTTTGTACTGCTACTGGGCATTGCATTACTCAAATATATCATTAAAAGTTGCTTTCTAGGTTTTAAAAGCCGATGATACATAGAGTACAATGCCCCTGCCATTATGTATGTCCAAACCATCCGTATCTTTAAAGGTTAATATCTCCCTTAATTTCGGACGATTTTTTTCGAAAATCATTATCAACAATGCTTTTACAATTCCTGTTACGATAGGTACCTCCAGTGCTCCTCAAGACCTTTGCTGAATGCCTGTAAATCGAAATATGTTTGTAGCGGAAAAATGCTCTTTAGGGCGACTTTTTAAGTACGAAACTCTAGAAAAAGCAATTTTGTTAGCCTTAACATTTAATCACTTTTTTATTGTAAGATATAAATTTTAGCCATAATTCAAGACATAGAAATATTTTAATCCTTTGGTTATTCCTAATATGCAGAAAAATTTTCAGTCTTGGCTTGGATGGACTTTTTGTACCCATGGCCACGGTATGGGAGATTTTGAAGGAGGTATTTCTAACAAGGGGACCACCAGACATGGTGCTCACAGATTTTGATGATTTCAAAGTATGTTGTAGGGGTCATACCACTAATTATTCTGGTGAAAGGGTTCCTTCAAATGGACCTTGGTTTTTGAGAAATTGGGGGTCAAAGTTCAGCGTATGTTTCAAATACCTAATTGTACAACATCTGAATGTCGATTCGTGGCGTCGTGCCAAAGCATGTGTTTGTGAATCGAAACGTTATGAGTTCGAATCCATACTCGGCTTCATTTTTTCTTTTTTACTTATATTTTTTACACGTTACAAATTTTAAGTATTTTTATTTCTAGAGCAATTGCTACAATTTTTATATTTTCTTAATATAAAAGTTTTCTTAATATGCATTTACATTTTTGAATTTTTTCATGAAAATTTTTTTTTTCTGCAATTTTTAAACTAATATTTCTTTTGATAACACAGCAAAACTAATTTAAGCCTAGAACTTTTTTTTCTTAAATATTATCTATATTTTTTACTTTATGCCTTTAAAATTATTCTTATAAATGCATAAAGTGATTTAGAAATGTTATTAATCATTTTACGATAATTTTTAAGACTTGACAAACACAGAAATGTCATCATGAGGAAGCAATTAGCAGTCGCGTACGGAAATTTAGTATAAATGCCGAATTTCATAGAATGTTTGACATTTTTCATTTCATAGATTTTTCAAAACATTTTTCAATCTCATAGTTTCCAAATAAGTACATTTGCAAATTTCTCGAGATTAAAATTGCTTTCATAAATGTGCCACATGTTACCTAATTTTGATTTCAGTAGACCTTTTTCAGAATCAGAAAGATTCGCATTATTGAACAAGGAGGGGGATAAGGATTTAAGGTATGTTTATTTTTTAAGGTAATTTTTAGAATATTTCTGCTGTACAGCACGTGTGTGTGTGTGTGGGGGGGGGGGTGTCATGAATCCGTGGCCTCACCTTTAAACCCGCTATTGAACTACGGATATGAAAATATGAGCTCCACCCTACATTTTCTTGAGCGCCCCCCTCCCATTACTCATTTTTAATTTTAGCCCTGTGT
Source organism: Maratus speculifer (assembly GCA_964019185.1). Taxonomy (NCBI): domain Eukaryota; kingdom Metazoa; phylum Arthropoda; class Arachnida; order Araneae; family Salticidae; genus Maratus; species Maratus speculifer. The sequence goes on from OZ025293.1 coordinate 440,367,168, forward strand.
ACAATTATGCATTGCATTTTAATCAGGGTCGTAGCTAAGGGGGTGTTACGGGCGTCTCAGCCCCCAACATTTTGAGCCCCCCCCCCCCCTGAAAAGATTCCAAGGTCACTAAATGAATTTATGTTCCAAAAACCCAAATGAAATTCTATTGAAAAATCTAATTTAGTTTTGAGGACCTTTCATCGTTTTGAAAAAATACTAAATTTTACTTGCACATAGGAAGCCAATATTATGTTTAATACTGCACTAGTTATGCACTCGAATTTTCCATAATCCTATTCTTTTCTTAGCATAAAATGAAGTTATTACAACAGTTTAATAAGAAACATAGTAACTAAACTACAGTGTAAATATGCAGTAATTTATCTTTCTGCGTCACAGAGAGAGAGAGAAAAAAATATGAGTCATCCCACTACATTTTCTTGACCCCTCCCCCCACACACACACCCTAATTATTGACTTCTCGTTAAGGCCCTGGTTTTAATATTCTATTTGCATTTTTAAAATAAAAGTTCAAAATTTCAATAAATGTAACATTTACGGAGAGATGGCAGCACTAACTAATACGAATTCTAGTGAAAAACACCACAATCACTGGCGATAAATTGATAAATAAACTAAAAAACTTTGTAAAATCACCATAAAATGAAAAATTAAGCAGGACGCGTTTCGAGCTACAACAATAACAGCATGGTGATTTTACAAAGTTTTTTAGTTTATTTATTAATACGAATTCTTCCAAAGATTATTCTATAGTCTATACGATGTATGCCGTATGCTCGATGACTGCGAATACCCAGTTTCTGAACAGTAACGACTAGCGAAACGAATACTTTTTAACGGGTAGAGAATTCTAAATCAACGTTACCATACGGGTATTCATTTTGCCGTTATTTTCACAGCGCTACATTACATTATCTAAAAATCCATGCACAGTATTGTGTAATACACATTTGAAAAAAAAAAAGTGATTGATTAATCTAAAAATATTATTATTTAAAATTGTGGAGATTTTAAAATATTAAAATTTTCTTATACTTTTTCAAAATTTTAATTAAATACGCATTTTTATTTAATTATTTGTTGCAAAATGTACTTTTAGTTGAACCCTGAACTGCAGTCTGTTCACCAATTGAGTAATATTTTTTGAAATAATAGTAATAATAAAATATTGAAAAAGTAAACTGTCCTCTTCAGAAAATATCAAAAGGTTCAAAGCTGTAGAATTCCCAATTCTGCTTAAAATTTGTAACATGTAAAAAATATAAATATAAGTAAAAAAGAAAATAGAAGCCGAGGATGGATTCGAACTCACAACCTTTCGACCCACAGACATCTGCTTTGGCATGACGCCACGAATTGACATGCAACGTTGGTACTAATAAGCATTTAAAATATACGCTGAACTTTGACCCCCAATTTCTCAAAAACCAAGGTCCATTTGAAGGAACCCTTTCACCAAAATAATTAGTGGTATGACCCCCACAACATACTTTGAAATCATCAAAATCTGTGAGCACCATGTCTGGTGGTCCCCTTGTAAGTAAAAGTGGACTAAATTCTAGAAATATGAGTGATAAAATTTTATAAGGCTAGTCCAGGATGCGTGTAGTTCTACCAGGAATTTCGAATAGATTTTTTAGCTCTATTTAATAGAAAGAAAATTTACAAGCATTTCAGTTAATCGCAGGAAGACTTTTATTCAAAATTTCCAAAATTAAGGCAAAATTTTCAAAAAGACAATAGGATGTGAAAATTAGGTGTTCGTATTGGAAATTTCAAATTTTAATACAATTTCATTATGAAAACGAGTCTTCAGCTTTAAAAAAAGAAAAAATATACATGCATGCATTTAAAAAAATACAGCCCCTATTGAATGGATATTTTGTTTTCCCTCTGAATCTATTTGTCTGTAAAATAAATAAAAGATTGTAGTTTTTTTTTTTTTTTTTTTTTTTTTTTTTGACCGATTGTACATTTTTTGGAACAAGGATGTTTTCAGTCAGAATAACTTAAACTTGTAAATCAAACAAAATAAAATATTTTGACATTTTATTTTTACCATTTCATTGATAGTTTTGTCAAATAAAAATGACCTGGAGAAGGTACCTGAAAATCCCGTACCTCAATAATATATATTATTTTCACTATGTGAGAAATAATAAAACATCATTAAAGCTTTTATAGCTGAATCTATATTGAGTTAAGTTAAAAATTATTTGCGTTAAAATGTCTTACATTTAAGACACTATTTTGTTACGTGTAATGCATTTAAAACTCAAAATTCACCACGAGAATGAGCATTTAAGACATGGAGTATATGCTTATACTTATAAAATAACTTGCTTTGGATATTGAAGTGAAACCCTCATCACCAGGACAGTTAGCTTATGTTTGTGATACTTGCAACAAAGCCTTTTCTAATATACACGGTGAGTCATAAATATCGAAACAATAGGCTATCTCCTTAAATATTGCTTTTAGACCCATACTTCCAATTGCAAAAATTCCTAAAAAAATGTGAAATTTTTGATAAGATAAATTGCGACTCCATGGGGAGTCTAGTTGAAAAGTTACGAAAATTAAATTTTTATACGACCCCCGTAGAACAAAAATTCCAATTAGGAAAACTTTCCTTATTCAGTCCTTAACAAGACACAAAAAGTTGCATCTTCATATCTCCAAAATTCGCAAAGTTATGGCCGTTTAAAAAATTCATCAGGATTTAAGGGATTAGACACAAATTGAAATGCGTACAATTCAAAAAACAATGTTACTTTAACAGTTCTAGGAAACGCGTAAAAAAAACTATTTTTTTAGTTAGAATTTTCATTTTTTTTCTTTTTTGTGATATTTAGCCTTATAATTAACTAAGAAAATCACATCCTAAAATTTCTCATACAATTTATAAAAGTTTCATGTGGTTAGTACCGGTTTAAATGAGACAATCAAAAATCGTTATAACTCGTAACATTTTTAATCGGATTTCAATTTCTTTCCATTTAATTAAAAATGATAATCTGATTTTAGTTTTGTTCCAAGTTTTTTTATATTAATTTTAAAACTATTAAAAATGTTTATTGAAAAAATAATATAACCTTTAAAAAAATCATACTTTCAAAAGCAAATATTTTTTCAAAAGAAAACATTTTTTCAAATTTACCGAAACAAAACTAATGTAAAAAAATCAAAAATGACGTGTTTCAAGTTCTTTTTCCCTTAAAAAATTCTTAATATTTAATAACTTAAAGACAAGAAATAGAGGAGAAAAATTCATTATGAGGAAAAACGAAGTATATAGTTTAAATGTCCGTCAGTTATTTAAAAAAATGCTTTTTATAAGATGCAGATTAAGTCTTTTTTATCTTTTTAAATTTAGCTCTCACAACTTCAGGCTTTATATCGTCCTCCAGAGGATGTTAAAAAATCTGTATTCTGGGCCCAGGTAGGGCCAGGACCGATATATTATTTTATTTTATTTATTTATTTTTATTTATTATTATTATTATTATTTTTTAAGACTCGCCAGGCCGGGCCTAGCGTACTTTTCATAAGGGAGGGGACTGCTTCCTTCAGCTTAGGTGCATTCTGGATGAAATTTTCAAACCCGGTCTCGACAAAACCCGTATTAAAATCACTGTTTGTGACTGATTTAATACTACGTGCATAAAATAAATAAAATTCGTCTCAATCGAATTTTTTACAAAAAAAAACCACAAAAAAAAAAAAAAAAAAAAAAAAAAAAAAACTTTAAAAATTATTTTTTTTAAATAGATTATTCAAAGGCTAAAAAAATTAAATACAATAAAACCAATGAAAAAAAAATCTGCCTCTGACGGAATTCTGTCTTAAACGGAAAATATGTTGATCCATGCAAAATAAGTACAATAGTACCTGAGAAAAAAATAAGCTTCAATTACATTTTCTAGGGAGGGCATCTTTCTATAACATATTTTTTCTTTCCTATGTGATTCCGTCTTAAAAAGTTTTACTGTATAACATTTTTCAAAGTCTCCAACGCATGGGATATGTATTAACGATATTAAAATATAAGTGAAACATTTACATTTAAATAGAGATTCTTTGATAAAATAAATATATTACAGCTTTTGGCGCTTCTTTTATAGTAAATAGTATAAATATAAAAAGCGAAAAGCTATAAAAAAGTTTTTTGGTCAGAACTCCTCCATATGAAACAATTTTTTCCCACGCCGAAGTAAAAAACTATGTAGAAATTTGCGACTAAACCGGGCTATGATTTAAGCTATTTTTCAGACCGGTCCGGGTTATGATGTTGACATTTTTTCAGGCCACGCCGAATTTTTCCCCCTATGGGTCGGTTTGAGACCTGACCTAGATATTTTGACCCGGGCAGACGTCTGATATACAAATTTAGCGTAAAAACTATACTCTGCTATTTTATGTCCAAAGAAAAAGCGCTATCTTAAACCGATTTTTATTAAATTGCAATTTGTGAATGTTCCCTAACTAGCGTTCAAATTGAGTGAAGAAATCACCGCTCAGAGGCAGGGAAAAGTGGTCTAAGTCAGGAATTTTTCAGGATTTTGAGATTTAATATCTCTGTGGGGTTTTTAGATACGGTGATGAAATTTCTTTTGTTCAATTTAGGAATGGATAAGGAATAATTTCCTAATTGGGATTTTTGCCCTACGGGGGCCATATAAAAATTTAATTTTCGTATTTTTTCAAATAGACCCCCCATGGAGTTGCAACTTATCTTATCAGAAATTTCATCTTTTTTTATGAATTTTTGCAATTGGAAGTATGGGTCTAGGGGCAATATTTGAGGAGATAGCCTATTGTTTCGATATTTATGACTCACCCTGTATATATATATATGCTAACTATAGGCACATGAAGTTTCTTTAAGAAATAAAAACCTTTGTCAAATGACGACTGTGAAAAATTTTATTAAAAAGAGACGATATTTCAGGATATATTCAAAGACGCATGTAATTGTAATGAATGCAGAGGAGTATTTTCACAAATTTATGAGTTATTAAAGCAGAGGAAGATTCATAAATATCCCAAAGATGAAAAGAAATCTATGGAAAATTGAAATGTTTATGCAAATGAGTTAAAAATGCTTAGATTAGAATTTTCTAATATAGACTACGACGATGTGACAATGTTCATGTGATGTATCTTCTATCAATGGCCAATATCCTGAAATTGCCATACACTCATCAAATCTATATTTACAACATGTGATGATGCAACATCGTTCCCTAATTCCATCTGTGACTTAATTTATACCAAGAACTTTTGAATTAATTTTTCAGACTTTGGAAAAGAGTCATTGTAAAAAGAAGCAAGAAACATTTCACATAAGTGCAGAGCAAAATCCTTCCCACGAATGTCATTTCTCAATCCAAAAGTGATAAATCACACAATTCACTCTGTTAGAAAAAATTTCAATGAAATTCCAGGGAATCTAGGGGGTAATCCATTACCTTAATTCTTATGTAGAATTCCAGAGATTCTGTTAAATAATAGACAAGTTATTCAGTAATTTTACAAGTAATCTATAAATCAACATCGCTGAAAATGACCACAATTCTGTAAATTTATTTTTAATGATAATAATTTAAGGCGCAACACTAGACACATAAAAAGACCCGGATGATAATGTAAAATCTATGGGGGCGTTCTTTTCAAATTTTAATATTTTTACATGATTTTTTCACAAGATAGGTGAGGACGATCCACAACCGGCCTAGTTTTTACTTTTTCGGTTTTGATTTCAGATTTTTTAAAAATTACTTTAACTTTCAAAACCCGTTTAAACCGGTTCTGAAAGTGAAACTATCTTAATATAAAAAATATGTAAGCAAAATCAAAAAAGTAAAAACTAGGCCGGTTATAGATCGTCCTGAGCTATCCTATGCAAAAAAAAAAAAAAAAAAAAAAAAAAAAAATCATGTAAAAATATTAATATTTGAGCAAGATATTTGAAAAGAACGCCCCCATAGACTTTACATTATCATTCGGGTCTTTTTCTGTGCCTAGTGTGGGGGCTTAATTTAGTTTCAAAATTACTGTATCACTCAATCCTCACTGAGCCTCAAAGCATTTTTCAAGTAAATTTGAGTTGATGTATCATTTAATTTTTACTCAGTTTGCTTCGGGGTTTGAATTCGAGACGTCTTGACAGCAAAATCACATTACTGATATGCACATTAAGCATGCACATTACTGACTAAGATACAAGAGTTGTTGGTTTTGTATATTCTTTTATGATTAAGCGTGGAAAATCTATTGTGCTTTTCAAATTCGTCAGAAAAGTCATAAAAGGTTTGTTTTAATTTAATTTAGAACTATGCATAATTTTTTGAATCAATTTTACTTTTTTTAAAATAGTTTATGTAATAAATAAAAAAGTTCAGTGGATTTTTTTTCTGTGAAAAAATTTTAATCTAATTCATTTTTTACAACAATAATGATAAAGAGATTTTTTCAAAATTGTCACACACTTCGTTAATGCAACATTTTTTTAAAAAAGAATTTTTTAGAAAGAAATAAACAGGAAAATGTAATTTATTATTTAAATGTGGTTTTATTACGTTTTCATTATTTTATTCAATTTGTGTAATATGTTTTTAGAAGATTAATATATATTTTATGACGCATTTACCAATGAATTAATAATAATAATAATAATAGTCCTGTAACAATAATAATACCTTTGAAACTATACTACGCAATTTACTTTTAATATTATCAAGTTTCTGGCATATAGTGAAGAGAAAATTGCAAATTGATTCTAGATAAAAATCCCCACTAACTCTGAGGAGATTATTTTTCCCTTTCTAAATGATTCTAATTTTTAAAAAACAATTTTGAAACTAAATTTTCTTTTTTAATATTTCCAATAAAATTGCAAAGTAATTTTAAAATTGTGTATTTTGAATTACAAATTTTAACAAAGATAGAAATATGTAAAGATATACAGGATGCGGGTGCCATACAAGGAATCAGATATAATACTAGGGAAATGTCTAAATTGATGACCGAGACACTTGATCGAATGCATATAATTGAGAACTAATGTAAGTGTACATGTGTTCGAAAAGAACTCAATCACTATATACTTTTAACTGCAAGGGGGGTCCGGGACACATTTTTAATAAAAAGTTTATTTATGGAGTTAAAATTTTGAATTTTTTTGTGATGGTTAACCATACTATTAGTAAACAAAATCACATGATAAAAGTTGTCAAAATTTTAAAAATAAAATAAAATAAAATTTATTAAATGTGGGATCAATTAAAATCGTTATAGCTTGAAATATCATTTGTAGAATTGCACTTTGTTTCATATAAATAAACAGAAATATTAAAAATTGCTATAAAATATCGGTTCGCAAACCACTTATTGAGTCATAAATAGAGGATGTTTCATTACCGTAACTAAACTTGTTTTCACGGAAATAAATTTGATAAAAATAAAAACATTGCAGAAAAACGTAAACCTTAGTTTGAGTGAAATGTTAAAACATCACAAAAAGTTGTGGAAAAACAGGGGGCTCAAGCAATCGATGATACCGTATGAACTGGTAAACGCAGTTCCAAAACGTGGATCGTCAAGTGCATTCTGCTGGCGGTATAATGAAAACTTCCACCACTTTTTTTTTTAAATATTATATCTACAATACAGATTAGAATGTATTAAAGGTTTTATTATAACATACTTCAGTTTTCTGAAGTTACCGTCAACCGAAATTGCGTTAGAGTAAAACACTCTACCCTATATATTTGATCAAATGCGTTGTTCGTGACTCATGTTCTACGGTCATTTTTTTATCGTCTTGATTCTTATCACCCCTCTGAATTTGTTGGCACCCCGTATAAAAAAAAAATAATATTATAAATTAATTTTTAAGATATTTTTTCTTTACATCTTTTATAAAAGTCCCCCCCCCCCCATTAAAATTTCAAGCTTCTAGGTGAACTGGAATTTGAGATTAAAGCGGAAATTTTTTGTGACGGTAACATAGCATAGTAATACGGAACTTTCAAGGGGTGATTCCTACTCGCATGTTCTGATTTTCTTTTTCAGTGGTCACAATTTAGTTAGTATTTTTCAGTTTAATTATTGATATGAATGATTTTTTTCCCCTATTTACTATCTTACTTAAAGATTTTGGAATAGATGGATATTAGTACTATTATTTATATTATTTCTGTACAGCTACAGTATCCAATAAGTGAATCGAACGATCCCAGTGAAGGCTCACAGTAACTATGCGACCTTATTTGTGACAGTAGTTAAGGCGCAACACTTGTCATGGAAAAAGACCCGGATGATAATGTCAAGTCTATGGGAGCGTTCTTTACAAATATCTCGCTCAAATTTTAATATTTTTACATGATTTTTTTTTGCATAGAATAGCTGAGGACGATCTACTAACTGCCTAATTTTTACTTTTTCGATCTTGCTTATATGTTTTTTATATTAGGATAGTTTCAATTTCAGAACCGGTTTAAACCGGTTTTGAAATTTAAAGTAATTTTTTTTTTAATCTGAAACCAAAATTTAAAAAGTAATAAAAAAGAATATTGCCCAGTTAAACTGATGGCATTGAGCTCACAGGCTACAAATACTAATTGTACATTACAGCCTTATGTTTTCAAGGGTTAATTCCGTTCGAAAAAAAATTAAGGGGAAACAGCTCTCCCCTTTCCTCTTTTTTTATACTTAATCATTGAACCTCCTATACTATCAAAGACATGCTTTATCATATAAAAAATCTATATCCAAAATTCAGAGCAAATGAGATAATTCTTAATAAAAACCCATTTAGCATTTGTATAATTTAAGAGGAGTTATCCCCTCTTTTATACTTAACCATTAAACTTCCAAAACTATTCAGAGATTTGAACGAAATCTGAAAATTCTGCTTGAAAAACCCATTTATATAAATTAAGGGGGGGGGGCATTAGAATCCCTGTTCCCCCTATTTATACTTATTCAATGAACACCTAATAACAGTCACAGAATCGCCTCATCAGAATGATCCTAATCTAAATTTTGAACGAAAACTTAATTCTGCATGAAAATCCCATTTATATCAACTAAGGGGAGGGGCATGAGCCCCCCGTTCCCCCTCTTATACATATCGAATGAACTCCAAAAACTAATCAGGGAAGCGACTTGTCAGGATATACCTACATACAAAATTTCAAGTGGATCGGATATTTTTATCACGAGTTATCGCGTTACGCACGAACGAACATATAGAACGGACGGGCAATAAGCTCTCAGGCTATGGTAGCCTGTGAGTTAGAACTAGACCGGTTGTGGATCGTTCTCAGCTATCCTATGTAAAAAAAAAAATCATGTAAAAATATTAAAATTTGAGCAAGATATTTGTAAAGAACGCTCCCATAGACTTGACATTAATATAAAATCTTAAATTATCTTATCTAATTATCTTAAATTATCTTAAATCTTAATCTAAGATTGAAGATGTTCAAGTGATAATATTTCCGGGATTAGTAGTTTGATTGTAATAGGTTCTACTGTTGAAATGCCAACTAAATAATCCTGCTTGCCTTGAAACGCCGCCCTTTCTTTCGAACTTTTACTTTCTGTTTATTTCCGCATGTCAGTGTCACTCTTTCTATTACGTACACTTCTAATTAGTAAACACTATTGAATTTAAAATTCGAGAGATATCTTTATAGGCAAGACAAGGTATTCTTTCTTGGAATTAATTAAGAAGATATATCTCTGAAATGACCAAACAGTAAGTGATAGAGTTTCAATTTTTAACTTGGAGGTCATTTCAATAATAAAAGTTTACCTGAATAGTTACAGAATTAGGTGCAAAGTATAGTTAATTGAAACTTAGACAGTGTTCTGCTTATGTTTTAAATCGTCGGAACAACAAAATTTATTTCTGTAGTATATTCGGAATATTTTTCGAAAAATCTATGGTAATAACCGTTTTTAAAAAAATTCGATTTCCACATAAGTTATAAAATCTAAAATTTTAAGTTCATTCAAACATGTAATACCTAAATGTCGCAAAGAAATGTTAGAAATTTACAGTCAATCGAAAAAAAAAAGTATCTGATTTTAAATAACTATTAAATTACTGCGGAAAGAAGCATATACATTATATGGCCAAAAGTGACCGGCCACTTGCGATTTTAAATTATTTTTTAAGGGTGTATTTCGATTCAAACTGCTTATTTTCCGATTTATTTTTAAATTCATTTTTGCTCTCAAATGCACCAAACTTTCAAATTCTCTTACTTAGAAAGTACACAAGGTGCCGTAATCATCGATTCTTTGATAAATGCCGAAAATATTGCAAAAAAATGCAATCAAAAACAGCATTTTGAACCGAATTTTCCGAAGCGAGAGGTCTGCGAACGAAAAAAAAAAAGAGTCATACTGAGAAGGTTATTGTTTATAACTCAAATTCTAATGAATTGAGGACAAAAAGACATCACACGGCACCTTGTACGTCTCTTCAAAAATCCCCCCAGCAAGTTTCATGTTTCTACTTTTAAAAATGTGTCTAAAATTGTATCGGAAAATTTCAAGCTGTTGAAGATGGAAAACCGTTTTTTCGAATACACCCTTAAATATCGAGAAAAATGCATGAGGAATTATCCTGAAAATCCTGGTGTGTAAACACAATAGTACAGGTCATATATTTCCGTGAAGATTTTTTCCCCCGAAACTCCTAGAGACCGTCAACAAATTCAGGGCTCCCAAATGGTCCGCCAACTGAATATCAATATTTTCTTAGAAAAAAAAAAAATTTTTTTAGATTTTTCTTGCAAACCATTCAGCAACCGCCTTCGGAGAATAATTCTAGTGGAAATTCTGTAGAAACTTGCCATGAAATTTTCCGTTAAAAAATATTGGTGTTCAGTTCGCGGACCATTTGGGAGTCCTGCAAATTGAAAAAGTGCGAATATCTTTAGGATAACACTGCTAAAATTATTGTAGCAAAAGCGTTCAAACTGTAGATTATGATTACATGACGCATTGTAATAAGCTGTGTTCATTTTTATGTGGATGGTATGCATACTCGTAGAGAAATTAAGGTTTTTATAAAAGCAGTGCTAAATTTTTCCTTATAATTTGCAAAGCTCTTAATATAAAATAATGTTCTTTTACGAAAATATGACAAATAAATTTGTACACAATAGCTTGTAATCAGAATTTTAAAATAATAAAAATTGTATGCAAAATGAGCAGGTTAACTAATTACTTTTTCGTTGCGCATGCGTGAACGCTATCGAAATTTCATTTGCAGATTGTGTTAGCTAAATGTATAGATCCACTTCTGAGAAAGTCTCAAAATATAGCTTGAAAATTCTGAAAGTGATTGTCGATAGAATAAGCTAAAAATCCGTTGTTCCCAAAATAAAGCCAAAAAAAAAAAAAAAAAAAAAAAGAGGGGTTGTATACAAATATAGTACATCCAGACAGTACGTGCCATATTGTCTATTCTATATTGACACTAGAGGTCTGCACGGGCCGAAATTTCCAGGCCCGATCCCGGCCCGAAAGTTAAAATTTCGGCCCGGCCCGAACGAAAAAAATATTGGCCCGACCCGGCCCGGCCCGAAAGTTAAAATTTCGGCCCGAGCTCGGCCCGGTTCGGAAAAAAGTTTAAAATTCGGCCCGAACCCGGCCCGGCTCAAGTGAATTTCTACAGAACATTAATCTTTAATCTTATGGAAGAGTTCTGACCAAAAAAAATTATATTAGTCTTTTTTTTTTTTTCATGTTTATAATCTCCATTTATGCAGAAGTGCCGTAGGCTGCGATATTTACGCTTTTAAATGAATCTTTGTTTGTTGTATGTAAATGTTTCAGTTATCACTAGTATTATTAATCCATATTCCCTGTAATGGAGACAAAAAGTCGAAAAAGCGGTATATGGTAAAATTTCCAAAGACGAAATCGCTTTGGAACGAAAAAAAAAAAAAAAAAAAAAAAAAGAACATTCCCTTCTTAACAGATGTAAATGTTTAATATATTTTTTCTCCTGTATTGTTGTATTCATTTTGCATGGATGAACACTTTAAAAAAAATTTCGTCATAATCATGTTTTTTTGTGTGTGTGTGTGTTTAATTCTATTTTAAAACGCCTGGTAATCTACGATTCTTTAAAAGGAATAAATTCTAATGTTTAATTGTAGAATAATGACGGCTTAAAAGTATATGCCTTTTTTGCAAACATTTTTGGACAAAGCCAAATATTACTGATTTATAAAAAGTCGAGAAAAGGATTTTCATATAGGAAGATTCAATAGGAACTGATTATTTTGGTCCATGAAAACTAGGAAGAATGGAATCAGTCTCGGCTTCGTACGGAAAAAAAAGTTAGGCCCGGCCCGTCTAGAAAAAAAATTAAGGCCCGAGCCCGGCCCGGCCCGAAAGATTAGTGACTAGGCCCGGCCCGGTCCGGCCCGAGTCTTCAGAAGTAAAGCCCGAGCCCGGCCCGGCCCGGCCCGAATGCCATTATTGGAAATCGGCCCGAACCCGGCCCGCGGGCCGGGCCGGGCTCGGGCTTCGGGCCGCGGCCCGGCCCGTGCAGACCTCTAATTGACACTAATCAATGAATAAATGGATAATTGCTATACTGTATTATTCAAGATTATCTCAAAAGCTCTTTCTCAAGAACTAATGCACGATTTTTCATCAAACTTCAGATGCAGCTGATCCCTAATATAAATTAATATTTTTTTAGTTTTTAGTGTAAGTAGCCCGAAAGGTGACGCTGCTATGCTTCATTCCTCACGATTTCCGAAAGTATATAATATGAAAGTATTAGCTGTATCTCAAGAATTTTCATCAAAATTCAGAATCAGTTCGTCCCTGATAATATATTAGTCCTGTTTAGTTCTTGGAGTAAATCGCTCAACACGTGGCGCTTTTATACAGATTTTTTTACGTTTTCCGGAATGGTTCTATCTCAAAAGCTAACGCATGGATTTTCATCAAACTTCCGATTCAGTTAGAAGTTGACATAAGTTGTTGCTGATTAGATTTTGATGTAAATTACATAACCCGTGGCGCTAATATGCTGCAATTTTCAGAAAGTATTAACACGTATGAGGGAAAATTTTGGGATTGCGACATCCGACTAGATTCGTATATGTTAAATTTTGTTGAAATATTAAAAACTTTATGTATTTAATTTAAGTGTGTACACGTTGAAAAGGGGGGGGGGCTATATTTTTTTACAGAAGGGCTTCGACACTCCCCGTCATCCCTCATGTGTTAAAGTTGTCACGTCTACGTGTTCCCCGTTCAGTTTTGTCTCGAACTGCCAAAAGAAAGTATTAACGGCCTTTTGATCGAAAATACAAACGTCGCAGTGATACGCTGTAAAAAAAAAAATCTAATTTTTATAGGAAAAATCTATGTAAACTCATTTTTTTCTGTAAAAAAGAATGAATTTCGTAATTTTTACAAAAAAAAAAAAAAAAAAAAAAAACTGTTTTAATGAAATAATGTTTTTATGAATGTTTCATGTTTATATTATAACTGTTTTAATGAAAAGATATTTTCTGAAAAATTGAAATTTTTTACTGTGCGTTTGTGAGATGATTTTTTCTAGTGTATCGTTGTCAGTCAGTCTTTGAGAGGATATTGAATCATTAGACATGGGACAAAAGACAAATCGAAGTTTGAAATGCGGGTCAACGGACGCGACCCTCGCATTGACCCACTTCGACCACAGAGATAATTCCAATCCAGAGTTATTGTGTCAACTTCTCATTCCCAGCCTACGCACTCAACAATTGGAAAGTCTATACGTTCAACACAAATATTTATATCACATTCAAGGCTATACGATAGTTTTTTAGAAATTTGCATTCATTACATTCTTCTCGTGTCATACTTAGGTTAACAATTAATATTAATATGAGGTTAATAATTTAAAATAACAATTAATATTTTATATTTTAAATATTTATCAAATGTGTAACAAATGAAAATGAATCTTAAAAACAAGGGCTAAAAAGCATGCCAACAGCATAGATTATGAAACACTATCGCACAACTTTACAGTTTACTAAGGGGAAAGATGACTTCCAAATGTACAATTTGGAAAACGTAACGCATTTAAAAAACCCGATTTCTGCTGTATTATGATATGAATAGTCGTTAAAATAAACGCAGCTGTGTGTAGTGGCTACAGATATGTATGCATACTACATAGTATGCTAAATGGTCGTTCAATTAAACAATTTCCACTCAGCCATTCAGGCAATAAACGGATGTTGTTGAAAACTTTTGTGCGACGCTGTCTAGGATTTATAGAATTTATACACACTCAATAATATTTAAAAACACATACCAGAACTGAAGACGCTCTTCTAGTAATGATCGTTTGTAGACTTTAATAGTTCATTTATTGCTCATTTTCTTTTTGTGCAACATCCCATTCTAACATCCTTGTAAGAAGTCGTGTAATTAACCCCTCAACAATGTAGATAAATTTCATTATGTTTAATATTTGAAAAATGTGTAATATTAAAATATGCTGCATATAGTTTTTCTCTGCAGGGTATTTATATAATCGAACTTTTTTACGTGACCCTGTGAATGAGTGTAAATGAAAGTAAATGAAATGTAAATAAGTCTTTAAACGAAAGGCTTTGCACTCCATGTTCTACAAAAAGTATGTTATATAATAATTATCATAAATTCATATAAATTTTCTTATATTTGAAATAGTGCAACATTAATACACTGCAAACTATTTTCTCTTATAGATTCTAATGTAACGGGTTTATTTTGCACGTTCCTGTAAATGAACTAGTCCCGTCTTATGCAGGGGCATATGGAAAAACTGGACCGAACCGGTCCCTCCCATGAGACTAATCCGAATTTTCATTAAAATGTGTCAAATAATTAAAAATAGCCAAAAGTGACCAAAATTCATGTATTTTTCAAACATTTAGGATGGTAGTGCGGTTTTGGTTTATCTCTTTGCATCCAGTACTCCGTTCATTTATGCAAAAAAACAAACTGCATCATTAGAAAATTAATGATTAAAATTTTATTATAACAGTTTTGTATTCTATTGTTCTCAAAAGAAATTCTTTATGAGTATTTTCCTCGTAACGTGACAAGTTAAAACCATTAATTATGACCCATTTCAAATATTTTATTTTAGACATCTTATAACGCACGTAGATAAGCAAAGTAAAAGTTTGCAAAGAGATATTTCTGTGAACCAATCTATCATTTTTTCGACAATTATCCTACATCTTTTTGTCATACCCTGTATACAGATGTGAACTGTACTAGGTACAAAATTTATGCATGCATGTAGTGCGTTTGAAGTTTAGTACTAACCACGTCTACATTCATAAAAAAAAATCTATAGATAGGTAGAAGGGGGTTCGCCCCCCATAACCTTAGTCAGGCCCTATGTTACACGCTGCATTTTCGATAGTAACATGCCATAGTAAATCTTAATATCATAAATCAATTACGTGGCGATCCCATGTTTATCGACGAGAGTTATAGGCAAACACTTTTCAACCATGTTATCAAGTGTTAAAAACTAAATTGGGGCCGTTTTATGTGCTTTTAGTTCAGCTGTTGGCAATCAAAGAAAATTATACTTAATACTATTTGAGTAAACATATACTTTTTATGAACTTGCTCACATTTTAAGTGTGATTTCACAACCTGTTAAGAGGCTACTTCATTCAAACGAAAAGATTTGTTCGCTTATACCAATCTTATGGAAGTAATTTATGAAGATATCTCGGCTGCATTTTAATAATTTGAAATGATTTTTTTTTCGCATTGGATAGCTGAGATTGATCTGTATGAAGACCGTTTTTTACTTTTTTGATTTTGTTTGCATACATTTTTTTATAAGGGCGCTTTCATTTTCAGAACCGGTTTGGAAAGCGAAAACACACTTATAAAAAATATCTGCAGCCAAAATCGAAAAAGTAAAAAACGACCTGCATTCAAATCAATCTCAGCTATCCAATGGTAAAAAAAAAAAAAAAAAAAAAAAAAAAAATTGAATTGCAACCGAGATATCTTTATAGATTTCTTCCATAGGATTAGCATTAGCGAACGGGTCTTTCTATTTGACTGAAGTAGCCCCAACCGCATCTCCCTCTTACGCCGTGTCACCTTTGCCTTGGAATAGGACATCATTAATGGAAGATCCCATAATACCATTTTATAGAAAGAAATACAAACATTAAATACTAAAGATATATAACTTCACAAAATGACACTTTTAAAATTCTTTAATTTCTGTTTTGATATCTGCCTATTGACGTCGCAAAATAGAATCCATTCATTCGAGTTTTCGATATCAATCGTTATCTCGAAGGAACAAATGGATTTAAATACAATGCCATTCAAAATGAGGTCTCGCGAAATTCAATGGATTGCAAACGAAACTACTTACACGCGCACGCAATTTTAATTAAAATATATGCTTCATTTACCTTGTTGTTCGTCTATAAATAACGCTATTATCTTTTTTATTTCATTATATTCATTTGTAGTGAGTCGGAAATTTAAATAGCCAAAAACGGGACCAAACGTACAAAATTGCAATAATGAATGAGTATTGGGTCCATTAATTGCTCTTTGCACCAAAGCTGTGAAGTATTTTTTTAACCCTTTCCGGCACGGGCAAAATCTGTTAGTAAAAGGAGAAATTATCGACTGACACCGGAACTCACCAACGAATTTTTTAGATATTTTGAAATGCCTAATTTAAGCTTTTATTGTAAAAGTAAAATTTTACTACAATATTATTGGTGCCGATTGAAAGTTTGGAATAAAAATTAGGTATCCCAGACCGGGCACAGTGTGCCGGAAAGGGTTAAACCCTTAACGAGTATTGGCGGCGTCATTGAGTACCCATGCATGTATTATTTGTACTTGCGTCATTTCTTTCTTCACAAGTATACTTGATATACATACTGACTTATTCCACTGATCAATACAGACTTGTAAAATTACCACTGTATTCAGAAAATCGATTTTTCCGCATAATAAGCTATATGTTGGTAGTGGATATATCCCAATAAAACTAGGTTAAACTCGAGCAACTGCGATATGCAATGTACAGACTTACACTGTAAAAAATATTACCCTTTTGATGCATCGTCATCCATTGCTTTTATAGAAGAGGATTACTTCACCCTATTATGGAGCATTCTCATGGTCAAAAAGGACATATCCTATAAAAGACGTGGAGTGACGATGCAGCAAAAGGGTCATATTTTTTACAGTATATGTTGCATATTAATTTTCAGTGAGTACACAAGACAATAATTATCAAAATAGTTCATTTTAGCTGTAATACAAGCTAAACTTCTTTCAATTATCTATACTGAAAGTTCAGTTAAGTTCTTTTAATTTTAATTATTTGTGTTTATTTTGTTGGGTCCGTTCGGAAAATTCATTGAGGACACTGAGAATAATAAACAAACGTTATAGTGCATTCCTAAACTTCATTATTACGCGATCCACTTTAAAGATTCAAATATCTTTCGCGACTCATCTAAAATGTTTGTATAATCTATCCCACGGAAAATGTGAACTTCCGTACAAAACATTTACACGGGAAATAGTAATATGTAATAGTAAAATGAAGGTTGATCAAATCCTTTTTTTGTTGTTGTTTCTTTGAGGGTATTCTCAACTGCTCCGCTCAACAAGCGGAAAACGTTTTGACGCATTTACAAATTCATGTTTTAACGGAAAGATATAAAATTGGAATGCCTGACTATGGAAGCGATTTCGAATCGAAAATATTTTTCAATTTTATGATAATTAAATTACGTATCGAGTTATAAGCTATTTTTATCACGTGATCACCCGTTTTTCTCCTGTTTTTCGATCGTTTTTTCTGCTTTCGTCGGGAAACGTGCTCAAAAACGTCCACTTTGACGGCTTGTTATGAAAGATCTATTGTATTTTTAAAAAAACAGAAAAATGAGTGAATTAGACAGTTTCTGGATAACAACACCTGCTATTTTCATGCATTTCCGAACAAAAATTAATGAAAGCATATGTCACAAAGTTGCTTTTTTGATTTAAGAATACCCTTAAGAAAGTATGTTTATTAGTGAATGCATTATGAAAAATGCACTACAAAATCGAATATTTTTTTATTAGTTCTCGATATAAGTAGCGGATCTTAAAATAACAGAGTTCGTACATGTGTACCAGAAAATTTTAAAAGTATTTTCAATGTATTTCACGACAGAAAAAATATTACGCAATTTGAGAGTAAAGGTGGGTGTTTGCATTTTCTGTTCATTAAAAATTAAATAAAAAATTTCTTATCATTAATAGTGGTGCCAGACTCCTTAAAAAATAAAAGGAGTGTGCGAACCCTGAATAATAAAACTGAACCGAATTTGAACCTAATTTCCGAAGGTGAAACTTGATAACGTTCGCCATGAAACCAGATTTCCTTACAACTGAAAATATAGTTCACTAAACGAAAAAAAAAAAAAAAAAAAAAAAAAAAACCTATATTAGATTTCATATCATTTCAATAATCATGCTTGCAAGTGTCAAACTTTTACGTTTCAAAATGAATATAAAATATAGTTAAAAACCAATCCATTTATGCAAAAGTTTTGAACCAACGACAAAATCTTTAGAAATTTAAAACTTCTCTACATTAGCCTCAAATTTCTCTTACAAAACACCGTCTTTTCCCTAAATTTTTATCTTTAAATTTCCAGGGTGTTTTCTTTTAATTCTTTAATGCATAGTGATGTATATCTGTATCACTTTTTTATTTAACTCTTGGCAACCACTATATTTATATAGAAATATTAATCTTGTGAAAATGACAAAAATATGCTGTTAAAAATCTATCTTAAAATTTCTGGTGTCTAATCTTTAATATAAGAATAAAAAAACACAATTCTAAAAGAATAACTCATGCATTTAAGGATTAAGTTTCACAAAATAAAAATTTATACAGTGTAATGTATTTAGATTTATATTTATTAAAATATTTACTAATTTGTTTTAATTAATATTTTAGCAATTTCTAATTAATAATTTCGAATTTCCACGTATTTCTTATTAATATTTTAGCTAAGACAATAGTTTTTACTTGTTTTGCAGTTGTGCAATGTAAGAAAAGTTTGACGTATTGTAGGAAAAATGCATCTCTGATTGATTTTTTTTTTCACTATTTTCCCTATAATAAACCTTTCTGAAATTCATATAGGGTAGATGCGCCAGTAATGGACTCCCTTACGGAATTTCTTTAAAAAATAATTTTTTATTAATAGTTATTATATTCCATTTTTTTTTTCGTATTATATTAATCTTTCATCGATATATAACTAATCCCATACTTACATTTTTCAATAGAAATAAAATTTTAATTTTAAATAATAGAAGTACGTCAAAATACCCCAAAACCTAGTAATGGACACCCCTTCCTGAAATCTTAAAAATAGTAAAAAAGATTTTGTAACGGACTATTGGTATATTAAATTCAAAATTTTATATTACTATAACAAATAAATAAATAAATAAATAGAATGAATTTTTGCAAGATTAAATAAGTAAAGTCAGCTCTTCCCATGTTCATTAGGATTTTCAATGGAAAACAGCGAATCTTTATTTTCTGCTTCATTACTATGTTAATAGAAAATGTAAAAAAAAAAAAATCCTGATTATAAAGCATGCAAGGAGGAGTTAAGAAAAAGATAATAAAAACTTAACTATTATTTATTCTTTTTTATAAACCAAAAACTGTGAGGCGGCCCATTGCTGGAAGGCGGTCCATTACTGGCACATCTACCCTATATAATTTTCTCGAAACAAAATATAAAATCATGCATTTAAGAGTTAAAGTTGTAAATAATTTCTTGCAATGAATCTAATGAATTCGACTTTTTTGGATAACCACACCGATCCACTAAAACATGTCCACAGTTTGAGAACCTCTAGTGTATAGGAAACACTGACTGTTGAACTATGAGTATGTACTTAAGGCCCCTGTCCTCGCTCGAGGAAACGCTCGCGAGCTAATGCTATTCCTATGGGGAAGCATTTTTCTAATAACTCTTTCGCATTTTGACATTTTTGAATAATTTTTTTTTTTTTGCATTGCACAGCTGAGGTGCATGCCGACAGCGCACCTTTTTTACTTTTTTGATTTTGGTTGCAGATATTTTTTACAAAGTTAGTTTCACTTTCAAAACCGGTTTCGAAACTGAAAGTGCTTTTTAAAAAAATATCTGCAACCAAAATCGAAAAATTAAAAAAAGTGCGCCGTCGGCATGCACCTCAGCTATCCAATGCAAAAAAAATTATTCAAAAATGTCAAAATGCGAAACAGTTATTAGAAAAATGCTTCCCCATAGGAATAGCATTAGCTCGCGAGCGTTTCCTCGAGCGAGGACAGGGGCCTTAACGCATGTATTTCATCTGTTTCTTTTCTAGGCTCCTTTGAAAAGTGTGACGAATCAAACCTGTTCCATGGACGTGTCATGCCATCCAAACTATTGTGGCCTGCTTTGTTTAGCTTTATCCTTAATGGGATTTCATGAACAATTATCATTTCCTTTTAATCACCGGAATCACGGAGTTTCGCTTCACTCAGTCCGGGATATTTTAACATATGCCTATTCTTTCGTATACTAGCATTGACTCACCGGAGATTTCCTGAAAATTGACATTTAAGCCATTGAAACATAATATCCGTACTGGTTTACGAACATCCATTTTCAAAATTTTGCAACAATGCTGAAAAAAAAAAAAAAAAAAAAAGAAAACTAATTATATCTGTTTGGCATTGTAAATGGGTCATTAAACTATTCTTCCCGACTAAGGCGAGTAGTCATTTTTTGAAATATAAAAATAATTAAATTTAGCATATGGATCATTATAATTTTACATACAGATTTCCACTTTTGCAGAAGTAATTTCTTTTTAATACATTTCGGTTATAATAATTGCATTTTGAAGCAAATAACTGAAGGCCGCGCTTTAACAGACTTGTACAAATTTGTAACCACAGTTACTGGACAAAAAGATGCAATTATCATACTTATACGAAGAAACAGTCAAAAAAATTTTTTTACTACTGTATTTAATAAATCTCATTATATTAATACTACATTTTGGCTAAAATATGTTTAAAGAAAACGAATAAAAGGATGACCCTGTAGCCTGTGTTACCAAATTACAAATTTTAAAGTCAAAACGTTTTCAAAACTATTTAAAAAATTACTGTAAATCAGTAATGGATATTTTGTGACTTTGCGGCCTCTTATTGAGCAAATAAATCCATTGATGCATTTTAAAAGAAAAAAAAAACATTCAGAAACTAATTATTATTTGTAATAGAAGACTGTTACATGGGGCTACTTGTTATATGAGATAACAGAAATTACATAAAGTAGCAGAAAAGCTACTAACACCAACTTAACGATTTTGTTCTCCTCATGGTGTTTATAATTTATTGCACCAACATTTTTTTTTAATTAAATACATAAATAGTTAATACTGAAGAATAACATCTGTAATCTATGTTATTTAGTAACAGTGGTTATATAAGGTAATCTCTGTTACCAAAACCAAATTAAAATTACCAAAATCAACTTAATTTCGTAATTTTGTTACCCTAATATCTTAGGAATGATTTTTTAAGTTTACTATACCAAAAATTTACTTAATTAAATGAATTCGTAACTAATTTTGAAGAGTAACATCTGTCTTGCAGCAGAAGTTACATTCAGAACGAAAAAAAAACATATATTCTGATTGAAAGTAATGCTAAGTGATGGTAAATGTGAATTGATTTTATTTATAATCATTCTAAAATCACGACATAAAGATAGTAAATAATTGAGGTGACAGAGGTTACATAGCGAAAAAACACCCTACTGAGAAAAACCCATATTTGTAGACTATATCCAGGGGTGCAAGCGTTGCGCCAAAAATGACCGATTTTAACCTCTAAAAGTTTATAGTATTCTTTGCTTTATTAAAACTCAGATATCTTCTCATCAAAAAGGACGAGAAATACTTTAAATATTTAATGGTACCAATCGGTCATTTCTGGCTCAGCGCTTGAATCCCTGACTATATCCGATATTCATGACAAATGTTCAAAATATTCATAATAATTATTGTCACTACTTTCTTACTTATAAACTTTTTTTTTTTGCGCGCGTGATACATTTTTTTCACATTAGTAAAAGAGGTTACATTACAGATGTTTCAAACTCTGGGGACACCCACTTTTAACACGTTAAGCACTATGTCAGTCACCGGTGACTGACGCTGAACTTTTTGTTTAGACTGCGTCTTTCACCGATAATTAACAGTATAAAATATGATATAAAACTAAATGTATATACATATTGTTTTAATTAATTACCAAAAATTTATTTAAAATTTACTTAACTTTTATTTATTACAGGGCTATACTTTCTTAATAATTACGTAACATAATAAATTTTTTAGCTTCACAGTCAGTCGACGTGTTAAATTAAAACATATATACATATATATATATATATATATACAGGGTGTTTCGCTACCAGACCGACAAACTTTGAGGGATGATAGTAGACATGAAAACAAACATTATTAAATAGGGAACCATGGGGCGCAAACGTCTTCTGTAGGAGCTAGCGGCCATTAAAGTTTGAGGTCCAAAATTTCAAACGATGATAAAAAACGGAAAAAAGGGTCGATTCGTTTGCGGTTTTCACTAAAACATTCTTTATATCACGTTTTTCTTGGAAAAAAATTTAAAAGGTTATGTTCAAAAATTGTCGATAGAGGGCGCTTTAGACTTTAGAGTAACGAACAGTTATTTTTTACCGCTATTTTGTGTATGGGGTTGAAATTATTCTAAAGTTTAGACTTTAACTTAAATTTTAAGTCCAAAATCGGAAACATTGGGATTAGGTAACTAGCGAAAATTAAACTGTGAACAGAGGGGGAAATTTTAAACGCTCATAAATATTGGACAAACAAATCGATTTTGTTGCAGTTTGCGTGTAAGCCATTCCCTTGGTAATTATTTTATTCAAAATGATGTACAGCTTTGGTGCCCTCATATTTTGATAGAGGGCGCTTCCGACACGTCTCTGACATTTAAGTGGCATTACTCCTGCGTGTTTTACTACCAGACCATCATACTTCCAAGAAGTGTTAGGGATACAAAGACGACTTGGAATCACATAGAAATGTAACGTTGGAAATGCATTTTTTGCAAGTTACGGTTAAAAGAAGCAGAGAAAAAAGTAACAGAAACAGCAGAGAAAGAACGACACGTTAATGTGACAGAAAACAGTTTATTTAAAGGTTTTACGAGAAAAGGTGTTCAAAATTACAACCAGAAGTAGTCCGGTATGCTTGACAGCGGCGTCACGTGGAATTCCTCACGCTTTGAAAGTTTCTTTGCATCTCTAATAGTTTTCTGGCAGCTACAGAAATACCAGCTGCGAGGTCTTCAACTGATGGTACGGGAGTCTCATACACCCAATTTTCTATTTGACCCCAGCAAAAGAAGTCCATACATGATAGATCCGGCGATCTGGCAGGCCAATGAACCGGGCTACCACGACCTATCCACCACTGTCCATATGTTACTTTGAACTGTCGGTAAACGTCATTGGTAAAATGTGGAGGAGCCCTATCGTGCTGTTCATCGTTCAAATACTTCATTTTGCTACCTTTGGAACCGGTTCGCGAATGATCACTTCAAAGTGATCTTTGCGCAGGCGCATTACCGTTTAGCGCCATCTACCGTCCCTGCAAACTTGCCGGACTACTTCTGGTCGTAATTTCAAACACCTTTTCTAATAAAACCTTTAAATAAACTGGTTTCTGTGACATTAACGTGTCGCTCTTCTCGCACTAACGTGTCTCTCTGTTTCTGTTACTTTTTTCTCTGCTTCCTTTAACCGTAACTTGCAAAAAATGCATTTCCAACGTTACATTTCTATGCGATTCCAAGTAATCTTTGTATCCCTAACACTTCCTGGAAGTATGATGGTCTGGTAGTAAAACACGCATGAGTAATGCCTTTGAAATGTCAGAGATGTGTCGGAAGCGCCCTCTATCAAAAAATGAGGGCACCAAAGCTGTACAACATTTTGAATAAAATAATTACCAAGTTAATGACCTACACGCAAACTGCAACAAAATTGATTTGTTTGTCCAATATTTATGAGCGTTTAAAATTTCCCCCTCTGTTCACAGTTTAATATTTGCTAGTTACCCGATCCCAATGTTTCCGATTTTGGGCTTAAAATTTAAGTTAAAGTCTAAACTTTAGAATAATTTAAACCCCATACACAAAATAGCGGTAAAAAGTAACTGTTCGTTACTCTAAAGTCTAAAGCGCCCTCTATCGACAATTTTTGAACATAACCTTTGAAATTTTTTTCTAAGAAAAACGTGATATAAAGAATGTTTTAGTGAAAACCGCAAACGAATCGACCCTTTTTTCCGTTTTTTTATCATCGTTTGAAATTTTGGACCTCAAACTTTAATGGCCGCTAGCTCCTACAGAAGACGTTTGCTCCCCATGGTTCCCTATTTAATAATGTTTGTTTTCATGTCTACTATCATCCCTCAATGTTTGTCGGTCTGGTAGCGAAACACCCTGTATATATATATATATATATATATAGTAAAAAATAGATTTGAAGTATTAATTTACGTGATATTTTAATTATTATATATTATTATAGTTATTATACTATGTTCATTGCATTATTATAGACATTCTATTATTTAAAAAAAATCCCTGCCGCTTTGGCCTACAGGCGCATGTAGATTTCGAAGTTAGGTGCTAATTTCACCGAAAAAATTAAATATGATTAAGAGATAAACCTAGTTTAGCAATTTCATTTGGCCACTTTTGGAATTTTTTTAATTTTTTTTTTTTTTTTTTTTTTTTTTTTTTTTTTTTTTTTTAGAGCTGGTTTTATCGGAACCATGTTAATGTAACAATAAAAAGATATATTTATCCACATTCAGCAATTCAGAATTTTCTAACACTGTTTCAGACTCATTTTTAGAAGAAAAAATCTGAAACTTGCTGACGTGATTTTTGAAGATATTTATATGCTATCTTATGTTTTTATTTTACGTTCTATGAATTAGAATTTGATTTATAAACAATTAATTTCTCAACCATAATTTTCGTTTCCAACACTATCTTTCAGTAAATTCGGTTTAAAATATCTACTTTAACAGCATTTTTTGAAATATATTCTGCCTTTATTAAAAAATCGACCAATACGGCACATTATGCAGTTTTTAAATACTAGAACCTGAATTTGAGAATCAAAATGAATTTTAAAAATGAGTCGTAAAGTAAGTAGTTTAGAGCACACACTTAATACTATATATTTTTTTCTTCTACTCCTATTTTTGTTTGATTTTTTATACTATAAAAATTGGTCCTATCAAAAATTTGTCAGTATTAAAGTTGTAGATATTATTGAGAAGATCGATGATTATTTTAAACGGTTTTGATATCTTGTGAAATTACGACGTTATGGGTTTTTTTTTTCTTCTTCTACCCTCTCTTTTTGTTTTCGTTTTTATTTATTTTATTTTATTTTTATTTTATTTTATTTTATTTTATTTTTTTGCGGTAAGAGCTGGTCTTATCAAAAACTTGTCTATGAAATCCCAAATGAAGTTTAAATATGCACTATTTTTTGTTCTCATTACCGAGTTAAGTTCATTACAAATAGATAAAGAAAAGAGTCATACAGAATAGCAAAGTTTGATGTTATTTAGGCTTCATATGTCATATCTCTTTGAGTTTTTATGGTATACTCATTCATATTTTTCTAGTATATTCAGCTATAGCCACCAACTATACTTTGTATAGTTTTGTTATTCTTTCATTAACGATTGTCTTTTAACAATGCACTTAACTCCTTCACTTTTAAACATGAAAACATTGTTTTACTGATTTATCAAGTA
The DNA here is from genome assembly GCA_964019185.1 of Maratus speculifer. Lineage (NCBI taxonomy): Eukaryota > Metazoa > Arthropoda > Arachnida > Araneae > Salticidae > Maratus > Maratus speculifer. Next base: position 440,393,157 of record OZ025293.1, read on the forward strand.
AGAAATATTGAAATAAGGTAACACTGAAATAAAAAAGAAATATATAAAATCTACTCTGCGGTGCTTTGTATTTATTTTAGATAATTTGCCCTATTCCGCTCTGAAAAAACGCTTAGATACAGGGCCTGACTTACGTAGTGGCATGCGGGACAAATACCCCCCCCCCTCCTTTTAGGGGCCCCCTATAAGACTAATAAAGATCTCCATTAAAAATGCCAAATGGCTGAAATTAGCCAAAAGTATCCAACATTCATGTATTTTTAAACATTTAGGAAGATAGTGAGGTCCTCCTTCCCCTCTTTGCTTCAGTATCCCATAAATTTATTCAAAAAGTGAACTACATCATTAGAAAACTAATTATTAAAGTTTTATCATAACAACTTAGTATCCTATTGTTTTCAAAAGAAATTCTTCACTAACGTTTCTCTCTTAACTCGGCAAATTAATACCAATTTTGGACATTTTCTTAAAGATATTTATGATGTACGTAGATAAGCAATGCAAAGAGATACTTCTGTCCAAGCAATCTATCATTTTTTCTACAATTATCATATTAGTAATTCTTTAAGTTCTGACTACCTTTTTTGTGAACACCTTTTTTTGTGTTCTGTATACAGATGTGAACTGTACCGGGTACACAATTTATACATATACATACAATACGCATGAAGTTTAGTACTAACCACTTCCATATATTCATTAAAAAAAATTCTATGAGATAGAAGAGGGGGTCCCAGAATGATGCTTGCCCCGGGGGGCACCATAGCCTTAGTCGGGCCTTGCCCAGATAAAACCGGGATTGATTTCCAGCATGGGAAGTCGCAGGGTACATGGTTAGCACTCTGGGCTCTGAATCCAGCGATCCGAGTTAAAATCTCGGTGGAACCTCATTTTTTGACATGAGTTTCATTTTTAGGTGCGTTCGTAATTATGTAAATACGTAGCACCTATAGCTGTCGTTCAGTCCGTCCGTTCGTCTGTCCGTCCGTCCGCAAAAACTACCCAATCAATTCGTTTCAAATTCAAAATATATAATTATTACATAATTTTGTCGAGTCATTTGAAATTTTATCAAAATCGGATGCTTAGTTATATTACAGGGACAATCAAAAGTATTCCGTTACACTACGGTCAATGGGGGAAAATGTTTCAAATGCATTTTAATTGTTTATGCAACAGCTGTATTTGAAGAACTAAACACGGATTCTAATAAAAATTTATATTTAGGAAGTCCCTTTTTTAAACTGATGCTGATGAGTTTTTGGTGTAAATCGCTCAACAGGTGGCGCTATTATGCTGCATTTTTTACGGTTTACGCAACAGCTGCATCTCAAGAACTACACACAGATTATTATAAAAATTTACATTTAGGTAGTCCCTTTTTTAAACTGATGCTGATCAGTGTTTGGTGTAAATAGCTCAACAGGTGTCGCTGCTGTATTGCATTTTTTATGATGTATGCAACAGCTGCATCTCAAGAACTAAAGCACAGATTTTAATAAAAAAGGATACTCGGCTAATCTTTGATATAAATGAAAGCTGATTAACATTTGGTGTAAATTGCTCAACAGGTGGCGCTGCTATGCAGCATTATTTACATTTAATGTTTTGTAAAATGTACAAGTCTTTTGCACATAAATAACTATGCATTTAGACACAAAACAAAGTTTGTGCTTTATTATTCCACATAACATTTAAACAAGTATGAAAAATCATGCGTTAAGCATAGATTATGAAGCACTTTCCAACACTTAATGAAATCTTTAACAAAACTTTGTTATTTAGGGGAATAATAGTGTATATCCAAATATACCCAAATATGTATTCCAGTACATTAGAACAGCCCTGTATTTCATATGTCAGTTCATATAATGGGAAAATTTAGCTTAGCAAGAAAATACCCAGTAGCTTGAGATTTCTTTTTCAGCAATTCATACTATTAGATGGAAACATATACTTGAATACTTTTGTTCAGCCCTGTAGTTTACATTGTACCTTTATTACACGTCAGCATTAGGCTAAAATTTATTATAAACTAAAACACTTTTAAGACAACTGAAATCACATTCTCATAAATCATCATTCATACGCGTCCATGTACCGAATCCTTTGCGTGGCCCTGTATATCCTTTTATGTATATTCTGCAAACATTTCTCAGTAAATTGAATGAAGCTCAGCGTAAAAATGCATAGCTTATTTAAGAACCACGTTTAAATAATTTACGCTCATATTCAGTAACGTTGGTGAGCTCTTTATGGGTAGCCCTGTATATCAACTATAACATTTATACACATCATATAATGTGCATATATTTAGCGAAATATAAACGCGCATATCATAATTAAAATGCATTTCATCCCTCCATCAGCCATCATCTGACACATATACGGTACTTCGGAAAAAATATACTATTTGAAATCTTTTGTGTGGCCCTTTAAATGCTATGTACTTCATATTATGCAAGACAGTAGCGTATAATTTATATTAAGCTTCAGAGACATATCAATTTTATTATACATGAAAAAGCTTAATATATTTAAAATATGTAATGGGAAACTTTTGATTCGCCCTGTAGATAAACTAATCATGGTAGAAACTTGATTTTCGATAGGACTTGTGCTAGAGTAAACGTCAATAACGTCCTAAAATTTCATGGCGATCCGAGTATATTAACGATTTTTCCCCATAGGCCGTAATGTAATGGGAAACTTTTGATTATCTCTGTAGATAAACTAATCATGGTAGATACTTCATTTTCAATAGGGTTCGTGCTAGGGTAAACCTCAATAACGTCCTAAAATTTCATGGCAATCCGAGTATATTAACGATTTTTTCAGGCCGTAATGTAATGGGAAACTTTTGTTTCGCCCTGTAGATAAACTAATCATGGTAGATACTTCATTTTCGATAGGACTTGTGCTAGGGTAAACGTCAATAACGTCCTAAAATTTCATGGCAATCGGAGCATATTAATGATTTTTCCCCATAGGCCGTAATGTAATGGGAAACTTTTGATTCGCCCTGTAGATAAACTAATCATGGTAGATACTTATTTTCAATAGAGTTCGTGCTAGGGTAAACATCAATAACGTATAAAAATTTCATAGCAATCCGAGTATATTTACGGGAGTTAGAGCGCGGACAGACGGACAGACGGACAGACGGCCAGACAAACCGAATGCATAAGCACTTTTCAACTTTGTTGGAAAGTGCTAAAAACATATACACTAAGGTCTATACACCATAAAAAATTCTCAACTTAAATAAAATTACAAGCAAATAGCTTTATATTAAAGTCTAAAAAACACTCACTCGTGAATCACGGAATAAACTTAATTTTTTCCCCTTCGCTTTTTTTTTCTTTTTTTTTTTTCTTTTTTTTTTTTTTTACTATCATAGCTCGTTTTACATCCAGGAATCCACTTATATCCCATCTTAATTTATTTTATGAAATATCAATATGAAATATAAACGAATAAAATAAAATTCTTTTAATTCGAACATATACATCTTAGGCATACAAACATATTGAAAGTTTGTTAAAAAACCAGCCTACCACGTATTTCAACGCCCTCATTATTTACCAAAATTTCACTTTGTATTTTCGAAGAGCCATGCGCACGCATTATGTTTCCCTCCTGTTTCATACTCCGTGCGCTGCTGTTTATTTGAGATAATTTGCCGTATTCCGGGCTGAAAAAACATTGAGGTAAGGCAGGCGTGTCCCATGTGGTCTAGTGGTTAGGATTCCTGGCTTTCACCCAGGCGGCCCGGGTTCGATTCCCGGCGTGGGAAGGCGTAGGTTCCATGGTGTAATGGTTAGCACTCTGGACTTTGAATCCAGCGATCCGAGTTCAAATCTCGGTGGAACCTATCATTTTAAAATCTAGTCTTCATGATTTTAAATTAAAGTTTCACTCTCTCTTTCTCTCTTTCTCTCTTTTTTTTTTTTTTTTTTTTTTTTTTTTTTTTTTTTGACTATCATAGCCCGTTTTACATCCAGGAACACAGCACTTATATCCCATCTTAATTTATTTTATGAAATATCAATATGAAAGATAAACGAATAAAATAAAATTCTTTCAATTCGAACATATGCATCAATTTCACTTTGCATTTTCGAAGAGCCATGCGCATTAAGGGTGTATTTCGATTCAAACTGCTTATTTTCCGATTTATTTTTGACTTCATTTTTACTCTCATATGCATCAAACTGGCAAATTGTCTTATTTAGAAAGTACACAAGGTGCCGTAATTGTCAATTCTTTGATAAATGCAGACAATATTGCAAAAAAAGCAATCAAAAACGGCATTTTGCACAGATTTTCCCCTAGCGGGAGATCCGTGAACGAAAAAAAGGGTCATACTGAGAAGATAATTGTTTATAAATCAAATTCTAATGGATTGAGCGTAAAAATGCATCACACGGCACCTTGTACATCTCTTCAAAAATACCCTCAGCAAGTTTCATGTTTCTACTTTTAAAAATGTGTCTGAAATTGTATCGGAAAATGTCGAGCTGTTGAAGGTGGAAAAGCGTTTTTTCGAATACACCCTTAAGTTTCCCCTCCTGTTTCTTACTCCGTGCGCTGCTGTTTATTTGAGATAATTTGCCGTATTCCGGACTGAAAAAACATTGAGCTAATCCCGGCATGTCCCATGTGGTCTAGTGGTTAGGATTCCTGGGTTTTACCCAGGCGGCCCGGGTTCGATTCCCGGCGTGGGAAGGCGTAGGTTCCATGGTGTAATGGTTAGCACTCTGGACTTTGAATCCAGCGATCCGAGTTCAAATCTCGGTGGAACCTATCATTTTAAAATCTAGTCTTCATGATTTTAAATTAAAGTTTCACTCTCTCTCTCTCTCTCTCTTTTTTTTTTTTTTTTTTTTTTTTTTGACTATCATAGCCCGTTTTACATCCAGGAACACAGCACTTATATTCCATCTTAATTTATTTTATGAAATATCAATATGAAAGATAAACGAATAAAATACAATTCTTTCAATTCGAACATATGCATCAATTTCACTTTGCATTTTCGAAGAGCCATGCGCATTAAGTTTCCTCTCCTGTTTCTTACTTCGTGCGTTGCTGTTTATTTGAGATAATTTGCCGTATTCCGGGCTGAAAAAACATTGAGGTAATTCCGGCGTGTCCCATGTGGTGCAGTTGTTAAGATTCCTGGCTTTCACCCAGGCGGCCCGGGTTCGATTCCCGGCGTGGGAAGGCGTAGGTTCCATGGTGGACTTAGCACTCTGGACTTTGAATCCAGCGGTCCGAGTTCAAATCTCGGTGGAACCTATCATTTTAAAATCTAGTCTTCATGATTTTAAATTAAAGTTTCACTCTCTCTCTCTCTCTCTCTCTCTTTTTTTTTTTTTTTTTGACTATCATAGCCCGTTTTACATCCAGGAACACAGCACTTATATTCCATCTTAATTTATTTTATGAAATATCAATATGAAAGATAAACGAATAAAATAAAATTCTTTCAATTCGAACATATGCATCAATTTCACTTTGCATTTTCGAAGAGCCATGCGCATTAAGTTTCCTCTCCTGTTTCTTACTTCGTGCGTTGCTGTTTATTTGAGATAATTTGCCGTATTCCGGGCTGAAAAAACATTGAGGTAATTCCGGCGTGTCCCATGTGGTGCAGTTGTTAAGATTCCTGGCTTTCACCCAGGCGGCCCGGGTTCGATTCCCGGCGTGGGAAGGCGTAGGTTCCATGGTGTAATGGTTAGCACTCTGGACTTTGAATCCAGCGATCCGAGTTCAAATCTCGGTGGAACCTATCATTTTAAAATCTAGTCTTCATGATTTTAAATTTAAGTTTCTCTCTCTCTCTCTCTCTTTTTTTTTTTAATGAAAGAATTGCATTTAGTCTTTTGTTTTATTGTTATTTATTTATTTGAAGGTCTTCATTGCACTTCAAGCACGGTAATTGAGATCTTTTATTTATTTATTTGTATGTGACTTTCATGAAAAATTATTTAATTACATATATTTTTTAAGCGAGTTTATTTATAGTCATGAAAGATAGATATTATATACATGCAAAAAGATTTTGTAATTAAAATTGAATTATTCCGATAAAATAAAATTTATCAGGCAAAAAAGTGTTGCACACGTCGATGACAGACATCTTAAATTTTCCTCGCTAATGTTAAATGAATGGACGTTTGATGTATTCTTATTTTTAGGGTCCATTTTTGTTCATCTGACGAAAGCTTATTCCTCTGTCTGTCTATCACAGAGTCAGTACACAAAAACTATATAAGTCAGAGAGTTCAAATTTTGGGAACTTACAGCTGGATACCTCTTGTCACCCAACAAATCATAAAATTTTGGAAAAAACTATTATTTTAATTAAAATATTATTTTAATTATTATCAGTTCATTTTTGTTGTTTTTTCTTCCAATTGCTGCACGCAATTTTCAATCGATATAAAAATTATTATTTATGTGACATAAATTAATGGATTAAATATATCACGTGAAAAACGCGCTTATTTGTTTTTATTTCATCATATTACTTCATATTTATCATCTATTTTGACACGCGATGTGAAATATTTTTTTTATTTATTAAATTCCTATTCATTTAAATTACTAACTTTTTTGGTGACCAGTTTGATTTCAATGATTAATTTTCTATTGACAATTTTCGTTTGTTAATTTAATGAAGTGTTTTGAAGGAGATAATAAACGAAACCCTCTGTGCGATCTGCGATTATACTTACCCACTTGTTTAAATATCTCATCAGAACATTAATATTTTTAACTCTGTACTGATCTTAATGAATATTTTTCTTTCATTCTTTCTTTCTTTTTTGTCAGAGTATGTTTAAAATCTAGTCCTAATTTATAACTGTATGTGTAAAAATATCGGTAAAATTGAGAGGATGACATTTTAAATAAAGATAATTATATATTTTAGAAATAGTTTGCCAACTTAAAAAAGGGGGAGGGGCATTTTTTAAGAACAGCATACACAGAAAAATGATGTTAAAAATATTAATTCTATGATGCTAATTTTAAGAAATAACAATGCATGACACGCTCATAGATTTTACATGAGGTAGGGAAATTTGCGATCTAACTAATGAACATCTTTTAAATCAGCTGTTTTAGAGAAAGATAGTAAATAGTCAGTAGGTATTTTTAATACGTGAATTTTTGCATTGCTACTAAGCATAAAACCAACTTAGTGAAAAACGTCCAATCCGGGGATCGAGCCCGTAACCCTTGGAATAGCGATCCAAGTGCTCTACCATTTAAGCTATGATGATGATGGCCAGCTTAGCATTTTTCATTTCATATGTTGGTAAGACTGCTATTCGCAGCACGAGATGGAATCGTCTTCATGAGCACACAATCCTGCGGCATAACATGAGACACAAATAATTTCCAGCATCGGCCAATCACACATTTTTAACTGATTTTTCAATTAATTTTCAGTGGTGAAATTACGCTTGAAAATTTTGAATACAGTAGAACCCCGCTAATTCGGACCCCAATAATCCGGATCTCCGGATAATTCGGATCGGTTTGGTCATTTTTTTTTTCAAGTTTGAGAAGCGATTGACTAATTTCCATAACATTAACTTGTCTCATCGTCGTATTCTAAATAAAAAAAACTTTTTCTGACATGTTTTCGGAATACATGTTTTCAAAGTAAACATTGTTACTGTCAGCAAATATTCAATAAGTTTAACATAAAGGTGATTTTCAGTTAATATGTTATATTTTATTTCTAATTCTCCGGATAATCCGGATTTTCGATAATCCGGATTGGGTCCGGTCTCAATTAATCCGAATTATCGGGGTTTTACTGTATTTTTAATACGTGGATTTTCACATTGCTACTAAGCGTAAAACCAACTTAGTGAAAAATGTCCAAGCCGGGGATCGAACCCGGATGTTATGCTCATGTTATGCCGCGGGATTGTGAGCTCGTGAAGACGATTATTCCATCTCGTGCTGCGAATTTCAGCCTTACCAACATGAAGTAAAAAATGCTAAGCTGGGCTTCGTCCTCGTAGCTTAAATGGTAGAGCACTTGGAGCGCTATTTCAAGGGTTCCGGGTCGATCTCCGGCTTGGACTTTTTTCACTAACAAGGGCACCACCAAACATGGTGCACACAGATTTTGATAATTTCTAAGTATGTTGTAGGGGGTCATACCACTAATTATTCAGCTGAAAGGATTCTTTCAAATGGGCCTTGGTTTTTGAGAAATTGGGGGGGGGGGGTCAAGGTTCAGCGTATATTTCAAATACTTATTAGTACGATCGTCGCATCTGAATCCGTGGCGTCGTGGTAACGTATGATCCTACAAATCAGAAGGTTGCGGATTCGAATCAGTCATCGGCTTTTATTTATTTATTTTTGTATTTTTACACGTTACAAATTTTAAGTACTTTTATTACAAAATTGCTACAGCTTTTGATATTTTCTTAATAAATTACATTTACATTTTTAAATTTTTTCATGAAATTTTTTTTTCTGCAATTTTTAAACGAATATTTCTATTGACAAAACTACAAAACTAGTTTACGCCTAGAACTTTTTTTTATTAATCATTATTCACGTTTTTTATTTTAAGCACAATCCTGAAATAATGATTTTTTTTTCCTATCGCTTTTTTTTATAGTATTCTAAATGAAAACTTGCCTTTTTTTGTATATGTATAAATAATACAAAATAATTTTCGGGTGCAATTTTTTAAACGTCTTTAGGATTAGATTATTCAAGCAATACGTATCTTCGAAAAAATAATAAAATATTAATGCAGTAATGTTAAAATCCAGTTATCCAATTTTCCAATTTTCTGTAAATACAGTGTCTCACAAAAGTGATGGGACACTTGTGCTTTATAAAAAGAAACTGCAATAAAATAAATAAACAAACATGTGCAAAAATTTTTTGGGTGTGTTTCATATTTAAAGTTAGTAACAATTATTACATAACATACATTTTGTCAAAATATTAAAATATTAATTTGGTAAAAAAACAATTGTTCAGAACGGAGCAAAAAATGGCTCACATAAGTGATGGGACACTTACTTTTCCATCAAATATTTATCCAAAAATTTTACTTTTTAAAGGGTTTCAATATTTTGTTGGATTTCCTTTTACTTTTAAAACATGATTTAATCTTTTTTGGGATGGATTCGACTAATTTTTTTTGTGATTTCTGGAGTGATTTTACCCCCATCTTCTTGAAGCACCGATTTTAGTTGTTGTTTTGAAGAAATGGTGTGTTTGTGAATTCTTGATTCCAATTCTTGCCAAATATTCTCTATGGGATTTAAGTCTGGAGATTGTGGTGGTGTTTTTATTATTTCAGGACACTTATATAGCAGCCAGAGTCTAACGTTCAGAGCAATGTGCCTAGGGTCATTGTCCTGGTAGAATTTAAAATCGTTATGAAGGTTCAATTTTCGTGCTGAAGATTTCAAATTTTGCTTTAAAATATCAATATACTTGTACTGATCCATTATATTGTCAATAAAAACAAGATTACCAACTCCAGCGGACGACATACACCCCCATACCATAACTCCTCCTCCACCATGTTTTACTGTTGGTACCAAGTTCTGTTTGCGAAATTCTTCCCTGGGTTTTATCTACACCAAGATTCTACCGTCAGAACCAAATATATTAAATTTACTCTCATCAGCAAATATAACTTTATTCCAGTAATCAGAATTCTTATTTATGTTGGATTTTGCGAAAGCTAGTCTGAGTTTTCTATTCTTTTCACTTACGAAGAATTTTTTCCTGGCTACTCTACCGTGATATCCAGCAGATCGAATTACCCTTCTAATAGTCTCAGGATTAACAATTATTCCATATAATGCTTGAAAATCAGCAGCAACTTTTGAAGCACTATTTCTTGGATTTTTTTTAATATTTCGAACGATAATTCGCTTTATTCCATTGGATAGCTTTGATGGTCGGCCAGGTCTTCTTTTATCCTGAATCATATGATTCTTTTTATATCGTTTAATGATATTGAAAACTGTTGAATGACTCAAGTTAACTGTTTCAGCAGTTTTTCTAATAGATTTTCCACGTTCAATATGCAAATTAATAACTAATTTCGAATTTCAGGCGAAGTTTATTTTCGTTTAGCATTCATGGCTACACAGAGCTAAAAAACACAAAAATTCCAAAACAAACTGGAGAGAAATACTGCAGACGATTTTATAAATTATTGCCAATTGCTTTTAGGTAAAAATAAAACCCCCAAAAATATTTTTATTGCTTTTTTCAGACGATTTTTGTTGCATATATAATGGTGTCCCATCACTTATGTGAGCTATTTTTTGCTCCGTTCTAAACATTTGTATTTTTATTAAATTAATATTTTAATATTTTGACAAAATGTATGTTATGTAATAATCTTTACTAAATTTAAGTATGAAACACACCCACAAAAAATGTGTACATGTTTTTTTAATTTATTTGATTAGTTTCCTTTTGTAAAGCACAAGTGTCCCATCACTTATGTGAGACACTGTACATTTATCTCCAAAGTTCAACATGAACATAAGTTATCGTTTGTACAAATAAGAAATGACAGATTCCATCTATTTTTATAACAAATCGAAACATTCTTTCCGTAATTAAACTGAAGTACGAAAATCGTCAGTTTAATGAGATAAAATTTGTAATACATATAAAAATACTTTTTTTAATCGTCTGCTTTCCTCCGTAATTATCAGAATAAATGAAGATTTCTTTTTATTGGTCTTATTTTTGCACACAAATGATGATTAAATCTTTTTTTTTTTTTTTTACTTTTAATATATTTTTATTTCGTTTTTAAACATATTTATCACGAATTAAGTATTTTAGTAATATAAATTATATTAAATGCAGTATTAAATTATCTAAAAATCCAAGCACAATATTGTGTAATACACATTTGAAAAGAAAAAAAGTGAATGATTAATCTAAAAATATTAATATTTAAAGTAGTGGAGATTTTAAAATATTGAAATTTTCTTATACTTTTTCAAAACTTTAATTAAATACAAATTTTTATTTATTTATTTGTTGCAAAATGTACTTTTAGTTAAACCCTGAAGTACACTCAGTTCACCATATTTTGAAAAAAATAATAATAAAAAAAATGTTGACAAAGTAAACTGTCCTCTTCAGAAAATATCAAAAGGTTCAAAGCTGTAGAATTTTCAATTCTGCCTGTAATTTGCGAAGTGTAAAAAAACATAAAAATAAGTAAAAGGCCGAGGACTGATTCGAACCCGCAACCTTTCGACTTGCAGGCTCGTACGTTACCACGAGGCCACGGATTCACAGGCGGCGCTCGTACTAATAAGTATTTGAAATATACGCTGAACTTTGACCCCCAATTTCTCAAAAACTAAGGCCCATTTGAAAGAATCATTTCAGCTGAATAATTAGTGGTATGACCCCTACAACATACTTTAAAATCATCAAAATCTGTGTGCACCATGTTTAGTGGTGCCCTTGTAAGTTGATTTTACGCTTGGTTGTAATGTGAAAATATTCAAGATTTTCAAGCGCAATTTCACTACTGAAAATTAATTAAAAATAGTTTGTAGATTTTTTCCCCCCTAGAAGCTGGGATATCTCGAATTACATTCTTTTACTTGATTTGATTTACACCCGAAGCAATCCTATACATGAATGATTTGCAGTAAATTTGCAAGTCTGCACAATTTTATACTTGTACTTCTCATTGTCATATGAAGAATTAGAAATAATTGTTACTGTATTGACATCTTGTTATTGAGAACGATTTTGAAATGAATTAAATATTCTCGGAACTCTTAAAGGCGGAGGAAAAAGGGACCATATTCAACATTTAATATCTTGAAATGTATCTGATTTTGAAATACAATTTCTATTTTAAGTGTGTATTCCAAACTAAACTGCTTATTTTTTGACATATTTTAAAATTCATGTTTGTTCTCAAACGCATCAAACTGCCAAATTCTCTTATTTAGAAACTACCCAATGTTCCGCGATGCTAGTCGATTTTTTGATAAATGCAGAACATATTGCAAAAAATGCTGTCAAAATGGGCGTTTTCAACCTAATTTTCCGAAGAGGGAGATTCGGGTATGAAAAAAATCTCTGTCGGCTTGGCCTAAAGGCGCAAGTAGATTCTGAAGTTAAGTACTCATTTCAAACAACAAAATATAACATATGATTAGAGACAATTCCAGTTTAACAACTTCATTTGACCGCTTTTGAAGAATTTTTAATTTCATTTTTCTGTAAGAGCTGGTTTTATCAGAATCATATTAAGTGAAATTCGGCTGAAAATGCCCACTTTAACAGCATTTTTTCTCCAAAAACCCTTTTTTTCGCCCCTTGAGCCCATTTTTAACTTAATCTGTCATGCATAAACTTTTGGCCCATTTTTTAGAAGTAATGCAAAATTTAAACTGATTCGATATCTATTTTAATAAAAAAAGTTATGGGTTTTTTTTTTGGTTTTCACAAAAACCCTCCCTATTTCCATCCCCTTGATCCAATTTTGCCCATTAAGGGTGTATTTCGATTCAAACTGCTTATTTTCCGATTTATTTTTGACTTCATTTTTACTCTCATATGCATCAAACTGGCAAATTGTCTTATTTAGAAAGTACACAAGGTGCCGTAATTGTCAATTCTTTGATAAATGCAGACAATATTGCAAAAAAAGCAATCAAAAATGGCATTTTGAACAGATTTTCCCCTAGCGGGAGATCTGTGAACGAAAAAAGGGTCATACTGAGAAGATAATTGTTTATAAATCAAATTCTAATGGATTGAGCGTAAAAATACATCACACGGCACCTTGTACATCTCTTCAAAAATACCCTCAGCAAGTTTCATGTTTCTACTTTTAAAAATGTGTCTGAAATTGTATCGGAAAATTTCGAGCTGTTGAAGGTGGAAAAGCGTTTTTTCGAATACACCCTTAACAAACTTGGCCGAAATTTTATGCGCCTTTATTTTACGTATCAATTTGGAAGAGATTTCAGCAGAATTATGGAAGTTATCGTGTCGATAAAAAAGTGATATATATATATATAATAAAATGGATATATATATATATATATATCGTAATATAATACTTAACCATTTATATAGAATAAAATGTCTATGTTCTTCCCATTTAATTAATACTAATATTAAAAAGCTTGTATATGATGCTATAAATAATGGTTATCCTAAAAAATTCATATATTCTTTAATTTATAATTAGATATTACATGATCTTATAATAAATTCTTTGCGTAAAAAATGTATAAAAAATTATAAAACATAAAAATAATAATAAAAAATTAAAAATGTTAAAAAGTAATAAATATATATATATATATAGGTTGGTTGGGTGGGTAGATGTTAGAGTACGGAGGAGGGTGGTGTTGTCTGGATAAAAACGCAAAGGTTAATTATTTAAATTAAAAAATATATATACAATTGAGAGTGGGTTATTTATTTTAACATAATTTTTAAACTGTTTAATTGACACCAATATATTGATATTTGTCTAGTTATATCTATAGTTAAATAGCTAATAAATGTTACTGATTAAAGTAACAAAATGGTATTTTAAGTTATATGTTAATATGAATGTTATCTCTTAATTCTAATTTTAATTATTTTATTAATTTAATTTTATGTTAATATTGATTATTAATTATTTTCTCCGGTTCAATTATATTTCCATTCAGCTTTATCTTTTTTGTTTGTTATGGATAACTATTATTTTTACTTACTTTCAACTCCTTTTTTGTAAAATATCTTTGTTCCTTGTTTGATAATTTGGTTTTTGTGTGCTGATAGCCCCAAATACGTATTATTTTGCTATTTCGTGGCTAATACGTGGATGAAACCGCACACTTCATTTGTAGTTCCAGAGCATTTGGGGTCTGATGATTCTGCTTTTGAGGCTACAAATTCCATTTGCATTCATTTTATTTATTTATTTTTTCCGATTTACTCGTTACACTATTTTTTTATTTTATTATAATTCAATTCAATTCTAATTCTTCGTTTTGGTTTATTGTTTTATTTATAAAATCCATTGGTGAATCTTGTCTACTTTTAATGGTATTATATATATATATATATATATATATATATATTTTTTTTTTTTTTTTTTTTACTGGGGATAGTTTTGGGGTCTATGGGATATGATCGGTGTAGATCTGCAATTTTTTTTTTTTTTTTCATAAATTCCAACATAGGAGAGACTACAATAAGTAGTATTTCCTACGAAATCTACCTAATAATGTGAAGAGGGACATTCTGAAAAAGTGGTAGTAAAGCACTTACAAAGCTAAATACCATTAAGAGCCCTAAATCACATCAAAGAATAAATATTTTCGACAGTGTACTATTATTTTAAACCAATCAAACTGATTTGTAAAGTTATCATACGAAATGAATATTTCCAACTGAGTAAAAAAAAAATGCCCAGCTCGGGAATCGAACCCAAATCCTTGGCTTACAAGGCCAATGCTCGACCGTTTAAGCTAACTGGGACGACAACCGGAGAGCATATTTCGCTCACATAACCTTATTGGGAATAACATCTGATCTGTCATGTAGACAACTCGACAGAATAAATCGCAGGCAAAGGAGCTCCCTATAAACGATGGGTACATGGATAAAACATTTTATTCACGCAATCAAACCGATTAGTAAGGTTACCATACGAATTGAATATTTCCAATGGAGCGAAAAAATCTCGGGCTGGGTATTTTTTTTTTGCACCGTTGGAAATATCCAATTTGTATTTTAGACAGTGTTGAAGCCGATTCTGAAACACAAATATTCGGCCTCATACCTGACGATTGTGGCTGGTAAAAATTTAAGACCACAGCGAGCGAACAGCACTAGTTTTTATTACACTAAAAGAGCAATCAATCAATCTTTGTTTCCGAACAGAACAAAGGCGAAACCTCTTTAAATGATTTTTGTGGGACTGACCCTACCAAATTGACAAAGAAAGGGGAACTTTTATCTATCCCATCTTCAGTTGTAAAGCTGTCAACTGATTTCGAGTCCGATTTCTCTCTTGAAGTTCAAAAAAGTTCACTGAAAAAGCACTTTATAGATCAAAGCGCTGACACGAAAGATAAAAAATAGCGACACCTGACCGCAAGAACTTAGTGCTATGTGTCTGGTCCTTTAATGACCCTGAATTAAAAATATATTAAATCTTGATTAAAAAAAAAGAGAGAAATGATCATTTTCTTTCTTCTTACAACAAATCGAATGAAAAAATCGCCTAATTCTCACGCTCAACACCTCTTTTCATCGGGTTTTGAATCGTCTTCAAAGTGACATGCGATGATTCCACGCCCGCCATTCATTTGGCTATTTATTTTACAAAGGGATACACTCCCGGAGACTTTCAAAATGAAAAGAAAAACCTCGCTGAGTCAACAATTCATTTTAAAGGCTGTTCTCAAGTTCACTGCTCAACAAGCACAAAGTTTTTTGACACATTTTTAAACGCAAAGCTATAAAATTGGCAGACCTGACTATGGAAGGGATTTGAAATCGAAAGGATTTATCCTTTTTTTCTTTTTCTTTTTTTCTTTTTCTTTTCTTTTTTTTTCTTTTTCTTTTTCTTTTCTTTTTCTTTTTTTTCTTTTTCTTTTCTTTTTTTTGATAAATAAATTATTTATCGAGCTATAAGCATTTCTGATCCCGTGGCAAGGCGTTTTCCCCCTTTCATTTGCTGTTTTTTCTGCGTTCGTCGTTCGTCGGGAAATTAATATCTATTACGTTTACATAGGAAATAAAAATAATGTTGCCCAGTTAAACTGATGGCATTGAGCTCACATGCTATGCACACTAATTGTATATTACAACCTTATATTTTGAAAGAATAATAAACTTCGAAAAAAAATTAAGGGGGTAATAATAGATTCCCCCTTTTTCCCTCTTAATCATAGAGCCCCCAAAAGTAATCAGGGATACGTCTTATCATATAATAAACATATAATAATCCCCGCCCCCTTTTATTCATATTCAATGAATTCCAGAATTATATCAGGGAGGTGCCTTATCAGAATGGAAATAGTCAAAATTTGAAGCAAATCGGTAAATTCTGCGTGAAAAACGCATTAGCTTAAACTAAGGGGGATTCCCTCATTCCCCTTCTTCTTTATACTTAACAAATGAACACCCAAAACTAATCTTGGAGGCGCCTTATCAAAATGATCCTATATCTGAAATTTGAATGAAGTCTGATTATTCTGCATGAAAAACCCATTTATCTAAATTAAGGAAGGGTTAGCCCCCGTCCCCCTCTTATACTTATGCAATAAACTCCCAAAACTAATCATGGAGGTGATCTCATCAGATTGATCCTTTGGCTAAAATTTGAACGAAATCTAGTAATTCTACATGAAAAACCCATTTACACAAATTAAAGGGGGGTGTTCCCCCTTCCCCCTTTCTTATACTTATCCAATGAGCTCCCAAAACTAATCATGGAGGTGCCCTCATCAGAATGATCCTATATCTAAAATTTGAATTAAATCTGATAATTCTGCATGAAAAAACCCATTTATCTAAAAATTGCGGGGGGAGGGGATTGGCCCCACTTCCCCCTTTTTATAAAATGAACTCCCAAAATTGAGCATGAAAACGCTTCATCAGAATGATCCTATATCTAAAATTTAACCTCATGTTCTGCATAAAAACCTATTTATATAAATTAAGGGGAGTGGTATTAGCCCCCGTTCCCCCTCTTACACTTATCGAACCAACTCCCAAAACTAATCAAGGAAACGCCTTATCGGAATAAACCTATACCCAAAATTTCAATGAAATCGGATATTTTTATCATGAATTATCGCGTTACATACACACATAAATACAGAATGGTCGGGCACATAAGTTCCCAGTCTTTGATAGCCTGTGAGCTAAAAAAGGATAATGTTCTTCAAAATCATACTTTCGGAATAGCAACAGATGCTAGTTTCATGCGTTTCCGAACAAAAATGAATTAAAACTTGTGTCATAGAGTGTCCGTTTTGATTTGTGAAGAGTCTTAAGGAAAAAATAAATAAATAAAAGTGACTTCAAGGAATTTTTTTCTTAGTATTATGACAACCTTTTGTAGTTATTAGAGTCGGGCGCACACCTGGCCCGCACAAAAAAATAAATAAATAACTAAATAAATTAGTAAAGTTACCCCAACACCCGACCTTAACTCTACAATAATTATTTAATTTAAAAAAATAAAACTATCGGCAACCTAAATTCATCATGCACGCTTCAACCGGAACTGTAAATAGAAGATTAATCCATATATATTATTATAGAAAATACAATTATAGAACACAACACAATAAAATTATAGAAAAATAGTCTAATTTTATATCTCTAATAACAATTTTATCCTTTATGCTGAAAAATTAACATATCTATTTTTCACCTGAAAAAATAGTCTATACTTTTTTATAAAATTTGGACATTGAGAACTAGACACACAAAATTCGAATTCTAATCCAAAACGATTCGATACCAAAACAATTAAAAGTCAATCCGAATACCATTCGCACAGGCTCTGACATTATAATGTTTGAGATATTAATACGATAAAATAACAGAATATATATCAATATATGTTTAAAAGCACCTTTCAGTAAATAATATAAATAAATAAATAAATAAAAATAAATAAATAAATATTTTTATTTCTGGAACCGTTTTCAATTTTCCAAGAAACACAATTCTTTTAATTGACAATTTTCGAATAAGTTTATAATATGTGAAGAAAACTAGTATCGGTAAATTAACAAACCTAAGGGAGCACAAAAAATTGAAAGAACCCTGGGCATAGAAACTCGCTATCGGGCCCTGCATTTGCAGCGGAAAAAAAAAATAATCAATCCGATTCATTAAGCTGTTGCCGAATTTGATCGACAGATTAAGAAGGGTGGTAATAGGCATTGAGGGCATAAAAAAATTGCCGTAGAATGTGAGGCAACAAACCACGTTGAAAGGGAGAAAATTGAAAAAATAATTGTAAAGATTGGTGACGATTATGCAAAAAATAGTTATGAAGTCGAATGGAGCAAAAGGGCCAATGAAAAGTAGAAAAACATTTAATTGATTTAAGGGGGTCACATTTTAAAATAGTTTTTCTTTATTGAGTTAAAATTTGCAATTTTTTTTTTTTTGTGATAGTTAACAATATTCATTGTAAACAAAATCGCATGATAAAACTTCTCATAGATACTCAATTTTTTTTATTTAAAATTCATTAAAAAGGGGGGTAATTTAAGATAGTTATAACTCAAAACATTATTTGTAGAGTTTTATTTTATTTTATTTATTTTTTTTTTTTTTACATTTAAATAAACAGAAATATCTAAATTAATTTTGATTCGCCATTTTTAAAAATATTAATTAAAAAAATATTTAAATTGAAAATTTGAAAAAGATGATGTAACTTTTATTAAAAAAATCATATTTTCAAAAGTAAATATTTTTTTTCAAATTTGCTGAATCAAAATTAAAGCAAAACAATAAAGAAAAACATGTTCCAAATTTGAAGCATTTATCTTTACCCACTCTTGATTTATGAGAATTTAAATCGAAGAAAGGGTGAAAAAACGCATTTTCATAATCATTGTTCATTTATTATGAAAGTGTGCAATAATGCACATTTTTGAACATTTCAAATGGCGTGTTTAGAAGTTATTTTCTTAATTTTTTATCATTTTAATCTCTAAAAAATGGGTGCAAAGTTTTACACAGAAGTACACTTGGAAGTTCTTACGTGTATTTAAACATTCACGGTACGGTACACGGTATCATTGTGATAAGGAAAAGAAATTCGTGATAGTCTTCTGCTTCATAGAGGACATTTTTTTCTGCAGCCATATGGGGAAGGGTCCTCCCATCCGAGGACAACAGGGGACAAAAGGAACCATTTTCCGATCCCTTTCAGAGAACTGGAAGATAAAAAGAGATTTTCGCGGAAAAAAAATCTGCATAGGATTCTCGCACGTTAAAAGTGAAATTTCTTAAATAAATATAAAATATATGACGGAATGAAATTTTCGCCTTGTTTTTAACACAAAATATATAATATGAACTTTAAAATCAGGCACGTAGCCAGGGAGGGGGCTAAGGGGGCTGAAGCCCCTCCCGAAACTTTGAAAATACAAAATTAGCTGTATGTTAAAAAAATAAGTTTTGTTTGTTTTTATCTTCCATTAAATTAAAAACAATTGCATTTTTAGTTGTAAAAATATCGATTTATTGAATTATAGTTACGGTACCTTCATTATATCGGTTATTTAGATATATTGTTTTTTAATAGGTATGTAACACTAAAAATATAAATTCTTTTTAAAAAGTAATTTTTACTGTCTTTATGCGCAGTAAAATTCGATCAAGTGTAATTTCTTATTAATTTGACTAAGAAAAATTAAGTATAATACGCATATGGCATAAGAAAGATCACGAAAAATTAGGAAGATTATTTTCTACATGTTTCAGTCATTGGAAAAAGGCTAAATGTTTTTCTTAAAACATATACAATTAGATTATCACATACCTTATGCTATTTTAACAAACAAACTTTAGATTTTAGATTTTTTAGATTTCAGGAAAATAGAAACAGAATTATTTCATTGTTGAGTTTTCAAAGAGCTCCAACACTGTAAAAAATAACGGACGATTTAACGGAAGTATTACTGGTAATCTAGACGCCAGTACTATTTACTGTTTTTTAACGGAAAAATTTCCGTAAATTCCGGAAAAAAGTCGGTAAAAACGGAATATTCACGGAAATTTTTCCGTTAAAAAACAGTAAATAGTACTGGCGTCTAGATTACCAGTAATACTTCCGTTAAATCGTCCGTTATTTTTTACAGTGAAGAAAAGAAGAAATTAGAGAAGACCTTGAACTAATACGTGAAACAATCTTATTTCGTGCAGAATAAAATAGCCACTGACCACGATGACGACCCTCTAACTTTAGAGAAATTGGTATAAAAAAGACTAGTTAAGAGTTCTTTTAAGTTTTGAGCAAAGTCTGGAGCGAATGAATTGAAACGAGACATTATAAATATCCTTAAAAATGCTATTTATTTCACCCCAGAAACTCAGAATGAAATCAAATATTCTAGGATAGAGTTAACGAAGTATTAATTATCAAAATATATATTGCGATCTGTTTTAGCTTAATTGCTGTTGAAACTATGGACTTTCAAGCGCAGAACAGCCCATTTGTGTTAGATATGTGAACTATTAAAAAATTCACAAAACCCAATAATTCGGAAATTTTTTACATGTGTTATTCCAATAAATGTCTCAAAGATTCAAGAAAAGTAATTTTACAACATTGTGATGAACTATGTCTTGGCATGTATAAATGTGTCGCATAGGCATATGACAAAGTAGGCAATAAGTTTGGTCATGTTAGCGGGGTTCATTCTAGAATTTTTCAGAATATCTAAAAATTAGATACGTCCTCTGTGAAAGCCATTGGTTGAATCTTGCCTTGTGCAACAACTTGTTGATTCCCTTCATTCGAAAGTATCATGCATGGACTTGTTAAAGCAGCGACAAAAGTTTTTGAAAATCACCTGAAGGCAAATTTAGCGCTTCAAGAAGAAATTGCATGATATATCCTAGAAAACAAAAGAATATAACTTTTCCGCATTTGATACAAATTTTATCGAGAGGCATGAAAGCATATTGACTTTTGTTGAGCTACTTAAATACATTTGTATTAGCTCAGAAAATATTTCGAAAAACACATGGAAGATTTCTTCATCAGCTGGAGTTTTTTTTGTCAGTCAGGGAGAAGAATCATTTTCTCATAAGCTTGTTTGTTTGTCAGAAGGTTTTCTGTCTGACAGTAATAGTAAGTTCTTCAAAAAAAACATTGTGATATATTATTGACTGTAATCCATGCTAAAGATGCCTAATTGTTTTACATAAATATGCAGAAAAATGAAGTAGAAATCTTTTGTGGTATTTTATTGTAAATCAGATCTTCGGGAAGACATCTTCCAAACTGAAATAAAGATCCCAAGACTGCATTTAGACAGGCAACAGGTACAAAAAGCCTCAAATTACATCCACTAACAAGTATTACAACATCACGGTCTTATTTCCCCATGTAGAAAGTCTTATTCAAAATTTAAATTATTGATTCATTTCGAATGAAAACATTCTAAGATTTCCAGTTACATCTTCCAGGATGTGCTTCCCTGGAAAAAGCAAGCAAATTAGAGAATCCGATGCAATATTTTCAGGATAAAGTTTCAATGTAGCAAGTGAAAGCTGAATATGAATTAGGGTGCAAACAAATTGCTAATGTTGACACCAACACAGAGGTTTTAAAAGTTTTAGTACTGTAATGTGACGTATCTATATTATAAAGACCAAACGTATCTGTGCGTAACGCGTACGTCATTTTGCGAATGGCAACGCTTTCAAATTTTAAATGAAATTTCAGTTTTGCAATTTTTTGCTACTGGAAATTTTTAAACTTCTGAGCATCGAACTTTTTAAATTTTTATACGATCGTGTAAGAAAAAAAATTTACTTTTGAATGCAATTTGTTTGAAAGCTATATCGCAATTTGTTTTTGAGTTATTAATTTTTTTGTAGTTTTTAATACTTTGTTATCATCATGGCAACAGACGTATTCCATTTCTGTTGAAAGTAAAGGGAAAACAGCAAATTACTGTATTTTTTCGTTGGCAAACAATAGAATATAGTTTTCAAGATGATCAAAACGTGGTATACGTAATCACAGAATCATATATTAGGTCATGGATTAAACATTAATAAAAAAAAAATAACAAAATGCAGATATCACAAAGATATCACAAAGAGAAGAATTTTTTCGTCGAAATTCGACGGGTTCTACCTTGTTACTATAAAATCAAACACTTGCTGACAGTTTCGGTTGAAAGCCGAGTAAAAAAAGTCAGTGCTGAAATATATTTTTCGGAAAAGAAAATAATTAAATCGATGCTTTAGGGTCGATGACAGACTGAGTAGTTTTTCCATGATTTCCATTCTTTGGGAAATTACAGAAACTCTTCATAAGTCAATCAGCATCATGGCTAAGAAGAAATTATGATGAATGCTTCTGTTGCACTAGTAAACAGTGTTGAATTCAGGGGGTCGCCCGGGAAGGGGACATTCCCCAACCTCCGGAGATATGAGATGTCCCATCCTGGAAAATTTGTCATTTTGTGTTTTCAATCGTCAAAAAGTACAATTCCCCCCCCCCCCCCCGGGAACGCTATAATGTCCCCCCCGGGGCCCCCAAAATCCCTCCTGGAAAAAAGTGTCCGACTTCAACACTGCTAGTAAATTTATTTTACCACGATTGTCATTTATAATTATTATACTCAGAGAATGGGAAATACAGACATAATTTTTATGATTATATATGGCTGTAGCAATTAATTTTTTTCAAAAAAATAATGCATGTAATTTATTTCATTTATGGATCAATAGTTTCAAGACCTCTCACTCGTAATGTCAGATTCTCACACGTTAACATTAATCCTGTGTTTCAAATTAATACATATTATTTGTTTGCATTTCAATATTTTACAACGTTTTTCATAGGATAGGGGAGAGGGGAGCACATTTGAACAATTTTTTTTTAAATCAGTACATTTCTTATTTGAATTATATTTTTTGCGTTTTAAGTATTACATAACAAAAACAGTGCATTTCTTCATCATATGAACCAGAAATTAAAAGTTTTCCCATATAAATAAAAAAATTGTGAGGATTTAAAAAGCTGAAATATTTCTGTTCAAACCTGTCCCATGTAGGGATCTTTTTGAACAAATAAGGGGCACCTTTGAACAAATGAGTAAAATATGAAAATATTGAGAGTTTTCATAAAACGCTGCATATGTTTCAGGAATACAAAGTAATACTGATAAAATTTAATAACTATATTTTATTGAAACTAATAATTTTTCTATTATTTAACCAAACTTAAATCCATCAAAGTTGATGTCAAAAATCACTGTTGAAACAACACAGAATGTCTCTCCAGTTACGTTTGTTTGAGAAAACATTTTAAAATATCCTAATAATATAAAGTATAATCCTAATAATATAAAGTACATCCTTGTAACACACCAATATGATATCTGATGCTTCTGGAAAATTAAAATTCTTCATTCAGACTTTTTATGAAAAAGTTTGCTTAAATTCCGTTTTATCTAGTACGAAAGTACTAGTAATTCCGTAGTTTGGGAAAGTGTACAGGCTTTGTTAGACAAACCTTCTAAACTATGAATCATTATTGTGAATCCAGATTTTGCAATTATCAAATAAATGAATGCCACCATCAATTTAGGTTTGAAACTTCCTATCGCTAATACAATCAGAGATTGTAATACATGTTTGAAGTAAAGAAGGATTGTTAACAGTATAAGTTCATGTTCTTTGATATTCTTAATTAACCTCTTTTTACATAGAAAAAATTCCAAAAATAATAACATTTAGGTACATCAACAACTCTTTACTTCATAGTTTTGGATGTTCAATGGTGCCCCATTACATGGAGTTCAACATTACAACGGTTTACTCAATTGGGCTGATGAATTTGAAAAAAAAAAAAAAACCTTATAAACTAAAGATTACATTTTTATTTGAGTGTTGAACAATAAATTAAAATTTTAGGGATACAAAATTTTGAACAAAAATCTTACAACTTTATTTTCTTAAGTTTAGATTCAAGAGAGAGAAAAATATATATCTTGCTTAGACAGTATTGTGCATACAAAATGGATGCGCTTTTTATACTTATTGCACTGAAGCAATAGTAATGTATTGCCATAGAATTTTTAGAAAATAATTTATTTGAAGGAAAATATTTAGTGTTCAAAGATGCCTCCAGTTCAAATGTGCCCTCTTCTCCCCTACTTGAGACTCATCTCAAACATTGTTAGTTTGTGCTTTTTAAGTTTCGCAGAAAATTTCTCCTAAAATCTCTCCGGTTCCCAAACAGGTTTGGAAACTGGAAGTGCTCTTAAAAGTTAAAAATTGCAACAGACATTGAAAAAATTAAAAATGAAGTAACAATATTTGACATAGTTAACAAGTATTCTATGTAGAAACACACATTAGGATAAGCCTAGATTATTTTGAAACTTTTTACTGAATATTATTCAAATTACTTTTGTAAGAATAGAAAAAATTCCAAAATTGAGCCCCTCCCGAAAGAAAATCCTGGCTACGGGCCTGTTTAAAATGTTTGGGTTTACTTAAAAGGCGGTTAAAATAATCAACTATAGATGTTAAAATTTAATTTTATTTAAAAACATCTTAGTACTTTCAAGCCTTTTATCAGGCTCTTCCTCAGAGAATATTTTCTTTATTTACACAAGCACATGATTCCGTTTTGAAAATGAACGAGACTCGTAGCTTGAAGATTGAATTAGTAGTGTTTTAAGTGAACGGTAAATATTAAATTAAATATTTCTTTTTTATGTTCTTATGTATTTCTTTTTCAAGGCCAATGCTTTACCTGTTAAGCTAACTGGGCGACAGCCGGTTGGGATTTTTCGCTCATTTCGTAACGATTGAGCGACCACGAGTGTGTCGATCGTTACACTTGAAAGTTGAGCGTGTTTCTAAGTACAATGATATTATTACAGGTACTAAATACGCCTTATTTACACAAAGAACAACATTATTTATGATAAAACATTATAATATATAACTTATTACTCGAGTAGTATAGTAATGGGGGTTCCACAACACCGGGTGCAGGGTGCTGACCTCTAAGAGGGGGTTGAAGGTCATCCGGTGTTCGAGCTGTAAGAGGGGGGTGGGGTGAAGGTCATCGGGCGTCACGCAAGGTTAAGATGACGTCATCTTAGAGGATGAGTGTGTTTTAGATAAAAAAAAATTTTTTTTTATTTTAAGCAGGAATTTTAGGGAGTTAGAATTTTTTTCGGCGTACTATAGTATGAGGGTGTTTTTTTTAATTTTAATGTGGGGACTTTAAAATTTTCGGTGCACTTTCGTTTTAGATAAGAATTTTTTTTTAATTTTAAGCGGGAATTTTAGGGAGGTAGAATTTTTTTCGGCATACTATAGTACGATGATTTTTTTTTTTTTATTTTAATGCGGGGACTTTAAAATTTTCGGCGTGTTACAGTACGTGGGGTATGTTTTTCGATTAAATTTTGCTGTTGTTCATTTAAAAAGGTAATTAAAAAGTAATTAAAAATAAGGAATGATGTTTTTTTTCTGTACTATTGTACGAGTGGTTTTTAATTTTAATGTGGCGACTTAAAAATTTTAAGTGAACTTTAGTTTAAGGATTTATTTTTAGATTTTAAGCAGAAAGTTTGGGGAGATTGATTTTTTTTTTTTTTTTTTTTCACCGTGTTCTTTGATGAGGGGTTAAGCGGGTATTTGGGGACACAGAATGTTTTTTTCTGTACTATTGTACAAGTGATTTTTTAATTTTAATGTGGCGACTTAAAAATTTTCAGTGAACTTTAGTTTAAGGATTTATTTTTAGATTTTAAGTACAAAGTTTGGGGCGATTGATTTTTTTTTTTTCACCGTTTTTTAAATAAGGGGTTAAGCGGATATTTTGGGCACATAGAATGTTTTTTTTTTTTTTCTGTAGTATTGTACAAGTGGTTTTTAATTTTAATGTGGCGACTTAAAAATTTTCAGTTTGGTGTAATTTAAGAGTTTATTTTTAGATTTTTAGCAGGTATTTTGGGTAGATTGATTTTTTTTTTTCACCCTGTTTTATATGAGGGGTTAAGCGGGTATTTGGGAACACAGAATGTTTTTTTCTGTACTATTGTACGAGTGGTTTTTAATTTTAATGTGGCAACTTAAAAATTTTCAGTTTGGTGTAATTTAAGAGTTTATTTTTTTGATTTTAAGCAGAAATTTTGGGGAGATTGATTTTTTTTTTCCACTGTGCTCTTACATGATGAGTTAAGCGGGTATTTTGGGGGAAATTATTATTTTAGCCTAATCATACGCGAAGGATATATTTTTTTTTTTCGGGGGTTGATATTTTAATGAAGAATTAATTAAGGAGGGAGCATTCATGGTGAATTAATGAATTATTTTTTTAGGAGTAATTTTGTTAAGATTGAATTATTTTTTCATTTTTTGGAGTTTTACGCGGATATTAATGTTTAATATGGGGACTTTAATTTTTTTTTTTTTTTGCAATGAAATTGACGTGCGCTCGTTGATCTAACCGTTCGGAGTTTGTCATTTTCTTTGAATCACGTGTGAATATTGGCTTAGACTATCTTAGAAAGACTTCCACCACCTTTATCTCTATCCATTATCATTAATAACACATGCTGGTAATGGGAATTTGGGAATAACAATTTTGAATATTTATTTAATGAGGAACTTTAAAATTATTTCGAGTACTATTTTTAGTCAACTATGTTATACACTTGATATTTTAAAATAATTAAAAAATAACTTTAAAATTTGAATGAAAAAAAATATGTTTTAAAATTGAATTTTAAGTACTAGCATTGAATCGCACTCGTCGCCCTAATGGTTTGGAATGTGTGGTTTTCTTCGAACCTTGGTGAAAATTTAATTGAATTGATTATTATTATTATTTTGTGTGTTGTATGTATGTGTGTGTTGTATGCATGTAGGTGTGTGAATATATGTTTGTGTGTTGTATGCATGTGCGTGTGTTGTATGTATGTACGTATGTATGTGTGTTGTATGCATGTATTTGTTGTATGTATGTGCGTGTAATTTTTTGCCGATAGGTGTGATCTTTAGCTGAAAGTGACCTAGGGTCAAAACTTTTACCCAGGAATCGCCACGGGGAGGCAGATCACTTGATTCCCGTATTGCACACATTCACATACATTATTTCGAACGATATTTTTAGTGAAACATAATATGCAAATGAATTTGTAAAATAATTAAAAAATAACTTTAAAATTTAAATGAAAGAATGTTTTAAAATGTAATTTTACGTACTAACATTTAATCGCACTCGTTGGTTTTTACTGTTTGGAGACTGTCATTTTCCTTTAACCTTGGAAAACCTTGCGTCAATAAGGATATTTCAGAAAGACCCCCACTTTGGGTACTCTTTTAAACTAATATTTGTAATGAGATGTGTTCGCGCGCGTCGGCCTAACTGTTTGGAGTATCAACATAAAATCATCAAATTAATACAAAATATTTACCCATGTAAAGAAAAATCAAAGTACAATGATTCACCATTTGTTTGATAAATCTTAAAGCATAATATCTATCATACAAACATCATGTTATGTAAAAAATATAAGTAAATATTATTAGTTTTAAAATCATTTATATTCGAATGGGTAGTTCGATGAATTAAGAACATTAGAATTTTATGGATTAAGAAGTAACAATTGAGAAAATAATCATTTCAAAATATTTTTTTTTAAACCAACTTTCATGCAATTCAAAAACTTTTAGTATGAAAATTAAATTGTTTTTTCTTAAGAGAAATATTTTATGCGAGTGAAAAAAGTGAGAGTCAGTTAATTTATGAATCACTTAAAAATATTACCACGCAATAAATTGTTTTGAAACTATATTCTTAAACATATTAATATTTAAAAGTTAAGTCATTTTATACATTTTATGTTCAAATTATACTTACCAACATATGAATTCGCCTTCATTCCACATTTTCTAGAAGAATAATGTTTAATAAACTCTTATCAACACAGCATGTTGTTGTGAATCACTAGCAAGTTAAGACAGGTATGATATGAGTAATCGTTGGGATTTCCCCAAAGAGGTGAAGTCATTCTTATCAAATCCTATTCTGAATGAGAAATATTTCAATTACAATTAACTTCAGATTTTGTTATTTAATAATTATTTTTTTAATTTGACAATTTTAATTAATGTTTTAGTGAAATTACCTTTAAGATTTTAATTTTTTTTTATGCTTATACTATTTCACACATGAACATTCCTATTTGTAAATAGAAAATCATAAAAAACATATTTGAATGATTTTATTATTATTATTGTTAGACATTATATTTGAAAATCATTTAAACTTTTAGCTTTTATTATTATTATTATTATTTAGATATTAAGAAGTGACGAAGAACTGTAGAATTAATCTCATCTTAAAACTGATTAATATTCGAAGAAAAATTTATTCTGTTATCTTTTAATTTACCAAACATATATCTTAATATTCATTAACACACTTCTTATTTAATGAATAATATATTTGATGAATAATATATTTTATAATATATATGAGATTTTAATCTTTTTTTTAAAAAAATGGGTTATGTTATTTCATGCACATACGTTCTTATTCGAAAATTCAAAACCATAAAAAACATCGTTGGTTGATTTTTTATTTTTAATTAGACATTGTATTGGAAAAGCATTAAAACCTTTCATTTTTATCTCATTTAGACTTCAAAAAGTGTCGAAGATCTAACTGCTTTGCAAAGACTTAAAACTAGTGATTTGATGAGTCATACTTTCTGTGGGTTGTTTTCAATTTTGGAATTATCTTAATTAATTACCAAACTTCTCATCTTTTTTAAACACCACACTAATCATTGCCCCCATTACTTAATCATGTAAATATAATTTATATAGTTTATAATTATCAGTTTTATACTAACATTTGAGACCTATACGTATGTGTTGTATTGATTCTTTTAGTTTAATTCATACAAATTTTAACTAAAGCATCCTGTGCTAGTTTTCATACATTTATTATCACATCACGTGATAGAATTTCTTGCGATGTTTTAGAAATAATAGATATTTAATTTTTTTTTAAAATTAGTTAATAACATGAAAAAAATTTAATTGCTTTTTAACATGAATCTTTTAAGAAAAACATATTTTATTCTGAAACATTAAATTTAAAAACTAACTCTTAAGAATATGACTTGATGCAATTTACTCATTTTAAACAAGTTAACTTTACTAATTATCGTTAAAATTATTCATTTACCAATGATTTAAACTTCACATTTTAAAGTTATTTATATAATATACTAACATTTAATTATAATAGGTTTAATTTTATTAAAAATTCTGAATAAAATAAAATTTATACTTAAAAAAAAAAAAAATTATAACACCATTTAAAAATATTAAACAACAACAACAAACTTATAATTAAGAGATGAATAAATATAAATATATGAATCACACAATAATAAAAAGAAATACTTAATCATTCATAAAAATTCTTCCCTTGAACATTCACACGTATGTTAGTAAAAATATAACACTAAAGTTTTCAAAAAGATTATAAGCGTTTCCAAATCAACAAAGAAAATTGAGTATTAAATATCGAATAATGGATATGCACTTTTTACACTCACATCTTACAATGTAATTAGTAACCAACTGTAATGATTTTTAAGCATGTCTTCTTAATTTTTTTTTTTCAAAGAAAGACTATCACAGTTGAATATTTAGCTTTCTCTTCATAACTTTATCGAGAAATATATAATGTATACCACACGATTTCATTAAATGAATCACAATACAATTCAAACTTCTCATTTTCAATGTTTTATATATACTAGTGTTTATCAAATAGGTGTTTATTCTGAACAATCATTACTTAGTATATTGATGAAAAGTTTGTGTTGAATGGTTTTTAACTCAAATGGTGTGAGAGAAGGATATATTAGGACAGAAGTTATTAAATATAGAGTCTTTAAAGTTTATACCCGTGCAAGAATTGGCATTTCAAGAAACAAAGTTGTGTCAAATTTGAAAGTATTCTTTATATTCGAAACGCACACGTGATCACGATCACATCACTGAAGAGTATAGAGAAGCTGTTTATGTTGTATATAATTTGAATTTTCATTAACACAATATTATAACCGAAGTTTTTCGACAGTTTGAAAAGTTATGATGCACAACGTCTGCACACGTTAACACAGAATAAGATTAGCCTATGCCCTTTCGATGATAAGCGTTATTTGCAGGAAAGATGTATTAACATAACATTTTCTTGGTAATTTTACTCGCAGGTTTCGAAACCATAAACATCTGATCATACTTCTCATTTTTAACACGTGACGCTAACCATTGGGCCATTAAAGCCCGTAATTTAGTAACTAAAAAGTAAGAAAGATAATCGAAAGTGATTTCTTCACACATGCAAAAATAATTTTTATTGTGACTTATCAGTTAAAAATCACGAAGAAAAGAAAAAAATCACATATGTTTTGGAATACTTTGAGATTTTATGAGTCACTTCATCAGTTAAATAGACATATCCACTTCTTATGA
This sequence comes from Maratus speculifer, assembly GCA_964019185.1. NCBI lineage: Eukaryota > Metazoa > Arthropoda > Arachnida > Araneae > Salticidae > Maratus > Maratus speculifer. Next base: position 440,423,463 of record OZ025293.1, read on the forward strand.
ATCACTACTTATGCTTAAATTTTCAAAGACTTGCTTATATGAAATGTATTATATTTTAGTTTATCAGTGATAGTGTGATTACTTGTTAATAATTTTAACGTTATTAAAAAAATTTAAAAAAAAAATCAAATGTTAATAATTAATTAAAAAAAATACAAGTCACTATTAAAGGTTTGAACAAATTATTAAAATAATTTTACAAAACTTTTCAAAATATTTAAAAATGTTTCACTAATATTTAGTAATCGTCAAATTTTAATGTCGATAATCATTTATGTGACTTAGGTTTTCTGTTTTAACTGTTAAGTTATTAGATTCCCCCTTCAAGTACATCTCACTGATATGTTTTCAACAACCAACCACCCAACTTTTTTTTCGTAATCAACTATTTATTTACCCTAACAACCAACTATTTTTTTTATCCTAGCAACCAAAAAGCTTTTATCGTCACATGAACAAAATTTTTAAGATGAAAGACTTGTCATTTTTAATCGAAAAAACAATGACTTGTGTAATAAATTTTTTCCTTACTTAAATGAAACCTTCGCATGTGTATGGTAAAACTTGGAAAATTTCATTTAATGCACAAATTTAAAGTTAACAGGCAAGGTCTTCACACATCTTTTAGTATTTTACTAACATTTTACCAAATATCTTTAGAAAACAACAGAATTTTAAATAATTATTTTAATAAAAATTCTCTTTTGTAAGTGGCATTACTAAACTTACTTGAAAAATTAACGTGGCAAAGCAGGTTTTCACTGTTTCAACTTAGTAATATTCATAAGTTTTATATCAAAATCAACTTGTTTGGTTATGTCCCAGCATGGTTTTATAAAATGTATCGAAAAAGACCTTTAATATTAATGTTTAAAAATATGCAGTTAGTCTTTTAAAGATAAATATTTTCACTTCTTTTATTTAAAAACATTTTTAAATAAAATTATTACAGTTGCCAATTTTTCTCAGTGTTATGAAATATGCATGCAAAACTTTTAATCATAACTTTCACATTTTAGTATTTCAAATTATTGTTTTCAAGGTGTACTAAAATTTGAAAAAAATAAAAAAAAATATTTAATTTTCATGCATAATTAAATTAAAATAGTTTAATAATAAAGATCCATTTAACATTCTGTACTCACCTAATCCATCACCATCGCAAAACCACGTCCAACACACTCCAGGGTTTAGGAAGAAATGAAAAAAATTCAAAGTCCTTATCAGAAAATGTTATCAGATAATCTTATCTTAAGATATGTGACGTCACAGAACATGTGTCAACTGATCACGTGATGTATACCACGTGACTAGCGCTTTGTATTCTAGATTGGTTCTTATAAAAATTCATTTATGAAGTAATTTAATCATTCTTATTATTATTAATTAACTAATTAATTAAACTAATTAATAAGATTAATTAATTAAATTAATAAGATTAATTAATTAAATTAATTAATAAGATTAATTAATCTTATTAATTAGTTTTTAGTCACGTGTTAAAAATGAGAAGTATGATCAGATGTTTATGGTTTCGAAACCTGCGAGTAAAATTACCAAGAAAATGTTATGTTAATACATCTTTCCTGCAAATAACGCTTATCATCGAAAGGGCATAGGCTAATCTTATTCTGTGTTAACGTGTGCAGACGTTGTGGATCATAACTTTTCAAACTGTCGAAAAACTTCGGTTATAATATTGTGTTAATGAAAATTCAAATTATATACAACATAAACAGCTTCTCTATACTCTTCAGTGATGTGATCGTGATAACGTGTGCGTTTCGAATATAAAGAATACTTTCAAATTTGACACAACTTTGTTTCTTGAAATGCCAATTCTTGCACGGGTATAAACTTTAAAGACTCTATATTTAATAACTTCTGTCCTAATATATCCTTCTCTCACACCATTTGAGTTAAAAACCATTCAACACAAACTTTTCATCAATATACTAAGTAATGATTGTTCAGAATAAACACCTATTTGATAAACACTAGTATATATAAAACATCGAAAATGAGAAGTTTGAATTGTATTGTGATTCATTTAATGAAAACGTGTGGTATACATTATATATTTCTCGATAAAGTTATGAAGAGAAAGCTAAATATTCAACTGTGATAGTCTTTCATTGAAAAAAAAAATTAAGAAGACATGCTTAAAAATCATTACAGTTGGTTACTAATTACATTGTAAGATGTGAGTGTAAAAAGTGCATATCCATTATTCGATATTTAATACTCAATTTTCTTTGTTGATTTGGAAACGCTTATAATCTTTTTGAAAACTTTAGTGTTATATTTTTACTAACATACGTGTGAATGTTCAAGGGAAAAATTTTTATGAATGATTAAGTATTTCTTTTTATTATTGTGTGATTCATATATTTATATTTATTCATCTCTTAATTATAAGTTTGCTGTTGTTGTTGTTTAATATTTTTAAATGGTGTTATAATTTTTTTTTTAAGTATAAATTTTATTTTATTCAGAATTTTTAATAAAATTAAACCTATTATAATTAAATGTTAGTATATTATATAAATAACTTTAAAATGTGAAGTTTAAATCATTGGTAAATGAATAATTTTAACGATAATTAGTAAAGTTAACTTGTTTAAAATGAGTAAATTGCATCAAGTCATATTCTTAAGAGTTAGTTTTTAAATTTAATGTTTCAGAATAAAATATGTTTTTCTTAAAAGATTCATGTTAAAAAGCAATTAAATTTTTTTCATGTTATTAACTAATTAAAAAAAAAAAATTAAATATCTATTATTTCTAAAACATCGCAAGAAATTCTATCACGTGATGTGATAATAAATGTATGAAAACTAGCACAGGATGCTTTAGTTAAAATTTGTATGAATTAAACTAAAAGAATCAATACAACACATACGTATAGGTCTCAAATGTTAGTATAAAACTGATAATTATAAACTATATAAATTATATTTACATGATTAAGTAATGGGGGCAATGATTAGTGTGGTGTTTAAAAAAATGAGAAGTTTGGTAATTAATTAAGATAATTCCAAAATTGAAAACAACCCACAGAAAGTATGACTCATCAAATCACTAGTTTTAAGTCTTTGCAAAGCAGTTAGATCTTCGACACTTTTTGAAGTCTAAATGAGATAAAAATGAAAGGTTTTAATGCTTTTCCAATACAATGTCTAATTAAAAATAAAAAAACAACCAACGATGTTTTTTATGGTTTTGAATTTTCGAATAAGAACGTATGTGCATGAAATAACATAACCCAATTTTTTTAAAAAAAGATTAAAATCTCATATATATTATAAAATATATTATTCATCAAATATATTATTCATTAAATAAGAAGTGTGTTAATGAATATTAAGATATATGTTTGGTAAATTAAAAGATAACAGAATAAATTTTTCTTCGAATATTAATCAGTTTTAAGATGAGATTAATTCTACAGGTCTTCGTCACTTCTTAATATCTAAATAATAATAATAATAAAAGCTAAAAGTTTAAATGATTTTCAAATATAATGTCTAACAATAATAATAATAAAAGCATTCAAATATGTTTTTTATGATTTTCTATTTACAAATAGGAATGTTCATGTGTGAAATAGTATAAGCATTAAAAAAAATTAAAATCTTAAAGGTAATTTCACTAAAACATTAATTAAAATTGTCAAATTAAAAAAATAATTATTAAATAACAAAATCTGAAGTTAATTGCAATTGAAATATTTCTCATTCAGAATAGGATTTGATAAGAATGACTTCACCTCTTTGGGGAAATCCCAACGATTACTCATATCATACCTGTCTTAACTTGCTAGTGATTCACAACAACATGCTGTGTTGATAAGAGTTTATTAAACATTATTCGTCAAGAAAATGTGGAATGAAGGCGAATTCATATGTTGGTAAGTATAATTTGAACATAAAATGTATAAAATGACTTAACTTTTAAATATTAATATGTTTAAGAATATAGTTTCAAAACAATTTATTGCGTGGTAATATTTTTAAGTGATTCATAAATTAACTGACTCTCACTTTTTTCACTCGCATAAAATATTTCTCTTAAGAAAAAACAATTTAATTTTCATACTAAAAGTTTTTGAATTGCATGAAAGTTGGTTTAAAAAAAAAATATTTTGAAATGATTATTTTCTCAATTGTTACTTCTTAATCCATAAAATTCTAATGTTCTTAATTCATCGAACTACCCATTCGAATATAAATGATTTTAAAACTAATAATATTTACTTATATTTTTTACATAACATGATGTTTGTATGATAGATATTATGTTTTAAGATTTATCAAACAAATGGTGAATCATTGTACTTTGATTTTTCTTTACATGGGTAAATATTTTGTATTAATTTGATGATTTTATGTTGATACTCCAAACAGTTAGGCCGACGCGCGCGAACACATCTCATTACAAATATTAGTTTAAAAGAGTACCCAAAGTGGGGGTCTTTCTGAAATATCCTTATTGACGCAAGGTTTTCCAAGGTTAAAGGAAAATGACAGACTCCAAACAGTAAAAACCAACGAGAGCGATTAAATGTTAGTACGTAAAATTACATTTTAAAACATTCCTTCATTTAAATTTTAAAGTTATTTTTTAATTATTTTACAAATTCATTTGCATATTATGTTTCACTAAAAATATCGCTCGAAATAATGTATGTGAATGTGTGCAATACGGGAATCAAGTGATCTGCCTCCCCGTGGCGATTCCTGGGTAAAAGTTTTGACCCTAGGTCACTTTCAGCTAAAGATCACATCTATCGGCAAAAAATTACACGCACATACATACAACAAATACATGCATACAACACACATACATACGTACATACATACAACACACGCACATGCATACAACACACAAACATATATTCACACACCTACATGCATACAACACACACATACATACACATACATACAACACACAAAATAATAATAATAATCAATTCAATTAAATTTTCACCAAGGTTCGAAGAAAACCACACATTCCAAACCATTAGGGCGACGAGTGCGATTCAATGCTAGTACTTAAAATTCAATTTTAAAACATATTTTTTTTCATTCAAATTTTAAAGTTATTTTTTAATTATTTTAAAATATCAAGTGTATAACATAGTTGACTAAAAATAGTACTCGAAATAATTTTAAAGTTCCTCATTAAATAAATATTCAAAATTGTTATTCCCAAATTCCCATTACCAGCATGTGTTATTAATGATAATGGATAGAGATAAAGGTGGTGGAAGTCTTTCTAAGATAGTCTAAGCCAATATTCACACGTGATTCAAAGAAAATGACAAACTCCGAACGGTTAGATCGACGAGCGCACGTCAATTTCATTGCAAAAAAAAAAAAAAAAAAAAAATTAAAGTCCCCATATTAAACATTAATATCCGCGTAAAACTCCAAAAAATGAAAAAATAATTCAATCTTAACAAAATTACTCCTAAAAAAATAATTCATTAATTCACCATGAATGCTCCCTCCTTAATTAATTCTTCATTAAAATATCAACCCCCGAAAAAAAAAAAATATATCCTTCGCGTATGATTAGGCTAAAATAATAATTTCCCCCAAAATACCCGCTTAACTCATCATGTAAGAGCACAGTGGAAAAAGAAAAGTCAATCTCCCCAAAATTTCTGCTTAAAATCAAAAAAATAAACTCTTAAATTACACCAAACTGAAAATTTTTAAGTTGCCACATTAAAATTAAAAACCACTCGTACAATAGCACAGAAAAAAACATTCTGTGTTCCCAAATACCCGCTTAACCCCTCATATAAAACAGGGTGAAAAAAAAAATCAATCTACCCAAAATATCTGCTAAAAATCTAAAAATAAACTCTTAAATTACACCAAACTGAAAATTTTTAAGTCGCCACATTAAAATTAAAAACCACTTGTACAATAGTACAGAAAAAAAAAAAAACATTCTATGTGCCCAAAATATCCGCTTAACCCCTTATTTAAAACACGGTGAAAAAAAAAAAAATCAATCGCCCCAAACTTTGTACTTAAAATCTAAAAATAAATCCTTAAACTAAAGTTCACTGAAAATTTTTAAGTCGCCACATTAAAATTAAAAAACCACTTTTACAATAGTACAGAAAAAAACATTCTGTGTCCCCAAATACCCGCTTAACCCCTCATCAAAGAACACGGTGAAAAAAAAAAAAAAAAATCAATCTCCCCAAACTTTCTGCTTAAAATCTAAAAATAAATCCTTAAACTAAAGTTCACTTAAAATTTTTAAGTCGCCACATTAAAATTAAAAACCACTCGTACAATAGTACAGAAAAAAACATCATTCCTTATTTTTAATTACTTTTTAATTACCTTTTTAAATGAACAACAGCAAAATTTAATCGAAAAACATACCCCACGTACTGTAACACGCCGAAAATTTTAAAGTCCCCGCACTAAAATTAAAAAAAAAAAAAAATCATCGTACTATAGTATGCAGAAAAAAATTCTACCTCCCTAAAATTCCCGCTTAAAATTAAAAAAAATTCTTATCTAAAACGAAAGTGCACCGAAAATTTTAAAGTCCCCACATTAAAATTAAAAAAAACACCCTCATACTATAGTACGCCGAAAAAAATTCTAACTCCCTAAAATTCCCGCTTAAAATTAAAAAAATTTTTTTTTTATCTAAAACACACTCATCCTCTAAGATGACGTCATCTTAACCTTGCGTGACGCCCGATGACCTTCACCCCACCCCCCTCTTACAGCTCGAACACCGGATGACCTTCAACCCCCTCTTAGAGGTCAGCACCCTGCACCCGGTGTTGTGGAACCCCCATTACTTTACTACTTACTCGTTTCAGAACATCGGATCATCTTTAAAAATAAATTTACGGAAAACAAATCGTCTTTTCGATCGGTACGCAATTTGGACATTCTAGTTTCTTATTTGAGAAAAATGCATTTATTGAAAAAAAAAAAATGCTACAAAAACACATATAGATACTTTTAAATTAAACAAAAATGATTTTGAAGATATATAAAGCAGTTTAAAGTGCTTAATGTGTTTTGTGTAGAAATAACAGCTTTGTTTCGATCGTTACGTTTGGACATAAGAAAATACAGAAAAATTCTTTCTAGAAAAGTCCTCCTAACTTCAAAAAGCAATAAATCAGTACTACCATTTGTTAACAAAATTATCAAAAAATCACCCATTTCCTTTATGCATTCGTTGTTTACCATTAGAATCTTTTGGAAACAAGTTAAAAGTTTTTTTTCATGGTTACATTGAAAGAGTTAACGTTATGAATGTCCAAAATTGGCCACTTTAGCCAAAAATGATAAGATTTTAAGATATTTATACAAAACTTTTATAATAAATTACATCAATTTTTATCTCTGAGCAGAATTAAAAACTCAGTGAAAAAAAATAATAAAGTGAATGATGATTAAATTTATTTGTATGTCCCTGTAAATAGTATGTGTTTTCTGTTATACGGGAATTAACTTGTAGTAATTCTCAGTAACGTATATCAATTTCATAAAATGTGAAATAGTTTAATACAATTAAAATACGCCCCAAGCAATACCATTATTTAACGGAATACATTTGTGTAGCTCTGTAAATGAATAATAAATATTCTTTGTACCACAAATTGTACAGAATGTACATTATAGTACATACCTCATAGTTGCATATTAATTTTACTATGTTTGAAAAAAAAAAAAAAAAAAAGGGTTAAAATGCACTTGAAACTTTTTTTTTTTTTCCATTGACCGTAATGTAAAGTAATACTTTTGATTGCCCTGTCACTGAACTGCACATCCGATTTTCATAACATTTGAAATGACAAAATTATGCAACAATTCCATGTTCTAAATTTCAAATAATTCGGTTGGGTAGTTTGTGCTCTGTTATATGTGGACAGACGAATGGATTAAACAACAACTTTAGGTTCTACGTATTTACATTATTACAAACTCACCTAAAAAATGCCTCTGTATGTGCCCACGTCCTTGTTTTAAGATCCTAAAATGCGAAAGGCGCCAAATGTTGAGTGCACAATTAAGTGTGCCTTGGGACAAAAAAGGATGGGTGTCTCCACTCCCCATCCTTCAGAAAAAAAAAAAAAATGCAAATCATTAGATTTTAATTTGATGGTGGGGTGAGAAATATAATGTATGAGATATTGTGACAGAAAGAATTCATTTTATGCATCTGGAATAGGAATCAAACGATGCTAAAAAGAAAAAAAATGCCTCTGTGTACGCCCATGTCCAGTCTATAGCCCCTTGTTTCAAGAAATCATCCTGTTTGTCGATATCATCCTAAAATACGAAAGGCTTCAAATGTACGTCCAAGTGTGCCGTGGGACAAAAAAGTTTAGGTGTCTCCACTCCCCATCCTGCAAAAAAATGCAAATTATTTAATTTTAATTTGAGGATGGGGTAAGAAATACAATTTGTGACAGAAAGAATTCATTTTATGCATCTGGAATAGGAACCGACGATGCTAAAAAGAAAAAAAAATGGCCTCTACGTATGGCCTGAGTCTAGTTTCTAGTTCCTTGTTTTAAGAAATGATCCTGTTTGTCTGTGATCCTAAAATCCGAAAGGCGTCCAATGTGTGTGCCGTGGGACAAAAAAGTTTAGATGTCTCCACTCCCCATCCTGCAAAAAAATGCAAATCATTTAATTTTAATTCGAGGATGGGGTAAGAAATACAATTTGTGACAGAAAGAATTCATTTTATGCATCTGGAGTAGGAATCCGACGATGCTAAAAAGAAAAAAAAATGGCCTCTACGTATGGCCTGAGTCTAGTTTTTAGTTCTTTGTTTTAAGAAATGATCCTGTTTGTCTGTGATCCTAAAATCCGAAAGGCGTCCAATGTGTGTGCCGTGGGACAAAAAAGTTTAGGTGTCTCCACTCCCCATCCTGCAAAAAAAAATGCAATTCATTTAATTTTAATTCGAGGATGGGGTAAGAAATACAATTTGTGACAGAAAGAATTCATTTTATGCATCTAGAGTAGGAATCCGACGATGCTAAAAAGAAAAAAAAATGGCCTCTACGTATGGCCTGAGTCTAGTTTCTAGTTCCTTGTTTTAAGAAATGATCCTGTTTGTCTGTGATCCTAAAATCCGAAAGGCGTCCAATGTGTGTGCCGTGGGACAAAAAAGTTTAGGTGTCTCCACTCCCCATCCTGCAAAAAAATGCAAATCATTTAATTTTAATTCGAGGATGGGGTAAGAAATACAATTTGTGACAGAAAGAATTCATTTTATGCATCTGGAGTAGGAATCCGACGATGCTAAAAAGAAAAAAAAATGGCCTCTACATATGGCCTGAGTCTAGTTTCTAGTTCCTTGTTTTAAGAAATGATCCTGTTTGTCTGTGATCCTAAAATCCGAAAGGCGTCCAATGTGTGTGCCGTGGGACAAAAAAGTTTAGGTGTCTCCACTCCCCATCCTGCAAAAAAATGCAAATCATTTAATTTTAATTTGAGGATGGGGTAAGAAATACAATTTGTGACAGAAAGAATTCATTTTATGCATCTGGAGTAGGAATCCGACGATGCTAAAAAGAAAAAAAAATGGCCTCTACGTATGGCCTGAGTCTAGTTTCTAGTTCCTTGTTTTAAGAAATGATCCTGTTTGTCTGTGATCCTAAAATCCGAAAGGCGCCCAATGTGTGTGCCGTGGGACAAAAAAGTTTAGGTGTCTCCACTCCCCATCCTGCAAAAAAAAATGCAAATCATTTAATTTTAATTCGAGGATGGGGTAAGAAATACAATTTGTGACAGAAAGAATTCATTTTATGCATCTGGAGTAAGAATCCGACGATGTTAAAAAGAAAAAAAAATGGCCTCTACGTATGGCCTGAGTCTAGTTTCTAGTTCCTTGTTTTAAGAAATGATCCTGTTTGTCTGTGATCCTAAAATCCGAAAGGCGTCCAATGTGTGTGCCGTGGGACAAAAAAGTTTAGGTGTCTCCACTCCCCATCCTGCAAAAAAAATGCAAATCATTTAATTTTAATTCGAGGATGGGGTAAGAAATACAATTTGTGACAGAAAGAATTCATTTTATGCATCTGGAGTAGGAATCCGACGATGCTAAAAAGAAAAAAAAATGGCCTCTACGTATGGCCTGAGTCTAGTTTCTAGTTCCTTGTTTTAAGAAATGATCCTGTTTGTCTGTGATCCTAAAATCCGAAAGGCGTCCAATGTGTGTGCCGTGGGACAAAAAAGTTTAGGTGTCTCCACTCCCCATCCTGCAAAAAAATGCAAATCATTTAATTTTAATTTGAGGATGGAGTAAGAAATACAATTTGTAACAGAAAGAATTCATTTTATGCATCTGGAATAGGAACCGACGATGCTAAAAAGAAAAAAAATGGCCTCTGCGTTATGGCCTGAGTCTAGTTTTTAGTTCTTTGTTTTAAGAAATGATCCTGTTTGTCTGTGATCCTAAAATCCGAAAGGCGTCCAATGTGTGTGCCGTGGGACAAAAAAGTTTAGGTGTCTCCACTCCCCATCTTGCAAAAAAAAAAAAAATGCAAATCATTTAATTTTAATTTGAGGATGGGGTAAGAAATACAATTTGTGACAGAAAAAATTCATTTTATGCATCTGGAATAGGAATCCGACGATGCTAAAAAAAAAAAAAATGGCCTCTGCGTATGGCCTGAGTTTAGTTTCTAGTTCCTTGTTTTAAGAAATGATCCTGTTTGTCTCTGATCCTAAAATCCAAAAGGCGTCCAATGTACGTCCAAGTGTGCCGTGGGACAAAAAAGGTTGGGTGTCTCCACTCCCCATCCTGCTCCAGTTGTCCATGAAGCATACAACCCCTCGGATGAGAAGGAAAAGTAGCAGGTGCTGACGAAAAAAATCCGCTCAAGGTGTGGATCAGCTGATTCGAGATGCACCGGATGTCTATGGGAGAACCCAAAAAGCATCAGCTGTTCACTTTTTAAAGGGCACTGCAAAACGAAAACTCCCCACATAGGTTTCGATTTGAGAGGCTTTGCCTAGGCACAACCTTTTTGACAGAAAATTGTTTGCTACCAGAATATTTCAAAAGTGACGTTAGTTTTACTGAATAGCGAAATTTCTGTCATTATTAAGGGTGTTCTTAAATCAAAAAGGGCAACTTTGTGACACATGCATTAATTTATTTTTGTTCGGAAATGCATGAAAGTAGCGGATGTTATTATTCAGAAACTGTCTAATGGCACTCATTCTTTTGTTTTTTAAAAACCACAATAGATTTTTCATAACAACCCTTCAAAATTGACACTTTTGAGCCTATTTCCCGACGAAAGCAGACAAACCGGTCGGAAAGGAGGAGAAAAACGGGTAATTGCGTCATCGAAATAGCTTATAATTCGATAAATAATTTAATTATCATAAAATGGAAAAATAAGTTCAATTCGAAATCGCTTTCATTGTCAGGTATTAAAATTTTATAACTTTCTGTTAAAAAATGAATTTGTAAATGTGTCAAAACGTTTTTCGCTTGTTGAGCGGATCAGTTGAGAACACCCTTATAAGAAAAAATATTCTAGATAAAATGAGTGGTATCTTTGTGGACCGAGAGCCACAGGTTGAGCACCTCTATCCTATGCGGAGATTGAATGGGAGGATGACTCATTATCTAACAGAATGAGAGATCGACCGAAAATTTGGCAAAGTCTTGCCGAAAATTCGTTTTCGGTGAAAAGGCTGGCGGAAATGGCTCCAGACCGAAACTATCTGTATTCCAAAAATCTCGTTTCGAAATTTTCAACATGACTTATTGATTGGATCTGTATCTCCTCAATGATATATTACCTTAACAATAACTCTTTATTTATCGCTAATGTAATTGTAAACTTTGTAGTATTGTAATAGTAAGGTATTGTAAGCTTTGGAGACGCTGCAAACTTAACAGCAATAGAAAATTTGCATCTCTTCAGTTTTTTGAAATGGAAAGATTGTGGTTGAAAAATTTCAGTTCGGAATTATTCCTATATTTCTAATATATTCTATTTGAAGATTTTCTAATTCGATAAAAGATTTTTTTTAAAAAAAGATTTTAAATAAAAAAATTGAATAACATTGAATTATAAATATTGGCCAAGATTCCTATAAATACCGATTTAATCAATTAATATTAAATGGCAATTAAACTAATTCTAAAACTTATTAAATGATTATGTAAATCTTCCAATGTGGCTCGAAAATTCTCGAAAAACGATTTAAAAGCTCAAATTTTCATAAATTAATAATTTAGAACATAAATGGTTAACGCGGTTCAAATATCCAAAAGAGCTACTTGAAGACATGTTTCTGAATTCCTTTTTGTTCGATAACCCATAAAACTGGTAGATGTTTTCATTCAGAAGCTAAGTAATCAAAAGGCGTTTCCATCTTTTGGTAAAAGCAGGGGATCTTTCAGAAATGGCAGTCAAAGCAGGCATTTTGAACTGAACTTCCGACATGGTAACCTGAAAAAGATAAAATACGGATCGTTACGTGACAAAAATTAAAAATAACTAGATAAATAATTTATTTATAAAAAAAAAAAATAGAAAATGGGAGATCTTATTCGATTCTAAATCTCTTCAATAATCAAGCCTGCCAATTTTATGGCTTTGCGTTTAAAAATAAATGAAAAAATAGTCTAAAATCGTTGCCTGTCTTTGCGTAGGGGATTTTATAACCCTTTTTTTTAAGCCATTCTCGAAAAGTTAATTTTTCGGCCCTCAACTTTTTTTGCGGGTTAATTTTTAAGTGTAAAGTCATGATGTGACACTTCCAGGTATGACTATTGAAAGGATTTCATTTCAAACGGATTCTTTTCTTATTGTAAATTCATTCAAATGATATTTTAAAGTCTGAGAATTCTCATTCTAACTGGTAATCGAAAATAAATTGCATAGCTGTTAACGCTTGACGTGAGCATTCGGACCCAAGGTCGCTAAAAAGTTGTACGCGCACTCTTCTTCACTGCAAGCGAAAGTAACTACGTTAGCGAGGGAATAGAGAAACTTTTAAGAAAGTATCCTATGATCAATTACGTTTTGGTTGTTCCGGACAGCGGCGCCAACTTTGAAAAATATTGTGTTGGCTCAAAGATATTTTGCTAACCAATTTGTTCTTCTTTAAAGGGTGGTCAGAAGGTGAAAGATGAGAATTTTAAGTGAAACTACCATGTTTAAATAAACTTGTAATTTTATTTCCATGCGTTTTTCTTTATAAAGACACTAATATTTATTGTAATATCATCATGTCATGATCATGACTGCAAACTAATATAGCTGAAAGTTAAATATGGACAGTTATTTGGGATTTATGAACGCCAGTTGGAGAATTAAAACACATGGTCATTGACAAATTATTTTTTTCTTTGGAGAAACTAAAATAATAAAATAAATAATGAAATAAATAACTAAATAGAACAATGAAAATATTGCATATGCTAGGATTTAAAATTATTGGGTGGGCTCGTGCCCCTAGGGTCCATATAAGTTGGCGCCTTATGGTTCCGGCTGAGCCGGAAACAACATGATGTATTTTCCATAGAAATTAGTGAATTAAAAGCAGATAATGCGTTTAGTTTTGAAATATTTTCCGAAAGAAATATTTGCAGATTTATTCCTAAAATTAAAGATTAGAACATTTTAAATGAATTAAAAAAACATAGTAATAATCTACCTGATAATTTGTGTAAGGAAACTGAATGGATCTTTTGATAAGACCAGATAGGATAGGATAATTATTGAAAAAGTAATTTTTAGGAAAAGTATTGATTTTGAAAATTATTTTTAATTCAATTAAGGTGCGATTTGACGGTCATAGAAACAAAGTTTGTAAAATTCATTATTTTTTAGGGACGACATTTTAAAATTGTTCCCCGTAAGAAATAACATATTGGGGGCTAATAAAGGATCAAAATTCAAATTTTTTGTATTTAAAAATTTGGTACAATTTCATTAGGAAAACATCCCTTAAGTATTTTTACATAAATAGAAAGAAGGTAAAATTTTCTGTCGAATGGCTATTTCGGTTTTCTTAGTAATTAAGATAAGTAAAAGGTCACTTACTAAAAGGTGTTCTGAAATGAAAAAAGGCAAATTTCTGACATAAGTTTTAATGTATTTTTGTTCGGGAATGCATAAAACTAGCAGGTGTTGTTGGTCAGAAACTATCGAATCGCAATCATTTTCCAGATTTTTTGAAAACGCAATAGATTTTTCAGACCAAGCCGACCAAGTTGGCGTTTTGAACCGCTTTTCCCGACGAAAGCAGAAAAAAACAATTTTACAAAAGGAGAAAAACGCGTGATCTCGTGATCGAAATTTCTTATAACTTGGTAGGTAATTTAATTATCATAAAATAAAAAACAAAGTTCGATTCGCAATCGCTTGTATAATCAAGCCTTTCAATTTTATATCGTTCTGTTAAAAAATGACTGAATCAAAGCGTTTTGCCTTTGTTGAGCACAGCAGTTCAGAACAGCTTTAATAAAGGAAAAAATTTCATTTCAAATTCTGGTGCCAATTTAAGGATTAAGGGATCCAAAAATTAACCACTGCCCTTCAAGGAGTTAAACAAAGAATTGAAAAATTGATATATTCGGGCTTTTTGCCAAATGAAAGATATCAAGTCGCCATAATCTCTTCGTTCCTGAAGCTAAAATAATGCTATAAATACTCATTCAACGGCTTTATGAATACAAAATGGTATCCTAGATGACAGAAAAAAGAACTTTTCGGAAATTGGTATTTTAGGAAACTAGTCATATCTCCTTCAAAGATCAATTAAGTATCACTCACCTAAATCCACACAATCACAAACTTAACGCCTTTTAAAAAAATATATTCAAATCCTCAAAACATTTTATGGTATAGGATTTAAGTTAAATGCTTAAGAAAATTTCTCATTTTCTTGGAATCTCAGATGAAAATAATACTTATTTTATGAAAAAATCAGTATTAATGTTGGCAGTTTTAAGACAAAAAAAACATTCATCTATTAAAAAATGAAGTGAAAATGTAAAAACGTCAAAGAGGTTTTAACGAAGAAAAGAATAGAAGTCGATAGATTAACTGTTATCCTATAAGACTAGTTGAGTAAGAAACATCTTTCTAGCATGCCAATATTGGATAGATCTTGAAATACAACCAATAAAATACAAATATTGTTTAAATATTGACGCTGCATTGGAAAACAATTTTCCGTAATTGGTATGCCGTTTACATCTTTAAACTTCTAAAAGTGTGATTGTTTATGGTAAAAGAACAAAATAGGTAAACATTTTTTGGAATTGTTTTGCTAAGTCTGACCATTTGCCACATCTTATGCAGTCCCACATTACAATTTGATGAATTTGTAATATTTTTTTAAAATCTGAACTCACTTATGGATCTCATTGAATAGTTTTTTCTTTTTATTTTCAAAAAGACATAGACTCTCTGTTAAGTCTTATAGCACAAATTGCATTTCTATAGGACAATTGGTTTATTTTTTATGATTTTTTAAAATATTACAGTGCTTTTATATGTATACACTATAAATACAGGGTTTCCCATAAATCCGTGCGCCTTGTGCACAAATTTATGGGAAATCCTATATTTAAATGGAAGGCTAATATTGCAGAAAAATTGACTTGACATTGGAAATAACCAAATGTCAAACTATTCCCCACTCATACTGGCAACTGTATATAGCTTCATTTCAGGAACTTTTCCATGCAATGTTGGCGAAGATTAAAATTGTCAATTTAAAAACAAATGAAGGATAAAAGGCATCTTTATTATGAACCCTGCCTCATCCTTTGTTTTAAATTAAAAAAAAAATATTTCTATTTTTTAAATTATATTTTTTATTTTTCCAAAAGTTACTAACTTTATTATGATGGTAACAATAATGATGTCTCACCCAAGCTCTAATTATCTAACTAAAGATGTCATAATCATGTTAATGTAGGAGAATTAATAGAAAGTGGTATAAAATATCGAAATAATATTATCTTTGTGTTTTCATCGTAACGTAGGTCACAAAATGGATGTGCCCTACAACTTTCAAAATCGGAAACATAAGAAAACAAATATAGGAAACGAAAAAATAGTATTATAAATAAATAAGCTGGAAATTGTGCGTCACACGCAGCAAGGGAAGGGTGTTCGTACTATAACGGAGTTTTTAAAATATAGAGTACTTATGGATGCAATACAGTATCCGAAATTTTTTGTGTGTCCTTGTAAATATTAAAAGCTTTCTATTATACAGAATGAACTTGTAGTAAATCTGAGCAACGTATATCAATTTCATAAAATATAAAGTAGTTTAATATAATTAAAACGCTCCCCAAATAATGTTCCCCCCTATACGATTATCTAATAGAGTACTTTTGTGTAGCTCTGTATATTAATAAAAAAATATTCTTTGCTGTACAGATTGTACAGAATATATGTTTTAGTATATATTTCAAAGATGCATATGATTTGTATTACGTTCGAAGAGTGTAACGTCATTAAAACGCACTTGAAACTACTACTTCCAAGCAATCAAAAGTATTCCAACGGAATACTTTTGATTATCCCTGTAATTAAACTATGCATCCATTTTTTATAAAATTTGAAATGACCCGACAAAATTATATAATAATTATATATTTTAAATTTCAAATGATTCGGTTGGGGAGTTTTTGCGTTATATGCGGACAGACGGACGGATTGAATGACGACTATAGGTGCTACGTTTTTATATAATTACGAACAAACCTAAAAAAGCGAACGATCTTAAAAACTCATTTATTAATCTAATAAACATGTCAAAGAAAATTTTGAATGAATTATTCATATATTATTAAAAAAAATGAAACTAACTCGTCTTTGGTAGAAAGAATAGTTGATGAACCCTCCAATGTTTTCTTTCTTTGGAAATCTAAACGCGGGTTATAATTTCATTTTGACGAGAATGAAAAGAGCTGTCAAATGTCTCTGTATGATTTATGTATGCTTTGGGATCCAGTTACATGATGCGCCCATAAAAGAAAGGAAACTCGGATTCTGTGTGTTCTTCGAATCAACTTATTTTTCGTCCAGCGTATCTCATTTCGATCTACCGAAACCAAAGTGATATTTTTATCTCGTCCTTCGATAATAATAAAAGATCTTGTTAAGCTCGGGAGATTTCCAGGTAATCGACAGGAAGCGTCGCTCTTCCCTGACAAAATTTTGTAATCCACTGAAATCGGAAAATATATAACATTGTTAGTTCTTGTAGAAAATCGATGTTTAAGGGTGTTCTTAAATCAAAAAGGGCCACTTTGTGACATATGCTTTAATTTATTTTTGTTCGGAAATGCATGAAAATGTGGTGTTGTTATTCAGAAACTGTCTAATTGCACTCAATTTTCTGTTTTTTTTTTTTTTTTTTTTTTTTTTTTTTTTTTTTTTTTTTAAACACAATAGATTTTTCATAACAAGCCTTCAAAGTGGACGTTTTTGAGCACATTTCCGGGCGAAAGCAGAAAACCGGTCGAAAAGCGGGAGAAAAACGAATGATCACGTGACCGAAATAGCTGAGAACTGGATAGGTAATTTAACTATCATAAAAGGGAAAATTAAGTACGATTCGAAATCGCTTCTATAGTCAGGCATTCCAATTTTATATAGAGGTCTGCACGGGCCCGGGCCGGCGGAATCGTTTCGAATTTTCTAACGGGCCGGGCCGGGCCGGCAGATTTAGAATAGTTTTTTCAACGGGCCGGGCCGGGCCGACAAACAACATAAACGGGCCGGGCCGGGCCGGCAAAAAAATTGAACGGGCCAGACGGGCCGGGCCGGGCCGATAAAAAAAATTTTCGGGCCTGCCGGCCCGTTCTGAAGATTTCAGCAGAAACGATAAAATATGAGCTATTTTCAACGAAAATGGTTTTAACGAGAACAAGTATAAATGTGGCCATGCTAGTTTGACAGCGTCAATATAAAATGCACGTTTATAAAAATGCACAGTGTATCGGCATCGGAGAATTACATTATGTGTAACCCGTTTTAATATGCCGGTCCGAGATCACGCTTGCATTACTTTTCTACATATAGACTGGCCGGACCGGTACTAGACTTAATTATTGGCAGAAAACATGATTTGTAAAATTATTAACAGCGATAAAGAACTTATGTTAGCTTAGTCTTCGGATATATACTTCTTAATGATTTTTAAATTAATTTCTCAATAATGCGAAAGTTTGACACATTTTCTGATTAATTTTAAATTGTAAAAGTATAAAAGTGATAAGCCTAACTATTGAAGGGATTTGGAATCGAATAGCGTTTTTCATTTTTGGTAAATAAAATACTTGTATAACCTTGTTGAGATATAATAGTTTCTCAAATGATTGCAGGTTTTTCTCCCTTCCCTTGCTATTGCTTCCGGAAATTCTATTCAAAATGCTAATTATGACAGTATTTTATTTGTTTGCAGTATTCTTAAATTGCTTGTATCAAAAAATGGATAACGCCATTCGATTATATAGTTTCTGAATAAAGATATCTGCTAATCTTATGCGTTTCTGAGGGAAAAAAATGAATTTAGAAATGTATCAGAAAGGAGCTTCTTTGAATTTAAGAGTGAATTTGGATTTGAAATCTATAATAAAATGATATAGAAATATATTTATAAATCTTCTTTTATTAAACAGCTTCAAAATTAACGATGTTTTTAGCTTTCTTCCTTTTTTCTTTTATTCTAAGCCATATTAATTTTTTAATGAATCTTTATTCGAATGTTGAAAGCCTAAGAATCTATGTAATCATTAATGTTGTTAATGTCTATTTGCTGTAAAATATACTATAAAATCATTCCATAGATATGTATGCAGTATTCTTTAAAGGAATCTTAGTTATATGATAAAAATCTGAATTTTTTAGAAATCGTAGAAATTGTAACGGGCCAAAACGGGCCGGGCCGGGCCTGTTTTCGCTGATTTTTGTACGGGCCGGGCCTAAAACATAAAAAATTAAACGGGCCGGGCCGGGCCCGGGCCGAACTTTTGAGTTTTACAACGGGCCGGGCCGGGCCGAAATAACTTTCCTACGGGCCGGGCCTGGAAATTCCGGCCCGTGCAGACCTCTAATTTTATATCTTTTCGTTAAAAAGTGAATTTGTTAATGTGTCAAAACGTTTTGCGCTTGTTGAGAGGAGCAGTTGAGAACACCCTTAAGAAAATTTCAGAGGAAAATGCTGCTTCATAAAAGTTTCAGCCATTTAATATCTACTAGTAGCTGACCCCTCTGGCTTGTCCCGATCCCGTGATAATAAACTTAAGTATACCTAAAACCAATGTTGAATGATTATATATATTTAAACAAAATTCTTTCTAAAAGATTTTTTTAATTCAATCTTTATTCTAATAATATTTTAAATTATTATTTAAAATCCTAAATTTTCATATTAATAGTTTCAGATTTAACATTTGCCAAATTTATAAAATAATAGGAATTTCTTATAACATATGTCAAGATTGAAAACAAAAGCTGAAATTGAAGCTGTTGTTACTGTTAAAGTAAAATGTGAAACAAAAATTTAATTATAATATGAAAATGCTGTTATCAAATTTACAGAACAGTTTTAATTAATTTTTAAAGAAAGTAATTTTATTAATGTTTTATTTAATTAATAATATAAATGATAATTATAATTATAAAATTATACGAATGCTTTAGAGTCTTTTTTATTTTTATTTTGGAGAAAATTACTTTCAGGTTTAAAAAAATAAAAGCTGATTAAATGAAAAAAAAATTCTATTTGACGAATGTGTCATTTAATTAAATCTAAATAATAAATTTATCTTATGTACTATTAATATGAGCTATGGAAGGGTTAGGCTATGGAAAAGTTAGAAAATGTCATATTATAGCAGAAATATATAGACATAGTAGCACAGTAGGACCAGTATTTTCCCGCCTATTTCTACTCTCTTAAAACGAAAAAGCTGAATTAACTCAAGTTGAGCTGAAATCCACTCTTTTCCCATGTTGAAAGGAACCTTCTCAAGAAGAGCTGAAACAACTCAAGTGAATGAGCTGTTTTTAATCAACTCATGATTGAGTGATCTCTATTTTACTCATACTTGAGTGAAATCAAATCAATAAAAGTTAATTCCAGTAGTACTTGAGTGATTTGTAATCAAGTCATACTTGAGTGAAATGAAGTCATTTAAGACTGAATCTCGTAGCACTTGAGCGATTAGTAACCAAATCATACTTGAGTGAAATGAAGTCTTTAGAATTAAATCGAGTAGCACTTGAGTTAGCTGCAGCCAACTCGTATTTGAGTGAAGTGAAATAATTTAAGGCAAATCCAGTAGCACTTGAGCGATTTGTTATCAAATCAAGTTGGAGTGAAATGTTGTCATTTTTTATTTAATCCAGTAGCACTTAGGCGATTTGTAACCAATTCATACATGAATGAAATCAACTCATTTAAGAGTTAATCAAAAACTCCTTGAATTTGTAGAAGTGAATAAATTCACTCTTAAGAAAAGCAAAATTGCTTAAAATTACAAAAATCTTCAAGCGATTTCTAAATCGTCTAAATAAAATCACATCATTTATAACTAAATTCAGTAATCCTCGATTAATTTTTATCAATGAAATTCAATATAACATGGAATTATTGCCACATTTTAAAGTGTTGCAATTAAATTCTCATTTCGGATTTAAATTTCTGTTTATTGACATTACAAGGGTATATATATATATATAAAGAGAGAGAGAGAGAGAGATTGGAAAGCTGTAACATGGATTCTCCAATATTTCTTCCAAGTCTTTAATTAACAAGACTTAAAACGTTCTAATTTATATGACTGAAAGTTCTTTAATGAATCATAAAAGCATTTTTTTTTCTTTCTAATTCAATGAAACTGTTTCCTATGTCAATTTAGGGGAAAAGGCAATTGAATCGTTATACAAAATTAAATAGAGCTTACATGAATTTTTTATTATTCTGTCAAATCAGAAATTTTTAACATCAATATTTTCTTTTGTTAAATTTAAAAGTACATATATTCATTAAATTGAAAATACTGGTGATCTCAAAATTGCAAATTTGAAAACACTTATTCATGCAAACTGCCTAAATTTGCATAACTGTACAACAGCACCCGAACAACATTAAACAGAATATCAGCTTCTGATGCTGTGGTGCTAATGGGATTTTTCCTTTCTTTTCTTGGGCAATTTCAAGTTTACATATTTTCCAATGATACTTACAGCTTCAGACATGCTTATATACAATTTTAATTTTTTCATTAGCTTCTGATTTAATTGCAAATAACAATTATTTTTTTATTAAAAATTTACGATTTCAATCAAATAAACCAATCTTAGGCATCTTACTAAAAAAATATTGAAAAAATAAACTTGATATCAGCCCAACGACTCAACTTCAGCACCACAATGTCAGAAGCTGATTGTTCCCCTTAAGAGTTTAGATAATCCTATGCAGAAGTTATTTTCAAATATCTTGTTTGGATTTTAAAATTTTTATCTTTTTTTTTTGGGGGGGGGGCATAGAATATTTGAGGATGATCTGTAAGTGGGTTAGTTTTTACTTTTGCAATTTTGGTTAGTTTTTTTTTATATTAATAGGAGTTTCAGAACCAGTTTTGAAAAAGAAAGTATTAAAAAACATAAAACCTAAATTTAAAAAAGTATTCCCCCCCCCCACACACACGCATGGCCAGTGCAGGGTTTAAATAAATGAAATTGAAAATGTTTTAAATGGATAAACATCAACCCATGATACCTTGTTGTAATTATTCCTCGATTTAAATCTCAATCAAAATCTTATATTTCTTAAACTGACTAAATTTTAAAAAAATATTTTAATTCTTTAGTTTGAAATCTGAAATGGCTTTGAAATCTTAGATAAAATAATTGTTACCCATAGCATTAATATAAGCACATTGCAATTGGGAAATGTGGAGGAATGCCATTAAAAAACTTGTATAGCTAAAATTTGGATTATGGACAATTATTTTATTGTATGAAGAACCTTCAACTAAATATTGTAGTACAAAAATTAAATGCAGAAATAACTGAGAAATGGATTTATTGACCATGTGCAATTGT
Organism: Maratus speculifer; assembly: GCA_964019185.1. Classification (NCBI taxonomy): domain Eukaryota; kingdom Metazoa; phylum Arthropoda; class Arachnida; order Araneae; family Salticidae; genus Maratus; species Maratus speculifer. The sequence goes on from OZ025293.1 coordinate 440,445,580, forward strand.
TCTTTATATCATTTAAAACATTTGTTAAAACTTGAATTTATATTCAAGAACAACTTATTTCTTCTTAATTAATCTTTTAATTTTTATTTTATTCAATGTTTCTTAAATCAACTAACTTTTAAATAAATATAAAAGCATAAGACTGCAGCATTTTATGTCAAAAGTTAGAGCCAAATGTGCATTTTAGAATGTTGCAAGAAAGAAAAAAAAACTAATTTTATTTAACAACAAAAACATTTTATTTAGCAAGAACAAAATAAACCTAACATTAATTGATAACAATTCTTTCCAACATCAGATAAACAAGTTTCAATAATATCTTTAACAGGACCTTTATAAATATAACAGTCCATTTGCATTAAACATTAAATACATAAAGAGCATATTGTAATCTGTCCACTGGTTTGTCCAACTTTTAAAATCTTAGGCAAAATAGACGCTTTCTTGAAAATCCTTGAGATTAAATAAGATTGTTGAATTTGACTCCTCACAGTAGAATTTTACTGCTCCATGAAATCATCTTCCTGTGTTAAAAGAAAATATTGAAATTAAGTTAAATAGCAATAAATATAATGTTAAGGAATGATTATGTACATATTAAAATATTTTGCAGTTTTCAGATTAAATGTTTTATAAAATTTCCCATCCATAGTCTAAACAAAAAATGAACCATACACTAAAAATTTTAGCTTTATAAATATTACACTACTGAAAATTTAGCCAACCATGAATAAAATGGAAATTGAATAAATAAATCCTGTGCGATTACACTTATCTGCTTGTTTAAATCATGGTGTTACTTCTGATACAATCTTAAAATAAATCACCATTTTAAAAACAAATTTAAAATGAAAGTTCTTAAAGCAACATTATAAAATATTGTTAAAAATTCACCTTTGTTGCTACTTTCAAAATGTATCAGCGTTGGCAAATACCCAACCAATACAGGTTTTTGTGGATTTTTAGTTGTTTTTCTATATATTTGCATATTTATATAATACAAGATAGAACCTACAACAATTAGACCAGGGTTGGCACGGTTTAAACCAATTGGTTTTAACTATGGTTTAAACAACTGTTTACTCCTTTTGGTTTAAACAACGGTTTAGTTTAAACCAACTGGTTTTTTTTCGAAAAAAAGAAAATTGTTTTTTTTTTTTTCAGAAGAAATCTAATGACATTTTCTCTTTTTCTTAATAATTTATGTATGTCAGATTATTGAATATAAATAACTTCTATTTTTAACATTTTATATCAGCAATAAGCATTGGATGTAGCAGGTTTAGATCATTTTTTGGGTATAGGATTAAAATCAGTCTGCATTGGTGAATATATTTATTTCTCTTTAGAAAAAGCTTCGAACATGTAAATTGATCTAATATAAGATAGTTTAAAAATATTCAATATTTAATAGAAAATATCTTAATTTTTTTAAAACTGCAGATTATTTAACGCAATAACATAATACAATTTATAAGATTTCAAGCTGTAAAAGAAATCCCCAATCTTAATTGGGGAGGTTATCTTAAGCATTAAAATCAAAATATGAAGTCGAATAAGAGAGTTTTCAAAGATTGGATGCTACTTATAGCATTTTAATAATAGTGATTTCTTCCCCCCTGTTAGTTATCTACTAAATCTATGACCAAAAATGTTGACTTCAAATTGTCATTCAAGAAACAAAATCTCAAGAAGTATTTGAAATTTATTATTTGGATAGCTATGGAGAAGAATATTTTATTTATCAGACTACTTTCAATTTACATTAAATACATAAAGAGCATATTGTAATCTGTAATTAAAAGATTAGTTATAAAGATTTTCAGAGTATCAATTCTTCACTGTATACAGCACTTTATTCTTAGAACATAAGACAGTTTGCTAATACTGTTTAAATTAAATTTTAATTTCTTTTATTTTTTACATAAATTTATTGTAAATATTTAATTTAAATCATTTTAAAATGAAGTTACAGTTTATAATCCAATGTTTATTTTTATCAATAAAGATGCATGTATATGTAATGGTGATTTTGAATATAGAGACACATAACTCATTGATCTTTAAGATTTTAGTCAAGCTGTAAAAGAAATTCTTCTTGATTAGGAAAATTACCCGGGTGCAGGGGCCTCGCTAAGGGGGGGGGGAGGCAGGGGGGAGCCTCCCCCCCCAAATATTCGTAAATGCTGTTACACTTGGCAAATTTAATTAAAATTTTAATAAAAATTGTAGTACATTTTCTATTTTTGATAGAATTTGCAAAAGTTACAACTCTAATTGGAAATATTAAACTTTTTACAAATAAGAACTGTATTACATTTTCTAAGTGTGGTAACTTGGCAAAATTATAAAACGAGTTGGCAAATATGAAAATTTGACTTGGCAATTTAAGGTCTTCTCCCCCACCAATTAAAAGTCTTAGCGATTGCCCTGCCCGGGTGTCATCCTCTAAAGGGTGACACCAAATCTTTATTTGCAAATAAAAAATACAATTTTATAAGATTTTGGAGTCTAATTAGGAAATAAAATGAGATTTTTAGCTCACGATGCAATACAGCTAGTTTTTTTTTTCTTTGCTAAAGTGAAGTTTTATACAGAATGGTGTGTCTAAATAAGATATGCACCAGGGAACAAAAACCAACCGATTCAACGAGTGGGTAACAAAAGTAAACTTTAAAAGAAAGAATTTTCTTCTACGTATAGACACGACATTGACTTATGCAGACTATGGGTCGAGTGATGATTCACTGCTGCGGTTTTTTTATGCAGAAGGACAAAAGGTAAATAAGGAATGGTAAGGTTATTTTTTATAAGAATGTAGAATTGAGATTGAAAAAATGTGACAGATTGGAAAGGAGGAAGAAGAGGGGGGGGGGGGGGGCTTGACACCTTTTACATCTGTCCCGGGATGTCACCCATTCTAGCTACTCCACTGCACACCCACTTCATCTCTGACAAGTAAATAAATTTTCCTGCCTGAGAAAACCGTACCAAACACAAATCATAAAATATTACTTGAAAAAATAATTATAAGAAAATATTGCATTAATCCTTACTATCTGTTAAATAAATTATCGGAAATAAAATACGCAATTTTATAGTTTTAGTTTACATACTACATACTTTTTTATAAAATAGTAATTTTCCATTTTATTATGCCAAAAATTTTGTATAACTGCAAAGGAAGTTTGGTTTACTTTACATTCTAGTAGGAGTGTGTGTGTGAAGAGGGGGGGGGGATGGTTAAAAGTATTTTATAGAATTTTATGTAGCAGGCTACTGATGACTATTTCTGACCAGTAAACTTTCATGCGTACTGGTCTTTGGGACCAGTAACTTTTTTTAAAATCAATTCTACCACTGGGCTATGCATAAAAAATGTTAAGGGAAAGGGAAAGCAATGATAATGCAAGGTATTTTCTAAAGAGAAAGAGGATTTGCTTTTTGGTTATCGTTGCATAATATTTAGGAAATAATACTTGCATTTACCAGTATAGAAAGACAAACTTTTGTCCACTGTTTTCGTTTTATTTATAAATTCTCATTTAGATTTAAAGCTACCTGGGAAGCAGGCACAAGAAAACTATTATTTCTGCATGCATTATGTAACAACTTATAAATATTAAGCAGATTATTATAATACAGACCATGCATGCAATAATTTTGTCCAATAATAGTATGAAACTTTGCCAAACAAAACAGTAACACAAGTTCAACATTAAGAATGAAAAAAAAATCTTGGAAATGTGTTCAAAAACTACATATTATGCCATATATGTAGCCTCTCTATATAAATATATATGTAATCCGGAGCACGTTTTTACTAAGACACTGCAAACAAGAAATAAATACAATGTTTTGATAAATTTATATGAATAAAGATATAATAATTACAAAACTTTAATACAAGGCAATTAAATAACGAGATATTTACATTGCATCAACATTTTTTACTCTGATTAAATATACTAATTTATTTTATTAAAGCACGAAAGTTTTGTAGCAGCACTGTAACACCAATTATTAATATAGAAATGCATTAAACACATCCTCAATATGACATTTTAATTTTGACATGACACGACATTTTAATTTCAAGGTATGATACTGTTATGAATTTTAGTCTGTTAAAAAGAGAAGGGAAATTTATTAAAAGAAAGCATAATTAAAGTAAAATACTTATATAAAACTTACTTACTTCGTAAAAAAGGCATTTTCAGCAAATTGTTTAGCGAACGGCGGCGGAAGAAGTATCCATCTTATCTTGCAAGGTCACGTGACGAGTCAGCGGCGAAAATCAGAGCGGGAAAAGAGCTGTTTCATTATTGAGTTGAGTTGTTTAGTTTTAAAGCTGTATGAGTGGATTAGAAAGAGAAAAAATCAAACCAAGATGACTGAATCGGTTAGAAATCAACTCATTCACGATCCAATAACCTAGAACTCTTTCTTGAGCAGCCAAATCCACTCTTTCGTTTTAAGAGAGTATATTTTAATCTATTGATTCGGACAATGAACCCCCCATTTCTGTCTCAGTATTGGTATATAGAGTTTTAAGCAATTTATTATTATTATTACTACTATTTATTAAGTGCTGAAACATAAATGAAATGATAACAGCGCATATAACAATTGAAACAAATATATCATCTATAGTGTATTAGAGTTTTAAGCAAACACTTTCGTTGTTACTATTTTATTACTAAATGCTGAAACGCAAATGAAATGATGATTGTAAATAGTTTGACATTTACCCTCGTTACTCCATACAAATAATAACTAAAGAAAAAATTATAGCCAATGTAAAGACATGCCCTATCATTAAAAGGCCAGATTCGGAAGGATTGATATTCATTTTGTAGTAAATAATAAGTATAAATAAAAGTTGAATTAAAAAAAAAAAGATAGAAATAGTGCTCCGTATGGAAGAATTGCATGAACTGCAATCAACCCTGTTTCGGGGGGTTTTGGGGAGAGAGGAGGGGAGGGAGAACACAGAACTTGGCAAAGCTGCAAGATGGATTTACTCCGAATTGAACTCGGATCCAATCGCTCCGATATCAACGCGTTTCTATTGTTCTACGAACGGAAACAAAAACTTTTGAGTTAAAAGGAAACAATACTAAAAGTCAGAATGAGTCTAATACGCTTGTCAGATGGCAAATTCGAAACAGGAGTTCATTTCCGAAAAATCTTCGATAATAAATGTGAAAAAAATATGCTAATATTATATACCAAAGAAGAGGAAGTCATTTTTTAAATCTGGAAGAGTATTTTGGGATTCTTTATCTGCAGTGATCCAATAAAATCATATGCCCGTCCAAAAATCAGAGCATTTTTTGGGTGACCTTGGCAAACAACTGTTTAATCTAGTGATAATGAATCCGATCATTTATCCATTTAAAAGTTGTGAACAATGAACACGGGTATGCCGAAAGAACGATTTAAAAAATTTAAAAGCGTAAATTAAAAAATACTGTTAATTAATTATATTTTGGTTCTTTTTAAGGTTGAATTTCCAATTAATTCAAAAGAGATTTTTTAAAGATATTCTTGTTGCATACCCGTTTTCAATATTCACAGCTTTGAATGGATAGATTATCGGAGCCATTACGACTAGATTAACCATTACTGCTTTGCAAGTACATCATACGAGCAACGTGGCCAAGCATGATTTGCTTGTACCAGATACGGGCATCCATATTCCAATCACGATTTATTATTCTCACCAATAACTTGCTATTGTAAACAGGGCCTGATTAAAGCACGGGCCTCCAGGGCCTCGGCCCTGGGCCCACCAATTTCAGGGGCCCAAATATTATGTGGCTGATTTTTTCCCCCTTAATCAAATACTTTTCAAAAATATTGTTTTATAAAATATTAAATGTAAAATTTAAATATTCTGAATGACTCCGTAAAATTTTTAGAAGTTATGCATTTTTAGGCACTTTTCACCCAAAAAACTTTGTCAATTCATCAAATAAACCTTCTTTTTTTGAAAGTGTCGCCAAAAATGGGTAGGTAAAGGGGGCCCAACTTTTTAACAGGCTCTGGGCCCAACTTCAGCTTGATCGGGCTCTGATTCTAAATTTTGATTGTTTAATGCGAGCATTTTCCTGAGTCAATTAGGCAAAAATTTCCGTTTTGAAAAACCGCTGATAAAAGATTAAAAATTCTATAAAAGACATGAAAAAATAGGCATTATTGGAAAGTTTTTTTCAAAATAGTCAAGTAATTAAAAAGTCGTTTGCCAAGATCACCGAAAAAAGGTTTTGAAAATAAGAACGAAACTAATAAGAACTACGCAACGTTTTTCAACATACCCAAAATACTATCCCAAAACTTCACCGTTTAACTAAGTTTGTCATTGTTGTTTGTCATATTTTTGGAAAAGAACATTATTTTATATTAAGAACTCTGCAAATTATAAGCAACAATCTTGGAAAAATTTGGGACTGTTTTTATAAAAACTTTGATTTCTCTACAAGTGAACACAGTTAATTACAATAAGCCGCTTAATCATAATCTATAATTTGAACGCTTTTGCTACATTAGTTTTGACAGGATTATCCAAAAGATATTCGTTCTTTTTCAATTTGTTGACATTCCCTAAAAATATCTTCACAGACTATTATGTTTACACACTTGGAGTTTCAGGGAATTCCTCATGTATTTTTCAAGATATTTAACAAAACGTTTAAAATCGCAAATGGCCGGTCACATTTGGCCATATAGTGTATTTGAATTTGATGGCATCGCAGTTGTTACTTCGCTGTATTTCTAAAGAGCCCTTCTATAAAAAATCCTATTAATGCGCTTTCATCAATTTCTGTATCAAATTCCAATATTTCATTAGCTATTCCTTGAGCTCTTATCAAATTTTCTTCGATTGTTTTTATGTCGTTTTTCTCTATTCTCGCAAGATTAATTTTTAATTGAATTCTTCTCTGAATCTCTATTCCGCTTAATGCTTTTTGAGTAATTGCCATAAATCCTTAGCTTTGTTAATTCCTCTAACTGCCATCGTTTATTCTGCTGACAACGTCTATGCATAACTGCCAATTTCTATGCCTATTTAAAATCAATTAAACATATTAGAAACAGAAATTTTAGTAAATAATGGACAATATGTATTGTAATACATAACACTGAATATGTTTGAGATATATTTTACTTAAAAAAAATTGTGGTTCTAAACGTGTTTATACGATTTAAATAGGCGTAATAGTTGGCAGCTCTGTCAATATAATTATACCTTAACCTTCATCATTTTTCCCAAACCATGTTTTATGTGTTTTTAAACTAACGGGATCTCCTTCATTTTTTATCAGTTCATCGTATTCGTTAAAATCAAAATAAGTGATTCGATTTAATTAAAGCTTCAACTCGTATTCTCCATAATGAATAATTTTTACGTGTTAACGACTTTATTCTATGGAATTAATATGCGGCAACAGTCATATTGGATTCATGCATAGCTAAAATACTTTAAGTTATTTTCCTAAATATTTTTTTAAATGCATATAAAGCTCTTACCTCTTAAAATTTTATTATTGGCGATCAGTCCAATTTGGAACAAATTCTGATCTTCCATTAGGCCTACTTTCGATTCAATTCATATTAATTTATTATTTTTATTTGCACACTCAAAATACAAAATTCTCTTTAAAACTACTGCGTTGCTACATTTTGTTGGATTTTTCTTAAAATTTTAGTTTAAAATTATGATATTTTTTCATACTGGATACTTCTTGTTTAAAAAACAACGCATAACATTTATTTAGACAATCACATCACAGCTACAAATAGAATGCACACATGAAAACCAAAAATAATTATAACAACATATCTAAATCTTATCGTAGAATAGTTACAGTTTTTCGTCTGCATCAAAAATAAATTAAATACATGGAGTAATGAAGAAATGTCTATTGTAAAAGAGTTCTTATAACAAAATAATTTAATTATTGTCATGCAACTTTACTTACAAATTCAAGAGATATCTTGAGCCAAAATTTAACAAGTTGGAAATTGCACGTGAACGTAACAAATGAGGTGCGTTCGTACGATAACGAAGTTTTAAAAATATTCAGATCTTGCTGATATAGTAGAGCGTACTCCGGATACAGTACAGTAGTCGAAATCTTTACGTTTCTGTAAATATACAGGACATAATTTTTATTACGCCTCAGCAAAGTATATCTTATTCATAAAATGTGAAATAGTTGAATATAATTAAAACACGTACCAAACCACGCTTCCCCGTATAGCATTATATAGTGGAATACTTTTGTGTGGCCCTGTAATTTAATAATAAAAATTCTTTGCATCACAGATTGTACAGAATGCATATTTTAGTATATATTTAATAGATTCATGCCAATTCTATTATGTTTGAATGAGTGTAACATCATTAAAATGCATTTGAAACTTTTTCCCCATTGACCGTAATGTAACGGAATCCTTTTGATTGTCCCTGAAATTGATCTATGCATCCGATTTTCATAACATTTGAAATGACTCGACTAAATTACGCAATAATTATATATTTTAAATTTCAAACGATTAAAATGCATTTAAAACTTTTTTCCCTATTGACCGTAATATAACGGAATCCTTTTGAATGTCCCTGTAATTGATCTGTCCATCCGATTTTCATAAAATTTGAAATGACTCGACAAAATTACGCAAAAACTATATGTTTTAAATTTCAAGCGATTAAAATGCATTTAAAACTTTTTTCCCTATTGACCGTAATGTAACGGAATCCTTTTGAATGTCCCTGTAATTGATCTGTCCATCCGATTTTCATAAAATTTGAAATGACTCGACAAAATTATGTTATAATTATGTATTTTAAATTTCAAACGATTCGGTTGGGTAGTTTTTGCGTTGTTATTTGCGGACAGACGGACAGACGGACTGAGCGACAACAATAGGTGCTACGTATTTGCATAATTACGAACGCACCTAAAAAAATGGAGAACACCTGACATTTGAGAGATTTTGAGTACTAACTAACGTATATAGTATTCTGTTTTAAATTCTAAAAAAATATTCATTTTTATGAAGTATCACTTCTTATCGTCGATCCATGAATAATTAAAACAATAGATTCCTCAAATATCTTATGAAAGGTAAGGCTCCAACAACATAACTATTTCAAATGTTGTTCTTCATCCTATAAAAATCCATTTGCTTTTTTTAAGTTGCGAAACTGAAATTTTTATACGTGTGTTCCATTAGTTTATTTGATACATACATCTGACTTGTGTTCTTGACATGCAAGTTCGCTTATAAGTCATCGTCAATATACGAGGACGAAATTTAAAACACCCGAGAATTACAGCAGGGAGCTCCAAAGAAGTGTGCAATGGAGCCAGCCGGAGTCGAACCCACAAACTTCCTACGCTCTCAAGTGACGCTTTAACCATTCGACCACGGGGGCCCCTTTCCATTAGTTATATTTAAAAAAAATCTTTTGTGCTCTGACAAGTAAAAGTCACTCTTTAACCACTTACCTGATAATATTTTTGAAAAACTTTCAAATAACGCCAATTTTTTTCACGGAAAACAAAAATAATAGGAATTATTTGAAAGTTAAAAATTTTTTTAATCGTTTAACACAAGTTTTTCAAAACAGAAAATTTTGCCTTAATGAATCTGATAAAAGTTCTGATTAAATAATGCAAAATTTATTGGTGATAATAATAAATCATGTTTGGAATATGGATGCCCGTACGTGCTACAGACAAATCTTGATTGGAAAAAACACGTTGCCTGTATGAAGCACGGGCAAATCAGGGAAGTGTTTAATAAAAAATCTACCAAATTATGATACTTTTAATTTTGTGGAATTTCGGAAGTTTCTGGGAGCAGACACGCATTTTCCTCTTTTATAGTGCCGGAAATATCCAAAATTTCAAAAAGTTAAAAGTAGAACAAACCCGTGAATTTTTGTCACTGAAGAAAGGAATTTTTACTTTTTTATTTATTTAGAACATGAAGAAAATTTTCTAATTATATTTAACATGTTGAGTGCCACGTCAGTCACCGGTGACCGACACTGAACTTTCCGTTTTGGCCACACCGATGACCGAAAGTCAAAAATATGATATAAAATTTAAAAAAATGTATTGTTTTAAGTAATTCATGAAAATTTATTTAAAATTTACTTAACTTTTTTATAAGAGAATTACACTTTCTTAAAAATTTCTTAAAACAGTATAATTATTTTAGTTTTATATCATATTTTACGCTGTCAGTCAACGGTGATTGACGTCGCTTAGACGGAAAGTTCAGTATCAGACACCATGGTATTCAACTTGTTAACCAGAGACCGTATAAAAATGTAGTTTTCGCAACTTTTATTAAAATAGCTATTTTGACATAAATGAACTTTTATTTTATTAAAAACAACGTTTAAAATAAATTGAAACTCTACTTCAAGAACTAAAGGTTTCGAAATGACCCAGTCATCAACGATAAGCAGAAATACACACTGTATTTTAATGGTAAGATTTAAGGCCCCACATTAGGCTCAGAAAAAGACCCGGATGATACTGTAAAGTCTATGGGAGAGTTCTTTTCAAATATCTCGTTCAAATTTTAATATTTTTACCTGGTTTTTTTTGCATAGGGTAGCTTAGGACGATCTACAACCGGCCTAGTTTTTACTTTTTTGATTTTGGCTTCAGATTTTTTTTTTTTTTAATTCTTTAACTTTTAGAACCGGTTTGAACCAATTGTGAAACTGTAACTGTCCTAATATTAAAAAATATATAACCAAAATCGAAAAACTAAAAACTAAGTCGGTTGTAGGCCTCAGCTATCATATGTAAAAAAAATCATGTAAAAATATTAAAATTTGAACGAGATATTTGAAAAGAACGCTCCCATAGACTTTACATTATCATCCGGGTCTTTTTCTTGCGCCTTAATACCGTATTACACACCGTAAGATTTAAATCTTAATCTAGTCGCATGTCCCTTTCGGTGAATATCACAAAATGTCAGATTTTGATCATCTGAGCATTGAAAGTATCCACTGAAAACAATTAAAAATTTCAAGAGGTAAATTTATTTTCTGTTAAAAAATAAAGGCTTTTCCATGTAAGATTGCCAAATTTTGAAGAATTTAAATAATAAGTTAATTTGTATGTAATTATATGTCATTTCTTGGCATATGTATACCATGATAATGACAATTTCATTCTAAAATACTTTATGTAGTTTTCTGATCCCTCTTAATAGGAAATTGCATTATGAGTAGCAATATATCGTCTAATCATATCACATATTGGGATTTAATATACTATTTATGGATAATATTATTTGTTTATTCATTTTAATTTTTTCGCATGTTTCAATGTGGTAATTTTGTATTAAATTCAATAATTCATATATTGTTTTACAATTAATGGTATTATATATATATATATATATATATATATATATATATATATATATAAATACTTTTATAAATTACATCCAAAGTTATTCAGACAATACCAATAAAAGAACCAATGAAACCAGTATTTTTACATTCATATTATTAAAAACAGTTGAAGTTTATATTAAGGTCTAACATTTTAATTTCGTTTAAAGAAAGATGTACATTTGTACATAGATGTTTTCAATACAGTAGCTCAAATTCCGTGTTATGTTCAGTTTTATTTGTTAATTTATGGAAACCAGGAAAATGACATAATAAAAGTCTACTCAATTTTTACAAAGAATTTAATCACATTCTTTTCAAAGAAATATCTAAAAGATCTTGCTGGTAGCTATGACTTTACTACTTCTGGCTTGAACTATGTCAAAAATAAGAATTACTCTGCAGCACCCTATGATAAAGGACTAAAATGCAGGCCAGAAAAATGACATTCATCTTCAGGGACAATTTTATTTTAATTATGAAAAAAAATATTTGTAAAATGCAGAATTTGTCACCTTTCTTATATATTTGCTTTATAAGGTATAAATATTAATTAGAAATTAAAAAAAACTAGAAAAATCTATTTATACAGCATAAAAGGGTCCTTTCGTTTGCATACATCACAGTGTGATATGCCAGGAAAATGACAGTCGGAAATTCGAAGCCTTTTAATTGCTGTATTTATGTTATTAGAAACGTAGTATCTCTTGAAAATACTTCTAAAAATATTTTTTATTAGAATGTATAAAAATAAATTGCACTATACCACATTTAATAGGAATTGTATTGTGCGGACTGCAATTTCCGTATTTTTTTCTATTCATCCTTTTAATCCATTTGAAATTGGAGAACGAGGCTCATTCGTTTGTTCTCCCTAGTGCGACCGATCTCCCCTAAACAGAAATCTGAAGCCTCTATTCATTTGAAGACCTCTTCCTACGATCCAACAAAAAATTAATAATAGACCGAAATAACTACTAAGAATGTAGTTATTCAAAATACAAAGCATTGCTCAATGGTGCACAAAACAAGAACTTTAACATGAATTTGTACAATTAAAATAAAATAAAATATCAACGTTTCGCGCCGTCTTCTGCGACCATCTTCAGGAAAATATGATATTGAAATGACTAAAAGTTTGCTTCCTGATCGACAGATAATATTTCGAATAAAATAAAATCGAAATGAATCAAAAGTTTAAATATGTTGCCACTTACACGTGAGTAAAAATTAAAATATTGCAAAGAGACACAAATTTAAGATTTTATGATGTTATGCCATATTAACGCGAAACGTTGATATTTTATTTTATTTTAATTGTATAAGTTCATGTTAAAGATCTTGTTTTGTGCACCATTGAGCAATGTTTTGTATTTTTAATAAATACATTCTTAGTAGTTAAATTTTATGGTGCAATTGCCCAGTACATGCTTAGACCGAAATAGTTTTTTAAGACCGAAACCAAAACCAACTTTAGGTAATCTTTCTATTTTTGGCCGAAACGAAATCGAAAATGTCAAAAATTTTTAAAGTAATTAATGCATACACATATATATATAAAAATACTAATTAATTATACATGTAATTATATATTATACATGTGCCCCACACTGTTAAAAATTTCTGTAAAAACACGGAAAAAAAGCGACACTCTGTAAATTTATACTCGTTCTTGGTTCATTGCATTTGCTCGAGTTTCTCGGTCATCAATTTACACACATTTCCCTTATATCTAATTCCCTGCAAGGATTTCCATGTTTTTATTTAAAGATATATTTACCTTTGTTGAATTTTGGCATTTAAAACACACAATTTTAAATTTTTTTATATTTTATTAGAAATATTAAAGAGGAAAATCTAGTTGAAAAATTATTTTTTAAAAACTTAGCATAACTCAAAAAGCAACTAGTCATCTCATCGGTTTTAGTGTGGTGGGGGGGAGGGGGTTTCCCTGCTGAATCATAAAAGACATACTTTGTTCAGACTGTTTACTTCTTTTATAGCTCAATTAGTAAAGTGTCCTTCCACTGTCAAGAGGTCTCGGGTTCAAAACCCAGGACGGTTTGAGGCAAATTGTCTTAAAGGTTAACGCCACAGCCATTCAAATTTACTGAGAAATTTGAAGGTTGGGTGAGTTATAAATAAAAAAATAAATTTATAGACTCGAGTATTTTTAATGATGTTAATTTACAGAATCTATTCTAAATATACCGAATAACTTCTCTGTCATTTAATAGAAACTCGGTTTTTCTAATCTCTGTAATTTACGCAAGACTTAAGATAATCGATTACCTGTAGATTCTTTGTAATTTCACAGAAATTTTTTAACAGTGCAAGCATGCTCTCTGTACCTCTGACCAAAATTTTTACTTTCATATAAAATATAATGTCATTCGTTCATATACGACACAGAATGATTTTCTAATGATACGAAATTCATCTATTAAAAAAAATTATAGGAATACATATCTCGATTTATCTTTAATAAATATTTTTGTTAAATGATCATTTGTTATGCTAAAACTTTCTCAAGGCGGATTCGAACTAAATATTTTCTGTTACTATTAAGTCTGCAATTTTAATGAGTATGGGTAAAGCCTTTTCAAAGTTGAGTCCTATAGGCATTGCTTGCTCTATAATTTGCACACACGGCTTGAGTCAGATGTGCCTGATCATTAAAAACAGGGAAGTTCATAGAGATCCATAAAGCGTGTCTCACTGGAGCCGATAGAGCTGAAGTCGATATTGAAAATTTCCGAACGAAGAAACGAGATTATAGGAATACGAAAAGTTTCGGTCAGACCAAATTTTAGACAGCATGTTCCGCCGAAAACGAACTTTTGGCAAAACCCTGATTTTGGAATGATAGCGAAAACGAAACCAAATTTTCGGTCGATCTTACAAAAAATGAATGTTAGAATGTATATAGGAATTATTTAAATATATATCTAGATTTTTGGTTTTAATCTTATCCTGCGTACTATTAACTTTATCCGCCATTATTTCTTTTATTATTTTGGCCACCACTATTTCGAAACAACCATTATTACGATAGACTATTTTTGCTTCGACATAGAGAAATAAAGAACAGTTGTTTGTAATCTAAAAGTACAAAAAATGGATTCTAAACAGCATAAGGCTATTTAAAATCCGAAGTTTAGGAAAATGTAATCGGGCCTATCTCCATCTCGAAACTCTTTGGCATCTTTTCGCGTGTTTTTTTCCCATGGGGAGATGCGGATGGGAGGGGAGTGGATCCAGCTGTCGATTTCTTCCGGATGTTGGCAGGCAAAGCACGCTTTGTGCTCTCTTCCTTCCGTTTACCCCTCGCTACTTCCTTCCCTTTGCCCCTCAAGTTAAAGGGAACCAGCTATTTACCACGCTCGCCCTGCCAAAATGTAAACATTGTTCTATACGAACAATTTATGGATGCTTTCTCATTTTGGATTTAAGATCTAATAAAAAAGATAGTTTCCAACAATTAAATTTAAGGGTGTTCTTAAATAAAAAAGCGCATCTTTGTAACATATGCTTTAATTTATTTTTGTTCGGAAATGCATGAAACTAGCAGGTGTTGTTCTTCAGAAACTGTCGAATTGCACTCAATTTTCTGTTTTTTAAAAAACACAATAGATTTTTCATATCAAGCCTTCAAAGTTGACGTTTTAGAACACATTTCCCGACGAAAGCAGAAAAACCGGTCGAAAAGCAGGAGAAAAACGGCTCATCAAGTGATCGAAATAGCTTAGAACTAGATAGGTAATTTAATGATCATAAAATGAAAAAATAAGCTCGATTCGAAATCGCTTCCATAGTCAGGCCTTCCAATTTTATATCTTTCCGTTAAAAAATGAATTTGTAAATGTATCAAAACGTTTTGCGCTTGTTGAGCGGAGCAGTTGAGAACAACCTTAACATCTAATAAAAAAGATCGTTTCCAACAACTAAACTTAACTCCTCATTGCACATTTTTTTAATGAAAAAAAAATATATGTATTTGAAACCTCTCTATCGGTCTAATAATAAGAAAATTGCTAAAAAAATTTAAATTTCAAATTTCGAACTAAAATTTGATATTTTCTGAGATGTACCCTATATACACAATTAGGGTTTTTAAATATTGTATTGCTCTATTTTGCAATTAAAGTGGGCTTAAATGAATCAATTTTATCATCTTAACACACTGCAACTTTCTTTATATTAGTGTTTTTAAATATTCTGTAAAAATAACAAAAGTAAATTTTGCCTTAATCGATTTTTTTCCTTTATTCGAAGAACAAATTCTTATTTTTTGTTAAATGCAGTCATCTGTCATGGACAAAATAAGTGTTATTCAATTCTTTTGAATTCTTACACAATCTCTTCTTTAGACAATTCTTAATCAGTTAAAGTATTGACCAAATTCATGGCACGTAATTAGAATGATAGTATTTTTAGGTATGTGCCAGATGTGGCATATCGTGCAGTCAAGGGTTAAGGCTGTTGGTCAGTCATTTTCCGAATTCCCCTCAGTCATGTTAAGTCTATAGACGTTGGATGCATTTTTAGATAAAAAAAAAAAAAAACTCCTCAGGAAATTAATATTTTGAACTTCTTTTTTTCAGTGTTCTCTTCTTAAAATATGTCCTTTTTTCTTAGTTTTTAAAATATGTTTAAAATTGTTACTTAATTTAATATTTTATGTTTTTAAAAATTGACAAAGCGGGAGTAAAATTTTAACACTTCCTATAAAAATAAGCTTATCTTTTAGAGGTATTTTGCATGCTTTAAAAAAGAGAACACTGAAAAAAGAAGTTCAAAATATTAATTTCTCGAGGAGCTATTTTGAATATAATAATGCATCCAACGTCCATAGACTTAAATTTACGGAGGCGAATTCGGAAAATAAGTGACCAGCACCCTTTAAGTTTTAAACTACACCTAAATGCTACTCATCAAAGCGTTATAGATTGAGAAATATCAGTAGTTTGTCTATGAACTAACTTTATAATAATAATGTATTTAATAATTTATTCCTTTATATAATCTTTTCAATTATCTCATAAATTCTCTTCCATAGACTTATAATTCTCAATCTATAACTACTACTGTTTACAGGAAACCTATATCTACTGGTCAATATACTAATTTCAATTCTGTTTGCCCTTTCAGTTATAAAATTGCTGTTATTAAGGCTTTAGCCTATAGAGCCATTAGATATTGAAGTTCCAGTAATGATTTTGAAAAAGAAAAAAAGTAAAATTTATCACGATTTGGTTTATAATAGATACCCTATTGGCCTTGTTAAGAATTTTTTTAAAAATACGATATATTTTGTGAATTTTCCTCCGCCTCCTTTTCAAAGTACTAAACAAAATTCTTTCATCTGCATCCATTATTATAAAGGTATTTTTGATTAAATTTCTGGCATTCTAAAATCATTCAATGTTGGTGTTTCTTTTAAACCAATTAATAAAGTTCTTTAATAAGTTTAAATTAGCCGGTGTTGTGAATGTGGAGATTATGATATTGGTGAAACTGGCAGATCTCTTGAAATTCATATCAGTGCTCTAAAATGCAGTCATTGAAATTCTAAAATTGTCTTCAAACAAAATCTATCCCGCAGTTAGCGAACGCCAGTATCTTCAAATCGGGTTATCACGGCAGATTTCTCCTCGAAACTTGGTTCACATGTTTACGATCGCCAACACTGAATGAAGCTCGCTCTGTCCCGCATCAATATTATCTTTTTCTAAAAAACTGTCTTGATTTGTGCCAATGTTTGTTATGCGATGTACTGATGATGTATGTACTGATGAGGCCTTGCGAGTAGCTTGGCGAAACGTGTACTCTTTCTGTCTTTAAATGTTTTTTAGTGTATTTTTTGTGTATAAATTTTATTTTTATTTATTGTTTTCAAGTCTGTCTTTGTGTATGTTATTTAATCTTTTAACATATATTTTTTTTAATTCACACGTTAAATGTATATGTGTCACAAATTTTTCAACTTTGTTGGTAAATATTAAATAAAGAATACTGCCCAGTTAAACTGATGGCATTGAGCTCACAGGCTACAAATACTAATTGTACATTAAAGCCTTATATTTTCAAGGGTTAATTCCGTTCGAAAAAAAAATTAAGAAGGGGAAACAGCTCTCCCCTTTCCTCTTTTTTTATACTTAATCATTGAACCTCCTATACTATCAAAGACATGCTTTATCATATAAAAAATCTATATCCAAAATTCAGAGCAAATTAGATAATTCTTAATAAAAACCCATTTAGCATTTATATAATTTAAAAGGAGTTATCCCCTTCTTTTATACTTAACCATTAAACTTCCAAAACGATTCAGAGATTTGAACGAAATCTGAAAATTCTGCTTGAAAAACCTATTTATATAAATTAAGAGGGGGGGGAGGCATTAGAACCCCTGTTGCCCCTATTTATACTTATTCAATGAACACCTAATAGCAGTCACGGAATCGCCTCATCAGAATGATCCTAATCTAAATTTTGAACGAAAACTTAATTCTGCATGAAAATCCCATTTATATCAACTAACGGGGGGGGGGGGCATTAGAACCCCTGTTCCCCCTATTTATACTTATTCAATGAACACCTAATAACAGTCACGGAATCGCCTCATCAGAATGACCCTAATCTAAATTTTGAAAACTTAATTCTGCATGAAAATCCCATTTATATCAACTAACGGGGGGCATGAGCCCCCCGTTCCCCCTCTTATACATATCGAATGAACTCCAAAAACTAATCAGGGAAGCGCCTTATCAGGATATACCTATATACAAAATTTCAAGTGGATCCGATATTTTTATCATGAGTTATCGCGTTACGCACATACGCACATACATACAGAACGGACGGGCACATAAGCTCTCAGGCTATGATAGCCTGTGAGCTAAAAACGAATAATGTTGTGTAAAAAATGCAAAAGAAAAGAAAAAACTGGAATAAACCACTCAAAGTAAGTAGCAATTCTCTCTTAATATTTTACCCTTTCATTCATATAAAGGTCCCATAAAGCAAAAAAAAAAAAACGTAATTTCTGAACAACAACACCTGCTAATTTCATGCATTTCCGAACAGAAATAAAAAACAAAGTTGCTCTTTTGGTTTAAGGATCAGCCTTAAAAAATATTTAGGTGTGTATTCTAAATAGGGTAAAGGAAAGTCTGCGTATCTTTTTTCATTTCTGGACTGGATTAGCCAAGAAGGACTTGATAATCACTGTTCACTTTTTTACGATGCTCAAAAGAAAAATTAACTTTTACCTATGAGTCAGTTCACGACATAGATCTGAAAAAAAAAAAAAACCCTTTATGCCCTGACCTCTTGATGCCCTTGGCCCCCTTATGTGAACGTTTAGTTTCTTATAATTATAATTACACTGTAATAATGAAAAGAATAAAAAAATTGATAATAACTTATTCACTGCAGAATTCCTCAACATAAAAAGAAAAAGAAAAAATTTCATGGTTTGGCTGCACGGATGATGTTATTTCCGATGTACAGTAAGGGATAAAAAGCGTCAAGTTATTTTTCGGCAGTTAGTCTTATTGGATTATATGAATAAATCGTTAATATTTTTAAACGTAACACAAAAAAAGCAACGAACGTACGTTTTAACAAATGTAATTGGCAGATCTGACAATGAAAAAAGATTTGGAATCGAAAGGAATTTTACATTTTCCGATAAATAAATTATCTATCGAGTTATAAGCGGTTTCGACCACGCGACAAGGCGTTTTTCGGCTTTCGTCCTGAAATTCGTTTCAAACGCCCACTTTCACAGTATTTAATGGAAAAATCTATAGTGTTTGCCAAAAACAGAAAAAAAAAAAAAAAAAAAAAAAAAAAAAAAGGAAAACGTCTTTTGATTACATTACTTGCTAAATAACAACACCTTCTAGTTTCCTGCGTTTCCGAAAAAAAAAATTCAAACTTACATCATAAAGTCTCCTTTTCGAATTTGAGTACAGCCTTAAGATGAACATCCAATTTGGTGTAGTATTGAAGTAATAACAATGAAAAATTAACATTTGTAACAGCTTTTGAAATATTAACATGTATGAGAAAAAAGAAAGTTTTGGGATTGGCACATCCGACTAGTCTTCTCTGCATTGCGCTCTTCAAAGCTAAAATTTTTAAGAAATGTAACTAAAAACATTCAATTTTTAAAATTTTGATATTCGTATGATTTAATATGGAATTTTGATAACAGATTGTTACCCATTTACATACAAGCATTCTATTTTATAAATTAGTATACTACTCCGTGAAAAATGACGTCATGTTGATCTGCTTTTCATATACACAGGAATCCATACAAACAAACAGCATGAAGATTTTATTATTGAAAGGTTTATATTGCAGATTCTACAAATGTAAATGCATGGCACTATTTTTTACTCAATATACAATTTCTGAAACAGTTCAACGATCCAGTAATCACTTCTCTGATTTGGCCATACGTCATACGGGCAATGTGTTTTTGCCAATCATGGGCATCATATTCTAATCATGATTTATTATTCTCACCAGTAAATTTTTATTGTAAATTTTGGATTATTTAATATATATATTGATTCAGTTAGGCAAAAATTTCCTTATAAAAGGTTAAAAATTGTGTAAAAGGCATGGAAAACAGGCATTATTTGGCTTTTTTTTTTTTCAAAAATATTGATCAGTTAAGGCTGCGATTTTAATCTTTAGAATTAATATATCAAAAATTAGAGAAAATTACATCATGTTGTCCTCATCATATCCATTTTTAGGGTTCCGTACTTAAAAAGTAAAAAGAAACTATTAGAAGATCAATCTATAGTGTCTGTCTGTCACAACCATTTTACTCAAAAGTTACTGGAAAGTTAAAATTAGGGAAATTAATAAAGACTATTGACCCACAAAATTTACATACTGTTAAACATTCACAAATATGTTTAATAAAAATATGGAAGTACTGATTAAGTTACTGGAAAAAAAAAAAAAATATTTTCTTTATATATAGTGTGGAAGCTTTCGTAACGCAAAAATACTTTTTTGTATATTTTAGGATATTTTAAGAGATATAGTAAAAAATGTAACGCAAAAATACTTTTTGTATATTTTAGGATATTTTAAGAGATATAGTAAAAAATGTAGTGCAAAAATATGCCCCCACCCATCGATTTTCGAATCTACTGAAACTAAAATTGTGAAAAAAATAGAAGTAGTAGATATTAATTTAAACCTTACAGGAAAACTATAGCGATTACTCTAAGTCACATAGTTTTTGGCAGAAGCGTATTATTCTGTTACACGTAAATTTCGATTTGTGGGCATTTAGCAAATGTGTTGCGAGGCGCAGGAGATACTTAACTTAGCAGAAGCATAAAAGTATTGTTGATAATGATTTTCAAAAAACAGCGTTGGTAATTTGCCAACATAATAATCTTCAAAGTTACGAACGGTTTGAACAAACATAATGACATGGGCGGCGTACACTGTGTTATATTCGGCTTTTAAAGCCTACATAACAACTTTTAAGGATGTGTTTGCGTAATGCAGTGGTTCCCAAACTATTATTCGCACGTACCATCCGAACATCTGTAGCCCCACCAGTGGCCGAGAGGGTCTGACCTCTCAACTGGTAGACGGCAGGTGCTGGGTTCGAACCCAATCGCGGCCGTCGGCCTAACCGTTCGGAGTTTTCGTGGTTTTCTTCGAACCTTGCGTAAATACGGGTTAGGTTCCCTTAGAAAGACCCCCACGAAGGGCATCCCTCCCCCCGGGCCTATATCCCTAGCGTAGATAATCGGCCGTCACAAAATACACACCGAACATCTGTAAAATCACAATCACCCCTCCCTATTTTATCCCACAGACATTCTGAAATACATATATCCTATTATTTAAAAAGTGAACTATATTTTCCTTAAAGAAGCCTGCCAGAGCTTTAACAGTAGCTATTTATTTTACATTTTTAAAACTTAGCAAAGATAGTCATTTCCTGTCACATTTGTGATTTTAACATGCTTTTATAAATAAAGCGATGCATCTTCACTTTTATGCAAAAAAGAGTTTTGTTGTATCTTTCTGACTTACGTGAATATTTAACAAATGTGTTATATATTCCGCATTATTATCTTTACAAAATGCTTGAAAAGACTCTTATATTTAGCATTAAAATTGATAATATTGACACATTTTATAATTCTTAGTAATTTATAAAAATTTTGAGAATTTTTTTCTTTCTATGGAAAACAAAACACGCAAGAAAAGAATTTCAAGATTCTGTCTTTTATCAAGCTTATGTTGTCATTATATTACACTAAACATATTTATAATTTTTACCTTTTCGATTATCATACATTATCTGATTTCATAATTTAATTTTCCTATGTTTTAAATTTATTTACTGTCTAAGAGGGGCTCCACTACAGCCATAAATTTTTGCACAGTTTCTTTAATAATGCTTTTTAAATTTTATAATTTTTTTAAGTTATTAGTTATACATGAAAATATTCTCAATATTTTTAAATTTAAACATGTTGAAGACATTAAAATTCACATATGTATATTAAGTATAATGTAGTTTCACGCACAAAAATTTCTTTATGTTACATACCACAGAGCAAAAAGAAATACAAAACACATTTAACTCCTTAATTCTGGCACCCGTAACTTTCGCGGCAGCATTGGCAGTTTGGCTTTTTCTTGTAATTAAAAAAAAAATTACAATTCATGCCAGAAATTCTGAAACAAGAAATTTGACTTTCGGCAATCGTAAAATGTCTGTCCATTAAATAAAGAAAACAATATTATAGGGAATTTCTGGTATGAATGCGAAATTTCGGAGTTCAAAAAAAGCCAAACTGGAAACACCGTTTCATAAGCAGTGTAGACTGCTTTTTTTTTTTTTTTTTTTTTTTTTTTAATTCAAATTGTTTAACTCCACCAGTTTTTCCCTTTTTTAAAAATAACATTGTAATGGACTTTATTCCCGCATCAATTTATCTGTCATTAAATAAGATGAATACTTTTACATTAAAAAAGTTGTGGTATTCAAAATCTGAATTTAAAAAAAAAAGTATCCTACGCATATCGGAAGTAACGCTTAAAAGGTTAGTAAATAATTGAAAAAGTTGAAAAAAATTCTAAAATGGAAAAATAACGAAAAATATTAAAAATAGTTTTAAATATATAAACGGAATGTTAAACTAGCTTTAAATGTAGCTCATATAATTATTTTTGCTGTTGAACGTATTTTAAACTTTTGATTAGGATTTCTTTTAATTCAACAAAAATAAATTCTTAATATTATACATGTTACAGGCCAAACCCGATTTTAGGTCAAACTAGATTGGCCTAGACCAATCTAATATATCCTAGCACCTATCGGATAAACTAGGTTTTCCTAGGCCAAACTAGTTTATCCGATGGGCGTTCGGGTAGACTAGTTTGGCCTAGGAAAAACTAGTTTATCCGATGGGCGTTCGGATAAACTAGTTTTTCCTAGGCCAAACTAGTCTATACGAACGCCCATCGGATAAACTAGATTTTCCTAGGCCAAACTAGTTTGTCCGAACGGTCATTAGGATAAACTAGTTTAGCCTGCTATTCATTGGTTTGAACTGGTTTATTCTTAGCCCATCTAGATTGTCCTAGGCCAATTCAATTTGGCGTGATTTTATTGAATCTAAAAACCACCACGGCACCAACTTTCTACATTTGATCTAATTTATCCTAGGCCGATGCAATTTAACACGATTTTAGCTCACAGACTATCAAAGCCAGAGAACTAATGTACTCGCAAATTCTGTGTGTGTGTATGTAACCAGGTACGTATGTATGTACGTATGTACATTAATGCGATAACTCCTGATAAAAATATCCAATTTGCTTGAAATTTTAAACATAGATTTATCCTGATAACGAACTTCCCTGATTAGTTTCCGGAGCTCATTGAATAAGAATAAGGGGAGGGGAACAAAAGGCTAATCCGTATCCCCCCTCCTTAATTTAGTTAACTCAGTTTTTCATGCAAAAATATCAGATTTTATTAAAATTTTAGGTACACTATCTACCAAAAAGTAATTGTACACTTTCAGTTTTTGACATTTTGTCAAATATTTAAAAATATACTGGTCGGATTCTTCTGGAACTTCAGAAATATAAAGATTATGTTTCACTTTATATTTATTTACATTCATTTGTTAAGCGGGTAATTAGGGGGCCGGCAAAAAAACAAAGAATAATAGAAATATTTGGGATCGCCCTGTACATGAAAATGCACGAAACGACTTATCGCTTTAGAATACAAATATATGAATACAGTAGAATATGTACACTACTTTTTGTGAGAATAGCATGTATATTTATGGCGATAGAGCGATTTTTTTTGAAAAATTCAAAAAATTCTGGTATGTTTTTTGTTTATATCATGCTGGGTTTTTGACCAAATTTAACGCAAATTTCAGAAAAATTGGCAAAATGCAGTAGAAAAATTGTAGCGCAAATGGAATATAAATATATTAAATATTTTATGAAATATGAGTAGTTGTATAAAATAATTTTTATCTGCGCATGCGCGAACTAGAAAAACATTTTTTTTACATCATTTAATAGTCAATTCTATGGAGTGACTTATAAAAAAAATCCAATCAAATATCGTGAAAATTCAAAAAGATATCATTATTTTAGTGAGATGTTTTTACTCTGCTCTCTAAAAACGGCTGAATCTTAAGGGATTCTCCACAAATTGACATTTTTTAATAACTGACTTTAAAAAAAAACTAGTATTGAATTAATACAATATCTAATACAATATTGCTGCTAATAAGTACTTGACAATTGTGATAGAAAAGAAAAAGAGCTTTATTTGCATTCAGGGCCAAAACTAAGAGAGGGTTGGGAGAAAAGGGCATGTGCCCCGGGCGCTAGGATGAAAGTGTTCCAAATGTATCTTTCGTTTGGCGATTTTTTTCATGGCTATGTTTAGCATAATATTGTTAAAATTATTATATCTGGGCTATGCTAAAGCATAAAAAAATCTAATGATGATGGCTTAAGGTCCCTGCCCCTACCCGCGAAGATGCTCACGAGCTAATGCTATTCCTATGGGGATGCATTTTTCTAACTCTTTTGCATTTGGACATTTTTAAATAATATGTTTTGCATTGGATAGCGGAAGTCCTTTTCAAGATCGCTCCGTGATTACTTTTTCAATTTTGGCGTAGATATTTTTATAATGTTTCTTTCACTTCCAAAAGCGGTTCTGAAAGTGAAACTAACTTTATAAAAAATATCTATGACTCAAATCGAAAAAGTAGTCAAGGAGCGATTTTGAGAGGGACTTCCGCTATCCAATGCAAAAAAAAAAAAAAAAAAAAAAAAAATTGAAAATTTCAAAATGCGAAAGAGTTATTAGAAAAATGCCTCCCCACAGGAATAGCATTAGCTCAGCAGTGTCTTCGCCTTAAAGATCCTGTTGAAAGTAGAATTTTTTTGATTCGGTTTAAAGTATCAAATTGGAGTATTTTAATAAAGCAGAGTACGTTATTTTATATTACATATTTTAAGTTTTAAAATAAGTCGGCTATTAATAAATTGGAGAAATTTTCTTTGTAAATATGCTTTGTGAAGGAGGGGGAAAGGGGTACCTTCAAAATCCACGTTTGCCTCGGGAACAAAAGACTGGTTTTGGCCCTGTTCACATTTAATAATTTGTAGATCCTCCTCGAGAGGCAATTACAGCTGCGACTCTCCTGGGCATGCTCTCAACTAGTCCTTGTATTACATTTAATGGTATTTTATTCCACTCTGTTTGCACAAGGCAGGTAAGCTCTTTTACTGATTTTGGGCGTGTGTCACCCGCCTTAATTCGACGATCCAACTCGTCCCAGAGGTTCTCTATTGGGTTCAGGTCTGGGCTCTGGGCAGGCCACTCGAGTCGATGCACTCCATTATCAGCATACCAATCCATGCTGGACCTCGCTACATGGCAGCTTGCGTTGTCATCCTGGAAATAACATGGGTCCAATCCATAGTATTGCCACAACGTAGGAAGTACACTGTTGTCCAGTATATTACAGTAGGCATCGGCATTGAGCTTACCATGAATTGGGACCAAGGGTCCTAGTCCGAACCAGGAAAAACAACCCCAGAACATAATTCCCCTTCCGCCAAATTTAACTGTGGGCACAATACATTCTGGTAGGAGGCGTTCTCCAGGCAGACGCCAGACCCAGACCCACCATAAGAATGGCAGAGGGTGAACCTTGATTCATCACTCCAGAGAACCTGTTTCCATTGCTGTACAGTCCATTGCTGGCGTGTTTTGCACCAACTTAACCGAGCTGCGCGGTTGGACTTGGTGATTAAAGGCTTATGGGCGGCAGCACGGCCATAAAAATTAAGCAGATGAGCTTCCTTACGGATGGTATTCATGGAAACAACACATCCTGAAGCTTGTTGAAATTCTTGGCGTATGTGTAACATTGGTTGGTTGCGGTTCTTCCGAATTTCTCTAGACAGAACCCGTCGGTCTCTATCTCCCAGTTTCGTCGGTCTGCCTACTCTGGCACCATTCTGACAATCACCATTCAGCTTCCATTTTCTAATCACATAAGCCACAGTCGTTTTGGGGTAATTAAGCTCACTAGATATGTCGATTAAAGATCGGCCATTTCGGTGGTACCCGATGATCACACCTTTCTCAAAATCAGACAGCTCTGTTCTTCTTGGCATCATGCATGCGATTGATGTCAGTGTTGTTTTCGACACCACATTTAACAGTGGAGAACTTGACGTATTTCAGGATCGCAGATATCGGCATTTGCATAAGAGCCATTATCAATTATGTACCAATGGGTAGATTTGACACAAATGCTTCGATTTTTTATAATTATTTTTATCCTGAAATAGGTTCGTTCTGGTAATTATCTAAGAAAAGAAGTAAATCACCAGTAAAAAACATAAATGGAGATTTGGCAATTTGCGTAAAATCTGACGTCATTCAACTGCTTTCAGAGACCAATTGAAAATCAGTTCACTTCTATCCACAATAACTTTCTGAATTTCCACGAAATTCGATCGGATTTTTTTTATGGGTAGCTCCATAGAGTTGAATATTAAATTATGTAAAATGATAAATTTTATCGTTCACGCATACGCTGATTAAAAATTATTTCATACAAATACTCATATTTTAGAAAACTTTTAATATATTTATATTTCAATAGCACCTTATTCTTTCTACTACATTTTGAGAATTTTTCTGAATGTGGCTTTATATTTGGTTGAAAATATTGCATGACATAGAACATTTTAGAAAATATTTAATATATTTATATTTCAATGAATTTTGGTGAACTCCCCCCCCCCCTCCCTTTTCCTCTTTGCAAAGCATCTGCAAAAGTATTTGCAAAGAAAAAATTTCTAATTTATTAATAGCCGACTTATTTTAAAACTTAAAATATGTAATATTGATTAAAGTAGTCTACTTTGTTTAAAAAAAATGATACCTTAAAATCGTGAAACCGAATCAAAACGAAAAAAAAAATCTGCTTTATGCGGGATCTTTATGCCATCATCATTAGATTCTTCTATGCTTTGGTATAGGAGAAATGCTTTGAATGGGACGATTTTGACAATATCATGCTAAACATAGACATGGAAAAAATCGCCAAACAAAATGTATATTTGGGACACTTTCATCCTAGCGCCCGGGGCACATGTCCTTTTCCCCCAACCCTCTCTTAGTTTTGGCCTTGAATGCGAATAAAGCTCTTTTTCTTTTCTATCACAATTGTCAAGTACTTATTAGCAGCAATATTGTATTAGATATTGTATTAATTCAATACTAGTTTTTTTTTTTAAGTCAGTTATTAAAAAATGTCAATTTGTGGAGAATCCCTTAAGATTCAGCCGTTTTTAGAGAGCAGAGTAAAAACATCTCACTAAAATAATGATATCTGTTTGAATTTTCACGATATTTGATTGGATTTTTTTTATAAGTCACTCCATAGAATTGACTATTAAATGATGTAAAAAAAAATGTTTTTCTAGTTCGCGCATGCGCAGATAAAAATTATTTTATACAACTACTCATATTTCATAAAATATTTAATATATTTATATTCCAATTGCGCTACATTTTTTCTACTGCATTTTGCCAATTTTTCTGAAATTTGCGTTAAATTTGGTCAAAAACCCAGCATGATATAAACAAAAAACATACCAGAATTTTTTGAATTTTTCAAAAAAATCGCTCTATCGCCATAAATATACATGCTATTCTCACAAAAATTAGTGTACATATTCTACTGTATTCATATATTTGTATTCTAAAGCGATAAGTCGTTTCGTGCATTTTCATGTACAGGGCGATCCCAAATATTTCTATTATTCTTTGTTTTTTTGCCTGCCCCCTAATTACCCGCTTAACAAATGAATGTAAATAAATATAAAGTGAAACATAATCTTTATATTTCTGAAGTTCCAGAAGAATCCGATTAGTATATTTTTAAATATTTGACAAAATGTCAAAAACTGAAAGTGTACAAATACTTTTTGGTAGATAGTGTATAAGATCATTTTGATAAGGCACCTTCATGATTAGCTGTGGGTGTTCATTGTTTACGTATAAAGAAAGAAGAAATGGGAGGTAACTCCCTTAATTTATGTAAACATGTAATATGTATAAGGGAAAGAGAGGGGGGGGGGCGAACAAAATCTGGAAATATAACGGAAATTCTAGTTTGATCTATTTCGAGCTTTAAGATAGTTTATAATACACTATATAAATTTATTAAAATATATTCCACGTTGAATGCCACTATTTACGAATAGTGAATTTTGCAAAAATCTTAAATTTTTGTTTTGAAGTGTCGTGACATCGAGTAACGCATCTAATGATAGATTGTTTAACGGAGTTACCTTCAGATACAGTTTTGTTGATAATAGGGCGCGTTCCCTTTCGTAATGGGACTTTTTTATAATTTTTTTATCATGTGTCACAAGCTATCACAAAGTTCCAAACAGTTCCAACAAGAATTTAACATTTTTACAAAAATTACTAAAAGAAAATATTGGTATTTGAAGCGGCATCCTTTTTCTTAAATATTTAACATCATTTTTTATTATGTTTCTAAAAGTTTCAAATAATGCTAATATTTAATTAGTATACGTACATACATACGTACATACATACGTACATGGTTACATAAGCACACAGAATTTGCGAGAACAGTTCTCTGGCTTTGATAGGCTGTGAGCTAAAATCGCGTTAAATTGCATCGGCCTAGGATAAATTAGATCAAATCTAGAAAGTTGGCGCGGTGGCAGTCTT
Organism: Maratus speculifer; assembly: GCA_964019185.1. Classification (NCBI taxonomy): domain Eukaryota; kingdom Metazoa; phylum Arthropoda; class Arachnida; order Araneae; family Salticidae; genus Maratus; species Maratus speculifer. The sequence continues at coordinate 440,474,346 of OZ025293.1, forward strand.
TAGATTCAATAAAATCACGTCAAATTGATTTGGCCTAGGACAATCCAGATCGGCCTAGGATAAACTAGTTCAAACCAATAAAAAGCAGGCTAAACTAGTTTATCCTAATGACCGTTCGGCCAAACTAGTTTGACCTAGGAAAATCTAGTTTATCCGATGGGCATTCGGATAGACTAGTTTGGCCTAGGAAAAACTAGTTTATCCGATGGGCGTTCGGATAGAGTAGTTTGGCCTAGGAAAAATTAGTTTATCCGATGGGCATTCGAATAGACTAGTTTGGCCTAGGAAAAACTAGTTTATCCGATGAGCGTCAGGATAGACTAGTTTGGCCTAAAATCGGGTTTGGCCTGTAACATATATATTTTTTGCATGTATTTTCGTAAAAGATTACTTTTCCAAAAAACCTGGCAGCGAGTCTGTGAGTTACAAATTTTAAAATGTCATCCTAGATTGTCAAATCACCCCTCAGTGACGCATACGTCGCACGTTGGGAGACACCGGTGTAATGTAATGTTTAATAGCAGTATAAAAGCAAAAAATAAATAAATAAACAAATAAATAAATAAAAACAGACTAATTTAATTAGAATTAATCACACAAATTCTATGGGAATTGCGACTAGCAACCATTGAGTGGATCGCTCAATAGGCCTCCCGTGTTTTTAAAAGTTAACTAAAAACCTATCTGAAAACCGCGGCACTGAATAAGGCGTTGCAAATTTGCGAGCTCCTTTTAAAGCGCCTTTAACACAGTGCCAATTTAAACTTTGAACAAGGGTTTTGTTTCAGCTACACTATAAAATTTTTACTACACTAAATTTAATTTTATGAAAAACCAAATGAAATTTAAATTCACTACTTTTTTTTCATTGCTTTTATTGTCAATATCAAATTAAGTTCATCACAAATAAATAAATAAATAAATAAATAAAAATAAGGATAAAGTTAAAAAAAAAAGTTATATAGAATAGCAGTATTTGATGTTAGGGTTCATATCTCTTTCAATTTTCGTGGTATACCCATTCTTACTTTTCTAGTATATGCAGACAGCTGTACCCAATCGTATACGTTGTATAGTTTTTTACGAATTCTTATTACTTTGTTTCCAACTATAATTTTTTAATAATATAGTTAATAATTTATGTAGTAAATGCACGGAACACTCTAAGCGGTAGCAATACTCGCACTTGACAGTTTATTTTGATTTGTGTCATTAATGTTAAAATACATTTTCAAGCTAATCATAACTTAGCTCAAATTTTTCAAACATACTTTATGCACGTATACGTTTATTCTTAACCACAGTAGATTCAAATAAAAATGAAGTTTCAATTTAATTGCAATGAAAAAAAAAAAAAAAACTAATAAAGTTATAACACACAAGAGATAAAATAAACCCATATCGCAGTAAATTTGAATTTGAATTTTCCTATAAAAATAAAATTCACGCGCTTATTTCATTTTTTAAACGGAAAATAACTTGAGATGAGAAAATATGCCCTAAAAAGTCACGTGTCTTTCGTCATTTTATATATATATATATATATATATATATATACACCATTACAATATATTTCGACATTTCTCTTTTTCCTAAAGCAATGGAAATCATCCGGTTGTTACCATTTCGAAGAAATTTTATTAAAAAAAATCTTTTAAAACTAAAATTAAAGTATAAAAATGGGAATACTTCAAAAAATACTTAGTTCGGGCGCGTGTATTTTCATAAAAAAGGCAAAATCAGTTCAGTAGAAAGTTTAGGGTAGATAACTAAAAATAAAATAGCCTTGTGTTTTAAATATATTGGCACGGCTCGCCCAGGAAATTGCCATTACATTGTCCTGCGAATTTATAAGTATATACGAAAATGTATTTTTTGGTTTGAAATCCGCAATTAATAAAAGCATTTCAAGATTTAATACATTAAAATTATGTTTTTTCGCACAGTTTAAAATCCTTTTATTTAATGTAATTGCACTGAGGAGGCTTCTTAATGTCTTCATTTAAGTTTTTCGAGGTAGTGGTGCCAGGTGTTCCAAGATCACCCCGTGTAGAACTTCTGCGCGCAACACTCCATGTCTGGATTTTTCAAGATACATCAATTGTTCCACATTTTTTTAAATACTATCCTATTTGTTAGTATATATCGTGTGTATCGTAATACAATAAAACCTGTCTATAAAGCAACCTATTTGTGATTCTGCCGAAAGGAATGGTGTACCAACCGGCCTACTAAAATGGAGTATTTTCCCTGTTCTATTTTGTTCTATTTTTGTTATTCCTATCTATTTTGTTTTTAGAGATTTAAAATCTATGAATTTTGATAGTCAAAACTTGTAAAACTGTACCTATGTACAACGGAATCCTATCTGAAACGTAAAAATTGCATATAGAACGGTAAGCCGCAACACAGACAATCACCGCATCGAGTTCACAGAATGAGTTAAATCTCAATTCGTTTATTAGAACGCAATACAAGTCCTATTTCAGAAAAACAGATGAAAATCCGATTTTAGCGGTTGATTCGTAGGTTTACCATTATGTTTTTCCTCCCTCTTTTCCTACCATTGGGTGCAGGTAAACACAATGATAAAAATACGAGTAAACTCGCATATGAAGGTGGTTTCATCCAAGACAGATCCGTTGCATTTTAATAGGCTAATCGAGTTCAGTCTAATCCTGGAATTTCAACTTCACACTTGATGAGGTAGTGGCCTGTGCAGTCGCCTCCCGGTCTAATAGTAATCAAATAGTATGCACTGTATGGTCATTAGTGACCGGACACTTTTAATGTTAGACATTTTGTCGAGTATTTAAAAAATACTTCTCGGATTCTTCTGTAATTTTGGCATCATAAAGATTATTTTTGACTTCATAGTTACCAACGTCCGTTTGATAAGGAGGGCAACTAGGGGGGGGGGGCTGATAAAAAATCAAAAAATAATAATAATATTTGGTTCACCCTCTATATTAAAATGCACGAAATGATCTATCGCTGAAGAATACAAATACGTGGATTCTGTATTATATTTACGCTGGTTTTTGTAAGAATAGCACGTATATTCATGGAAATATAGCATTTAAAAAAAAAAATTAAAAAATTCTTGCATTTTTTTAGCTTATATCATGTAAGGTGTTCAACCAAATTTAACGCCAGTTTGAGGCTCATTCCATGCCCAGATTTATCATAAATACATTAAAGAATGTGTAAAAAAAAGTTTAAATCACTATCTCCAATACAAAAAAGCCTTAACTTTTTTAAAACATGAAATTGAAGAAAATAAGAACAGGGAGAAAAAGCCATTTAAAGTTTTCATTTGTGTGGGCCATTGCGCTGGGTGTATTAACAAAACTTACACTATCTCGCGATACAATTGCCGTATGGTAAAAATAAGATGTTAAAATATTCACAATTACACAGGATTTCATTTAATATTAAAAAAGAAAAACCGAATTTTTGTCCAATTTTAAGATAAACTGTCTCCTTAAAATGGTAAAAAATCGACTGAGGTGTTATGCAAGACTTTATTTTGAAGAGTATCACATCTGACACTCTTTCAACTGGTAATTTTTGTGCTCATTTTTTAACATATTTTATTATTTGAAATAAGTAAAAAATGTTAAAATACATAGAAAATATTTTGTATATATATATTTTTTTTTCATAACCTCAATAAACAAGATACATAATTAAATTCAAATTGTTTGGAATTTAAACTTTTGTTTGCAAAAATTGATTTATTTTACACAAGTTTCCTTGAAATAAAATTTTTTTCCCCAAGTGTTTTCTCAATGAAATTTAATCAAGATTTGGAATGCAAAATTACAATCATAAAAATTGTCTTATGGAGATAAATTGCAAATAATGTCTAACGCTACAAAGTTGCTTAGAATCAATTATAGAAGAGGTAAGCTTACTTCTGACCTTCCGGACCCGTTCACTTTCGCAACCCGCCCTGGTTTTATATGATGTAGAACGATCATTAAAGAAATTATTATAAAATGTCTACGTCTATTTTGCAACGACTCAGCAATAATAAATAAAATTTATCATGATTGAATTTGTATTGAATTGGGACATTTTTGCCCACAATTGTTTGAATTAAAAATTTAATTTAGCGTAAAAAGTTAATCAATTTGTGAAATCGCAGAACACAACAACAACTTGTAACATATATTACATGCAGCAAAAATTGAGAAACCTGTTTGGATTTATGTTACATTATCCAAATGAATCAAAATTCTCTATCATTTTGGCAACTGTATAAGATCGAATGAAACCGCATGCTACATGTAAAAATAATCTAATAATTATACGTAAAAAAAAAAGGCTCCGTTCAATGCAGATGTAATTATGAAACTGCCTACTAGACATTTCTAATCAATTTTAAATGGCTTTTTCAATAGTTTGTTGATATTAATTTTTTAGACTTTCTATAATAATTGATTTTCTTCTAAATATTTCCACATCCGTTGAAACGATTGAAATCTCATTAAAAATTTGAATTAACAATACACTGAGAGAAATATTACTTTTTTTTTTTTTTACCACTACCCATTTCTTGGTGGAAACAGTAATTTCCATTATCATTAACAATTTTCTAATTGAAGGTTTTTTTCGTCTTGCACCAAATTATTTTATTTTCAGCTTAAAATTCTTTTTATTTTTGTATATTAAATCATGTACGCAAAAATATGAATTTCTGAGCATACAACTTTTAATAATAAAATGTAAATCAAATAATTTTACATCAATACTGATGTAAAATCAATCACTAATGTCAATCACTTTTAAGGGGATACAGTAAGTTGAAATTAGTCAAAATATTGTTTCTGCTATCTCAGAAACTAATTCACGGATTTTCATCAACTTTCATATTTTAGTTATAAGTTGACATAAGTTGTTGCTGAGTAGATTTTGTAATAAACCACCTAAACAGTGGCGCTGCTATGCTGCAATTTTTAATAAGTATTAACCAGTATAAGATAGAAGAAAGTTTTGGTATTGCCACATCTGACTAGTTTGTTAATGAGTCTAATTTTACTTGTCAGTATTTTGCAAGAAGCGCTCTCACTACCGATTTATTAAGTCAATTTTAGTGAAAAGAATTATCTCAAAATCAAATTATTATTAAGTATGTTTTTTCTGAATATCTGAGACAATAACATAAATATAATTATTTGGGTGAAGCAATTTTTTACTCAAAATTCGGGATATAAATTAATTTATTTTCTAAATATTTTATTAGTCGTTTCCTTGATAATATTGTAAAAGAACAATGCTTTGTCTTGTCAACACCAGTCTTCATTAAGGGGGGGGGGGGGGGAATAAAATTTAAAATAAATTTAAAAGAAATACGAATTAAAAACCCATTTTCGTTAATTAAATTATGTTTATGTTTTAAATTCAAGAATAAAAGATATATAAAATTTATGACTCTTTCTTATTAGTGAGGTTGTTTCAAAAGGAATACAAAAGGACATAGTATATGCATAGTCTTATAACCTAGATTAAACTAGCCGTATGTAAGGTGGTCTGGTGTAATAACGCCAGGCGGGGTAATAACGCCAAGTGCTAATATTTTGCATAATTATGAAATAATCTGGTAAATGACACCCATGTGCTCTGCGTTTTGAATCATATAAATCGCAAAAAACAGCTTCAAGTTAATTTGTTTCATTTTTAGGTCTTATTGTTTTTACAAGCAACTAAAATTAACGCTTGATCTAAAATTTGCGAGATACATTTTGTGATGTGAAGACTATTTTTTTTATCCGAAAATACTTTGTTAATTACATAAATTTGTAGTACATTTCATGGACTTTCAAAGTATTGTTGAAGATTTTGGATATTTTCTCGAGATAATTTGTAATTTAAAATGTACAGCGCAATAACTATAACGGGGTAATAACGCCAATCCTTGGCATTAATACCCCGGTTGATTCCCTACAGTGGCCGAGCTACATCCTAAATACTGATTCAAATAAACACAGTTAAAACTGTGCAATGTTTCAAATAATTCTATTTAAGCGGTCCTTTTTAAGCAAAAAGAAGCTCACGGTGTGATATTCTTTTGCCTCATCCTCCCCCCCCCCACACACACACACACACCACCTTTATTTTTCTTACACTTTCACAAAAAATTGAACATTTTCAATAGCTTAGAATGCAATTTGTCAATTTCTAAGTTTGTAGAGTTTGTATTTTTAGAATTGGGCAATCTACATGCAATTATTCCATCTTATTTCATAGTTTTGTTTGCATGGCGTTATTACCCATATAGGTGGGTAATAACGCCAAATAGCATTGGTCAAGAAATCACGCCATTACATTTTATGAATATATATCTGTTAAATTATTTTTTTATATAGATAGTCAATGAGTTACTGTATCAAATCCTATATTTGTTTGAAAAATACAAACTAAAACTGAGCCGTGAAAATTGGTAGAACCTTAACGTGGCGTTATTACCTCAGGGTACCTTATATGGCAATCCCAAAACTTTCTTTTATCTCATACATGTTTACACTTCAAAATTAGCTATCACAGTGCCAAAATTGAATGAAAATCTAGGAGCATCATGAGAATTCTGATAGAATATTTATTCTAAATTGGGCATGAGTACGCTGTGGTGTCCTCTTTGTGTTTTAATAAAACTATCATTCAAAACTTTGAAATGAAAGGCAAGTAAAATGTACTCACCCGTTTTATGAATTCTTCTTTAACGATGTATCCATTGAAATCCATCTGGACTATTATCCACTGGAATTCTGTAGCACAGAGCACAATATTTTGTATATCCTAGATTTGGATTCTTACTGCTTGAAGAAAGGCATATTTCATTATTAATTCTTTTCACACAAACACTAGGAACATTGTATCAAACGGAAAAAGACGTATTTATTATTTTATCGCGAGACAAAAACAGAGCATTACTGCTCTACTCAAAGAAAATTACATGACTACAAAGAAAATCAGAAAACGCACACGAAATCACATGAAAAAGTAAATAAAGAAATAAAAATGTTAATTTAGAGTTTTTGACAGTTCGAACAATACATAATGATTCTTTCCTCTGTAATCATTTTCCAAGGTCCCGTTAACAAGCACTTAAGTTTATTTATGAAGCAATTTAAACTGTCATTTGTTTCGCAACACCGGTAACAAGTAATCAAGTTTATTTATGAATCAATTTAAACTGTCATTTGTTTCGCAACACAGGAAATTAGTTCCGAATGATGAAATCGTCTATCATCTCCTCCTTAATTTCTGTAGTTGCATTATCACTTAAATGTAAGTTCTTCCTGTGAACTTCAAAAATAGTCTTTGGCAGGGGTTTTGTAAATAAGTCGGCTAGCATGACTTTTGTTGGGCAGTACACGAGGTTTATTATACCTTCTTGTTTCAAATGTTTTATAAGATGAAATCTTAGTTCTATGTGCTTTGTTTTACTTGAATGTTTTTCTAATTCTATCATTTTAATGGCCGATTGATTATCTTCATACAATGTTATTGGATATGTTTGTGAGAGATTAAGTTCGTTGAGTAGGTTCACCAGCCATTTAACTTGATTTGCTGCATTCGCTGCTGAGATGTACTCAGCTTCAGCTGAGGATAAGGCTATACAGGACTGTCTCTTAGTCGACCAAAGTATGGGGTTTCCACCTAACAAATACAGTCGCTCAAAAAAGTATTGGGACACTTGGCATATATCAAATATTAAGCTATTTATAAAATTATTAGTGACATTAACATCAAAACAACATTAAATATGAAATAATTTATCGTTTTGTAAACATTACGTATAAAAAAATCTTAAATATTTTACAATTGCAGTTTGTTCTAGCTTTATAAATATTATACAACCTCAAATAGATCTCAAAAAAGTTTTGGGACACTTTCGAAATGAGAAAGTTAAAACATATTTATCGCATCAATAAAAAATAATTTACCACCTGTATTTTTTAATATATTTCAAGTATACATTACACGTTCTTTTTTTGTACATTTATGTTTTTTATGTAAGTAATGAGGGGGGGAGCAAAGATATGTCTGTGGTTGTTCGAAATCTGGTTATAAATCACTAGAAAGATGGGAAATCAGCTTGTCATATAGGTGAAATTTTAAGATTGATTAAATCTAGAGTGTTTAATATGACCTACAGATTCAAGAAAATATATAACGTTGAAAATAAACAAAGATCAGGACGTTCTAGGGCATTCAGTGAACGCGAAAAAGAGACAAGTTCACATTAATCCCAAAACTAGCGCCGTTAAATTGACCCTGGAAACTAAAAAAAAAAAATAAAGAAAATCTCCAAATGTTGAAACTATCAGAAATATTTTGAGAAAACATAAGTTTCATGCCAGAGTACCTAGGAAAAAACCCTAGATCAGCGAAGCAAACCGACGTGTTAAACTGACATTTGTTAAAACCTATGTAAAGCAGCAAGCAGAATTTTGGAAAAATGTTCTTTTTTGTGGGTGAAAGCAAATATAACATTTTCGGATCGGATGGCAAGCAAAAAATTTGGCACAGGTCAAATACAAAATTGCAGACCAAAAGAAATGACGACCTTCTGTACGACCTGTTATAAAAAACGGAGGCAGCAGCCAAATGGCTTGGGGTTGTATAGCGAGTTCAGGTGTCATAAACTTAGAACTTATTGATGATATAATGAACAAATATGTCTATCTTGACTTTCTTAAACAGAATTTAATGTAAAGTGGAAATAACTTGGGAATTGCATGATATTTTAAACTGTATCAAGACAATGACTCGAAACATAATGCTTACATTTGCAAGTTGTGGGTTCTCTATTACTGTCCTGGTGTGATATAGAACCCCTGACCAGAGTCCAGACCTTAATCCCATTAAGGATATTTAGGATTGTATAAAAAAAAAACCCTATGAGAATTCTATTTTTAACAAACAAGATTTAAGAAAGCATATAGTCTAAAAATGGGTCAAAATTGACCCATCTTTTGCGCAAAGTTGGTAAATTCTATGCAAAATAAACTACGAGAGGTCATAAAGCATAATGGTGGCCCAACAAGACATTAGCTATCTCTTTCATAATTTCTTCTTGATTTTTTAGATAGTGTCCCAATACTTTTTTGAGAAAATTTTTTGACTTCAATTCTTTAACTTTAAATATTAACCATAATTGCAGTAAAATATGCATTGTGTTTTAACTATTATGATTTGCATTCATCAAAGTATGATATACTACATTCTCTTTTTTCTCTTCGCATATATCAGTTATATAAAAAGTAAAAGTTTGTGCAATTGTATCATGTCCCAATACTTTTTTGAGTGACTGTATATATTACCACTGGTGGATTTCCTCGATTCTGTGTCTCCACCCCAGTCTGCGTCCGCATAAACTTCAAGTATAGGTTTTGACTTTCCATCAATAACTAAATTAAGGTTCTTTGTTGTCTTAAGGTATCTCATTACCCGCTTTACACTGTTCCAATCTTTCATTCTTGGCCTTTCGGTTCTTCGGCTCAAGATATTAACAGCTGCACATATATCAGGTCTGCTCACTGTGGCAAGATATAAGAGTGCTCCGATGGCTTGTCTGTATTGTGTGTTGTGTGGTAAGAGATTGTCGTCATCTTTAAAGTGTGTGTAATTTGTTTCCATGGGTGTACTACACGGTTTTGCTTCTTGTAAATTGAATTTATTAATTAACTCTTCGATTTTTGGGGTTTGGTTAATTAAGTAGTTTTTATTTACTTTTCGAATGTTCATGGATAAATAATTACTTATATCCCCTAAATTCTTTAGTTCATATTCTTTATTTAAGTTCTCGATTATTTCCTCTATGGCTTCGTCTTTTCCTACAATTAAAAGGTCATCGACGTACGTTATTATGTAGATTGTGTCATTATTCCTTTTCTGTGTAAAAAGACATGTATCGATTTTACTTTGAATGAAATTCATGTTTTTTAGTGTTTCTGTTATTTTGTTATGCCACGCTCTCGCGGCTTGCTTAAGTCCGTAGATTGCTTTATTCAATTTACAGACTTTGTTTTCCTGATTTGGTTCAACGAATCCTTCCGGTTGCGTCATGTATATCTCCTCCTCAAGTTCCCCATGTAGGAACGCAGTGTTTATATCTATATGCTTAACATTCAAGTTTTGGTGCAACGCTGCCATCAATAATGCTCTTATCGTAGTGTACGACACGACCGGTGCGTAAGTTTCGTCATAATCCTCTCCGAACCTTTGAGTGTATCCTTTAGCTACTAAACGTGCTTTATATTTCTGAATTTTTCCGGTATTGTCACGCTTTAATTTATAAGTCCATTTACAACCAATTATTCTCTTATTCGGTGGAGGATCTACAATTGACCACGTTTTATTTTTCTTTAATGAATTCATTTCGCTCTCCATGGCTTCTATCCAATTCTGTTTTACCGGTGAATTTTCCATAAATTTAATTTCCTTATAATCCTTTGGTTCATTAAGTTTTTCATCTTTAACCATGTATATTAGCCTATCAGGAGGTACGCCTTTATTTATTCTATCTGAACGCCTTGGTTCCGCAATTTGTTGTTGGGACGCGGATGGTGTTGTTTTGTTGTTTGAAATTTCTATTTCTACAAGATTTTCACAATTGCTTTTTTCACCCTCATCTTGTTTTGGTTGGTTTTCAGTCTTGTCGTTTACATATTTAAATTTATTTTCAAGAAATTTCACCGTTCTCGCGATTTTTATTTCATTTCCTCCTATATATATACGATATCCCTTAGATTGATTGTCGTATCCCACAAAAATGCCTTCTACAGCTTTATTGTCTAATTTTTGTCTTTTGGCTTTATCAATGTAAGCGAAGGCTTTGCAGCCAAACACTTTAACATAGCTTAAGTTTGGCTGTCTTTCTGTCCATAATTCATATGGCGTTTTTGCATTTGCTTTTGTAGGTAGTCTATTTTGTAGGTGGTTTGCCGTACAGATTGCTTCCCCCCAGAACTTTAAAGGTAAATTTGATTCATTTAACATTGTCCTAGCCATCTCAACTAACGACCTATTTTTTCGTTCAGCCACCCCGTTCTGGCTCGCACAATATGGGACTGTGTGTTGATGTTTTATCCCATTTGACTTGAGATAATTCTCAATTTCATCCGATGTAAATTCCCCCCCGTTATCCGTTCTGATTTCTTTCGGTTTTTCACCAAACTTGTTGCTTATCAGCGCGACGAACTCTTTAAGTTTTTCATAGACTTCACTCTTTTTTGACAATAGATAGATTATCGTAAAACGTGAGTAATCATCGACGAAAGTCAAAAAATATGATTTCCCACCTATCGTGGGTGTTTGAAAAGATCCACAAACGTCCGAGTGAATGAGTTGAAGCCTTTTACTTGCTCTATACTGAGCAACTTTGGGATAGGGTTCATCAGTTAATTTCGCCTTAATACACGGTTCGCAATCTATATTATGTTTACAATTGTTTATTTGAATACCTCTCACTAACTCTCTTTGTGTAATTTCTTTAATCGATGTTAAATTTCTGTGTCCTAACCTCCTGTGCCATAGTTCTAAACAATTTTTATTGTTGCACGTTTGTGTTATGTTCGCGTGGTATTCGTTTGTTAATTGGACTTCATAGAGGTTATTTACTTTTCGTGCTTCTAAGCAAATTTCTCCATTAAGTTTGAAAATACACTTGTCATTTTTAAATACAATCTCACATCCGTTTTGAGTTGCTTTACTGACCGATAGTAAATTCGTTTCGATTTCGGGTACTAAAAGTACGTCTTTAAGCGTTATTTTATGGATTTTATTATCCGATGTCAGCGTATTTAAATTTACATCACCTGATCCATAAGCGATAAGTTTTTTTCCATTTGCGATAGTCACGTTTGTTTTTTCCCGCGATTTAATCTCTGTACACATTGATTCGGAGGATGCTATGTGGCTTGAGCTACCGCTATCCACAATGAAAGTTTTATTTTCTATTCCCTGTGTTATAAAGGCATAATCTTTGTTTTCGCTTTCTCTCCATGTATTGTTTTTGCCTTCATAGCGATTAAACCTGTGGTTCGATTCCGATAATTGTTCATTCTTAAAATTGTTTTCGCCCTTTTGAAAAACAAGTGATGTTGAATAGTGTTTTTTACTGTATTTGTTGTGTTGATTTTGTTGTGTGGTGTGTGCTTTGTTTTTATTATGCCAACAATCTTGAGTGTTGTGGCTTTTCATCCGACAGTAGCTGCAAAATTTATTTTCTCTTTTTGTCGGGAACCTTTTCTGAGCTTTAAAAGCTCTCGCCGGGTTTTCAGAATTTTCGTAGTTTTCATTTCTACGATTAAACTCATCTATGAGTTTACTTTTTATATATGACGGAGTGAGTTGTTGTTCTTCTTTAGATTCGAGCGCAGTTATAAGATGATCATAGGACTGGGGTAGAGAGCACAGTAAAAGTGCTGAAATGTGATGATCGTTAATGACTTCGCCTATTGCTCCCAGTTTATCGACAAGTTCCATTATTTTTGTTATATGGTTCAGCATATTGCCAGATTCGGCTAATTTTATGCTGTATAATTTTCTCAAGAGGAAGAGTTTGCTAGTCAAATTTGACCTCTCGTGAATTTCTTTTAGAGCCTCCCAAGTTTGTCTCGCGGTTTGTAAATTTTTTACATGCGTAATCTGGGAATCATCAATAGTTAAATTTATGAGTGCTCTGGCCTTGCGGTCGTTTTTGGACCACCCATCGTTCAAAGGATTTGGTGGATCATCTGTTATCACATTAAATAATTCTTCTTTAGTTAACAGCATCTCGACCTTAAATTTCCAGGTCGAATAATTTGTTGCTGTTAGCTTTTCTATCGAATAATTGTCTCTAGAGGTTGCCATTGTTGCTATGTTTTTATTATTATTTATTTATTTTTTTTTTTATTCTACTGTATTAATATTTTTCAAATGGATATAATTTTTTTTAGTTCAGTCTCATAATCTTGATAGAATATTTATTCTAAATTGGGCATGAGTACGCTGTGGTGTCCTCTTTGTGTTTTAATAAAACTATCATTCAAAACTTTGAAATGAAAGGCAAGTAAAATGTACTCACCCGTTTTATGAATTCTTCTTTAACGATGTATCCATTGAAATCCATCTGGACTATTATCCACTGGAATTCTGTAGCACAGAGCACAATATTTTGTATATCCTAGATTTGGATTCTTACTGCTTGAAGAAAGGCATATTTCATTATTAATTATTTTCACACAAACACTAGGAACATTGTATCAAACGGAAAAAGACGTATTTATTATTTTATCGCGAGACAAAAACAGAGCATTACTGCTCTACTCAAAGAAAATTACATGACTACAAAGAAAATCAGAAAACGCACACGAAATCACATGAAAAAGTAAATAAAGAAATAAAAATGTTAATTTAGAGTTTTTGACAGTTCGAACAATACATAATGATTCTTTCCTCTGTAATCATTTTCCAAGGTCCCGTTAACAAGCACTTAAGTTTATTTATGAAGCAATTTAAACTGTCATTTGTTTCGCAACACCGGTAACAAGTAATCAAGTTTATTTATGAATCAATTTAAACTGTCATTTGTTTCGCAACACAGGAAATTAGTTCCGAATGATGAAATCGTCTATCAAATTCTAATGATAAAAAATTTCGTGCATTAATTATTGAGATATGACCATCGCTAAAATCAAGTAAATCAGACAAAACGCAGAACAGCAGTACCATTTTACATCGAAACCTATTTTGCAACAACTTATGTCAAAATCTAATTGAAAGTAAAGCTTCATGAAAATCCGTGCATTAATTAGTAAGATAAATGCAGCGAGCGATTCACACAAAAATGTAAACAATACCAAGTCGTATTAAAAACTAACTGAATCTGAAGTTTTATGAAAGTCCGTGCATTAGTTCTAGAGATTGAGCTCTTGCTGAAATTGTGAAAAATGCTGAATAGAAGCGCCATGTGTTGAGCGATTTACAACAAAATATTGAAAACGTCAAATAATCTCAATGACTACTGAATCTAAAGTTTGATAAAAATCCTTGCATTAGCTCTTGAGATAAAGCTAATATGGAAATCGTGAAAATGCTACATAGCAGCGCCATCTTTTGATCGATTTACACCAAAGACTAATCAGCACCCATTTATATCAGGGACTAACTGAATATAAATTTTAATTAAATTTCGTGCATTCATTCTTGGGATTCCCCACAATATTTGTGTCACATACAGACAGACGGATTCACAAAGTCACAGACAGACATTTTGTAAAAACATGTTTTTTGGTATCTCAGAACCATATGACGTGCAAATCCGTCAAAAACCGGAAATCGAAAATTTTCCAGATTCCACATTTTCTCCTTGTAAATTGCAAAGATTATCGTAAAGTAAAAAGGATGGTCGTCTGCCTCGGAATATTTGTATTAGATGAGAAATACTAATCTATTTTGGAGATTGTTGCATTGAATTTTTTTTTTTTTTTTTTTTTTTTTTTTTTGTAATGGATTAAGAAAAAAAAAAATTGTAGTTCAAACATAAATTTTGAAAGAAAATAATCTGTCACAATAAAATTTTATTTGCGTATAAAGGAATGACTAGAGGAAAAAAATAAGTAAATAATATATTTATCATAAAACAAATGAAAAACCTAACGGATTAAATTAAGTGTCATATGTAACAAGGTGTACAAGTATACATTCCTTGATTATAAATAATAGTAATAAATAAATAAATTCACAAATCATCTCTCTTCATCATATGTATATTTTCAACATGTTTTACCATGTTAAAGATAATTGCTCATTATAGAATATTACATTTAGCAATATAGCATTATTACTAATCGATTGGTGCCTGTGACATTTTTATGCGATGATTTTCGCAGAAATTTTTTTTTAAAGAGTGTGTTTTTTTTTTCCAAGACAACATTCTAAATACATTTTAAACAAAATGTACGTCGTTTAATTAATTGAATTAAACAAAATTCGTGAAAAATATTTTTTTTTTTCCTTAATGGACCCATTTGGATATTCCCTGTTCTTCTAAAAACGTGCTCTATCATTATAATTCACGATTAGGAAAAGAAAAGCTTGCTATTATAATTAAAATAAATGAAAGATGTTTCCAATTAATTAATATTATTGCGTCTCAAACTTGTTCTTAAATGACCGTAAACCCAGAATCCCCTAGAAGGTATAAGACGCCTCTAGACAATTTATTTCACTGTACCGATTTCTATCTTTTATCCAAGAAATCTAGTCATTGGGGGCCACAGTAATACTTACCCACCATGGATATGCATAATATAAAATATGAAAATAAAACATGTGTTAACTATGTATAAAATGCATTGCAATAACAAGATAAGGTTTAAACATGCATTTCAGTATTTTCAATATAGTAATAATGCTTTATTATTGAGTTGCTGATGAACCAATTTTGGCAAATTATGTAAAACGAAAAACTACTTAAGTAGTAGTAAATTGCGTAAAAGAAACATCCTTATAAGTTCTAAAATAATAATCTTATTAACTAACAATTTACTGCGTTGGATGAAGCGTCTCATTTTCAATTAAAATTTATATTTGAATTGAAATTTGAATGAAATACAGGGTCATAGAAAATGTGATTACAAATATCTCGGTAACTCATTATCCGATCGACTTCATTCTTTATACAGAATTATTGTTCTTTTATTGTGTTTTACATCCACTCCTTAAAATTAAAAAAATTAAAAGTTTTTTATATTTTTCTTTAGAACGACTATTTTGAGAGTCCGAAAAAAATAGTTTCGTATAATCGAGGTTACTGATATTCAATAGGCTTCTTTCTATTATTACATACTAAGTACTTATCAGATTTCAAGTCTCATTCATTATATTTTCTAGAGATAGAGCGTTTACACACAGACAGACGAACAACAATTTTTATTTTCTAAAAATATGTTTTTCGGATTCTCCAGTGTCTCAAACGTATAAATCCATCAACAACATTTTTTCAATTTTCAAAACGATTGTAAGACTTACCCTATATCCTATACTATGATGGGTAAGTAATATAATTGTCAATTATATTGGGTTGGGGAAAAAGTAATTTCGCTTTTTTTCGTATTTTTCAAAGTGAATTTATTTATATAAATTAAAAAAACTAATCATTAATATATGTGCCATTTTACTAGATGACATTTGCCATTTTTCTGGTAAAACCGTCACTGTAGAACTTCTGAGATATCTGGGCGAAAAACTGAACGAGGTGATTTTCACATCCCTCTTCTCCAGCTTAACATCAAGAGAGCTCTGCAGAGAGCGGAACAAATGGTAATCGGTCGGGGCCAAGTCCGGACTATACGGTGAATGCATCAAAATCTCCCAGCCAAGCTCTCTCAGTTTTGCCGAGTGACTAAAGATGTGTGTGGTTTAGAGTTGACGAGATGGAACTCAACGCCTTTCTTATTGATCAATTCTGGCCGAATTTTTTTAGTCGCCTGCTTCAGTCGCATTAGTTGTTAAAAACAGATAGTTGAATGACTGGTTTGGCCAGGTTTAAGCAGCTCATGATGGACAATTCCTTTTCAATCCCACCAAACACTCAGCATCATTCTCTTTGGCGTCAATTCTGGGCTTTGCCACCGTTTGTGAAGCTTCTCCGGGCTTCGACCACGATCATTTTCGCACATTGTGGTCGTACGTGATTCACTTTTCATCACTTGTAATCATTTGTTTCAAAAATGGTTTGATTCCGTTCCGATTCAGTAGTGATACACAAATTGAAACTCTGTCCATCAAATTTTTCACTGCAAGTTCGTTGGTTCCAAAGTATCGAGTTTCTTTTGCTATTCAGTCTTAAGTAAATGGTTAAAAACTGTTTAATGGTAGATGTTTAGTTCTATAGCAATGTCTGGGGAATAAATATGTCAGTCTACCTCGATTTTTTTTAAAAATTCATCGACTTTTTCAACGATTGGCCGGCCAGGGCGAGGTTCATCTTTAACATCAAAATTTCTGGAATGAAAACGAGCAAACCAATTCTGACATTGGCGTTTACTTAAGCACTGATCACCATAAACACCACACGATTTTCGATGAGCCTGCGCTGCATTTTCCCTTTTTGGAAGTGAAAAAGCAAAATGTGAGGAAAATTATCTTCTGGAATCTCCTTATTTAAAACGCAATAACTGTTTCACTGATTAAACAGATGACGCTACCTTTATATCTAAAATTTTCTAGAGACTGTTATCTTTCAAACGCTGTATTAAGCCATATAGTAGGGCTTAATTGTGTAAATATTACTCGAGATATGCGACTTTAAAGCTGTCTATTGGGAAAAAACGAAATTACTTTTTCCCCAACCCAATATTTTCTTATAATTGTTATTGTTTTATGATAACATGTATCTAATATAATATATATAAATTATATTATAGTGTTTCAAGCAAAATAATGCTTTGCTTGAACCATAGTACAGAAGACAAGGACTTTTATACATTGTGCTAAGTACAAAAACTCTAAAAATAAGACAAGTATATTCAAAAACTCAAAAAATAAAACAAGAACAGAATTTCAAATAATAAAATAATAAGATGAGAGTTTTGATGAGAGGAAATTGAATTGAATGGCATTGTTGAGTGAGACAGTAGAAGAAAAACGAACATTTCATCTTTTATCTGTCATTTCCAGAGACAACTCAATACAGGCTTTCTTCAAATGATTACCAATCGATTAAATACCACAACATTTGAAAAGAATTTTCTTTCTCACACGCAACAATTGTTAAAAGACAATCCGATGTCTCTTTTAGCGGACAAAGGAATACTTTACAAATGAAGGTTGTTCCCAATCCAAAACAGATCCTTTTCGGACTTCAGCTCTGATGACCACCTAGACAAACATTCACAAATTTATTCTATAAGGAATATTTGCTTTATTAGCAGAATTACGTGATGAAACAATGTGAAAATTACTTTAGCCGGAGCCGATATAAGTTATCGGCCCCGATCCTCTTAAAATGCTCTATTAAAAAAAAAATTAAAAAGCAAAATATAAACGTGAGCCCTTATGAAAAATATTAAAATAGTTGAAAACTAGTTTTCCCCCAAATAGACGATTTACATTTTTTCCAAATGAGTGAAAAACAATCTCGGCTGGCTAGGAACATCTGTCGTGCGCAGACATTTGAAAATTTGTATGTGGATAGTCCATAGCAGGTCCCTGGCTCTTAGATTATTAATTTTTAAAATTAAATATGATAGTTATAAAAAAAATCATCAAAAGAGATATTTTTTTTCAAATCGGCGGAGGCATACATGCGCATTCTGACCCCCCAAGAGCACAGATGGGAAGAACCAAATGCTGGCCTTTTATCTTAATGTCCATCGGCCGAACCGTTCGTGATACGGAAAAAAACACGTATTCTTAAATTTCGAACTTTTATGTCTGAAAAATGCGATCATTTGAAAAAATATTCTTTTTAACCTTTTGGATTTTTGTTTATCTCAAAAACAAAAAGGGTCGTTTTCGCGACTGGCCTTTCGATTACACGCCCATAAGGCTCGATTTCAGATGTACCCATTCCCATATAATATATATACAGTGTGTTTCTAAATTCATGGTACAAACTTTAAGGGGTGTAGTACACATCAAGACAAACAATATTAGATAGAAAACTAAGGATCCCAAACGTCTTCCGAAGGAGATAGGCGCCATTAAAGTTTAGGGTCCAACAATTCAAATGATCATAAAAAAAAAAAACAGAAAAATGGGTCGATTCGTTTGCGGTTTTCACTAAAACTATTCTTTATGTCAGTATTGTCTTGAAAATAAATTATAAAGATAAATTTTAAAAAATGCCGATAGAGGGGGCTTTAGACTTTGGAGTAACGAACAACTATTTTTTACCGTTCTTTTTTTGCATCTCATTAAATTTTTTTAGAAGCTTAGACTTAAATTTTGAGCTCAAATTCTAAATCGATGGGAGGGGTTAAGAAGCGCAAACTGAACTGTGTTCAGAAGTTGAAATGTTACTCTCCCCACCCCTTGAACACAGTTCTATTTTTCGCTACTTAATTACTCACAACGATGCAGATTTTGAGCTCAAAATTTAAGTTTGAACTTTTACAAGCATTTAATTGGATACAAAAAATAACGGTTAAAAATAGTTGTTGGTTACGTTACTCTAAAGTTTAAGGCGCCCTCTGACGGAATTTTTTGAAAGATATCTTTAAAATTTATTTTCAAGGAAATATTGACATAAAGAATAGTTTTAGCGAAAACCGACCAGTTTTTCCGTTTTTTATAATCATTTGAAATTTGAACCTTCCCACCCCCATTGAACACAGTTCAGTTTGCGCTACTTAACCACTCCCAACGATTCCGATTTTCATCTCAAAATTTAAGTTTATGTCTAAGCTTCTAAAAAAAATTTATGAGATGCAAAAAGTAACGGTAAAAAATAGTTGTACGTTACTCCAAAGTCTAAAGCACCCTATATCGGCATTTTTTGAATTTTATCTTTATATTTTGTTTTCAAGATAATACTGATATAAAGAATAATTTTAGTGAAAATCGCAAATCAATTGACCAATTTTTCCGTTTATCAAAATCATTTGAAATTTGAACCTCCCCCCCCCCCCCCCCCCACAGTTCAGTTTGCGTTACTTAACCCCTCCCAACGATTTAGATTTTGAGCTCAAAATTTAAGTTTGTGTCTAAGCTTCTAAAATAATTTAATGAGATGCAAAAAATAACCGTAAAAAATAGTTGTTCGTTACTCGGAAGTCTAAAGCGCCCTCTATCGGCATTTTTTGAAATTTATCTTTATAATTTATTTTCAAGACAATACTGACATAAAGAATAGTTTTAGTCAAAACCGCAAACCAATCGACCAATTTTTCTGGTTTTTATAATCATTTGATTTTTTGGATCCTAAACTTTAATGGCGCCTATCTCCTTCGGAAGACGTTTGGGACCCTTAGTTTCCTATTTAATATTGTTTGTCTTGATGTGTACTATCACCCCTTAAAGTTTGTACCATGAATTTAGAAACACCCTGTATATTTAAAGCTGAGACCGTCTTATTTTTGTCGGTGCAATGTGTTTTCATAAAAAAGAATTTTAACCCTTTCAAAAAATTTCACCGCACCTTTTCACCGCAACTCACTTCGCGTCTTCCGATATTGTTTATTTAAAAATTTAAATTGTTACAGAATCGGTTTAAAAATATGAAATCATACAAAATTGGGTTAAAGATCATATAAGTCATACAAATTTAAAGTTTAGGGGCTGTACATACATAACTTTATCATTTTATGGGGGGAAAGTGAGGTTCTGCACATGATATCGTAATCGTAACATATCGCTTGGGGGAAGGGGATTTGTCTTTTGATATCGATATCATTTTTAATCTAATTAAAATTTCTCTTCTTATTTGTAAGTTGGTCTTTGGTTCAAACTAATGTATTATCTTTTTTACTCAATTAACTATTTTTATGGAAATACTAATTTATTTTTAAAATAACTAAATTATAAAATTATTTAATTCTAAAATATAGAATACCCCAACGTTTGACCTTCCTATTGTTCTTCACATGTGTATTGCATTCATAATCACAGTTCGAAAAACCATATGTGAAATGTATTTGAAATTATTCTTGTGATTACTAATAAATAAAAGAGAAACCTAAAAGCTGTTTTCTATCTGATTTGTTGATAATAATTTCTATCTATACCTCGTCCTACCCCGTTCGGCACTGGTGCAACAAGACTTTATTACTGTTGAATGCACTATGCAACAAAAAAATGTTATAAAATACTTTTAAATAGCAACTATTTTTCTTAAGTGTTATTTGAGATAAGGTGATATTTGATTGACTTCTCTTCATTTGATTCAATAAACTATGCGAAAAATAAATGTAACCAATTTTGTATATCACTCCATCGAAAAAAAAAAAAATAAATAAATTCCTAAAATAATACACTTTCATAACCATAGCGATATCATTATGGATTCGTGGGAATGATAACGTATGATATCGGAAGGGGGGGGGGGGGGAAGGTGTCCAAAATTACCAAAAAGTTGAAAACGTTATATTTGCACAACCCCTTATTTAAAGTCATTATTACGGGGCGGAGCAAAACCGTGCGGGTCAGCTAGTAAAATCAATATAGGAAAGAACATTTAGCATCACAATAGTTTGGCTTCCACTTGTTTCCAAATACCTATACACCAAAAATCTTATAATCTGGAGTATTTTATTTTATTTTTTATTTATATCTATATTTATTCTTTTATTTGTTTTTTGTTCTACAAAAAAAAAAAAAAAAAAAAAAAAAAAAAAAGTCTTTTGCAAAAATACCGTTTTAATTGACTTAAGCGCACGCATGAAATGTGATAGGACAGCAGTGTGGGACAGGTGAAAATGATAGAAGACAGGTGATATAACATCTCCTTGTATTTTTTTTCTTCTGTTCCTGAAATAATGCAATGTAAAATGCATATTTTCGCTACAGATTTAAAATGATAAGGGTGCAAGTTGCGCCTAATGGATAAGTCTAGCATTTTTTTTTTTTTTTTCTACTCCCACATTTCGGATTTCTGTTTTAGCAATATTTCGAGTCTCCTTTTTCTTTATAATAAAAATCCTTTCTGTAAAAAGAACTTTTGTCATTTTTTTTTCTTCGTACTACATTTTTCATTAACGTTATTTTTTCTCTACTGTATCTAATCTGCGTTATCATTCTTTGAGACATTTCTGTTTACAAAAGAAAAAAAAAACTATTTCAAACCCTTTTTTTGTAGTTTAGGAAAGAGTCGGTGTAAAAGGTACAAGTGAAAGTTCGCTTGAAAGAACTTCATCTGCACCTAGATTCGTACTGTAAGAACCGTAAACGAAACAGGTGACGTAGGGAAAGATTTCGGTCACGATTCTTTTTTGCTCTTTTTTATTCCGACAGCTGGCCTTCGTGACCGGGCTTTAAAACGCCAGGTGTCCACTCCTAACATCGGTACAGAAGAAGGTATAATATTTTATTTGAAATTATGATACACAAAAATCATACTCAGTCTCATTTTACACACCGGCATTTTAAAATAGTACTGTACTCGTCTCCTATCCCGAGGCATTTAGCTCAACTATTCGTTTCGAAATAGAGAAACCTATAAGACACCTGGGAAACTTCGAAATGTTACCTTGGATGCCTATAAGGGTAAAAGAACACTCATATTTTAGTAGTCGGTTTGGCCACTTATACTCGAAAAAATGGTTTATGGCGATTTTTTTTAAAATGACCACAATTCTTTGCTGTTAACGGAAAAATGCACCCTAAACAATGTTTCATCTTATATAATTATGAAATGGAATACTTTTGCGTGGTCCTGTAAATTAAGTAATTGAACACAGATTATACAGAATATATATTGTATTATAGTATATACTTCATATCCGAAAGAGTGTAACATCATTAAAATGTACTTGAAACTACTTTTGCCCATTGACCGTAATGTAACAGAATAATTTCGATTGTCCCTGTAATTGAATTATACATCAGATGTTCATAAAATTTGAAGTGATTCTACAAAATGATCTAATAATTATATATTTGAAATTTCAAACAATTTGGTTGGGTAATTTTTGCGCTGTTACATGCGGACAGACGGACGAACGGACAGATTGAGCGACGACTATAAGTGCTACGTATTTACATAATTACGAACGCACCTAAAAAAGAGTCATCATTTAAGAAGAGTGCGCAGAAAATGAGTTAAATATATAAATTTCCTGGGGAAATATTTTGAATATAAAAATGCATCAATCGCCCATAGACTTAACCCTTTCAGGGGCAAGGTATTTCTGCTCCGAAAATGTTCAAACAATTGATTCACACCACAATTAAAGAACAGATTTATTTGAAAATAATCAAGAGCTGTTTTTCGCGAATATTATAAAATCGGATTTGCACTAAAATTATACTGGTGCCAGTTCGAAATTGGAACAGTAATATTATGTGTTTGCAGACTGCAAACACCGCCCCTGAAAGGGTTAACCGGGGGATATTCGAAAACTAGGTGACTTACGGCCTTAAAGAAATGACCAACTGACAAGGAAGGTCTCCATACTGGGCATACTCAGAATTTTTTGAAAAAAAATACTGATTAAACTACTCATGTATGTAATAAAGGATCAGTCGAATTTAGCGGCGGAATTACATAAAGACTCAGTAAAAAAATAAAATACTTTTGAGTATTTGGCTCGAAAAGACGAAAGCGTCACGCGATTTGGCGAACAGCATTTTCCCTCACCCAAAGAAAACGATTTTAATGCACCTGAAAATTTCTTGTCAATTAAATTTTAGAATACGTGTAAATAGTAATTAATGAATTTAAATTTGAACAATGAGAGAGTTTGACACATAGATGTACTATTTTATGTTACACATTTCTGTTGCTTTTGCTACAGTTATTTAATTTTATCACTTTAAAAATAATTTCTTGCATAAAAAAAAATACTTTCATATTGAAAAGTATTTTTTCATATTCATATATTTAAGCGTATGACAAAGGCCATATGAAGATTGCTGCAGTAATGCATTTCGATATCGGAGAAGTTTTTGTTTCCATAGCAACAAAATTGAATCGACAGAGCTCAATTAGATTGTAGTTAATTTTGAGATTGAAACAATTTTAATTAATTTAAATTTTGTTTTAATTCATAAAATTTCATATAAAATTTTCATTCTAAATACATTATGACAAAAATGTAGTTAAAACAAACTAAAGCTGACAAAATTAACGTTACATAAATAAAATTTCTTTAAACAAGTTCAAGATGAAACATTTTTACCTTAAAAAAAATTTGACATAAAAAAAGTATTTTTTGTTGCCAACCGATGATAAATCGCCAAATAAAAGAAATGTTCATTATTTTTTTTACGAACGTTCTATCGGGGTTCCGGCCAAATTTTTTTACAAACATATACTATATCCACATGAGAAGAAGATTCTGTAATATTTTCAGAATTTTCTGAGTATGCCCGTATGGAGACCTTCCTTGTGAGAATATTGAGGTGAGTTCATTTGTATACTTTCCAGCTATATTGGAAAGTGTTAAAAACAGGCACGTCTGGCAAGCGGATCCAAAATTCCATTTATGAATCTAGATAAACAAACCAAGTAAAATTTTGAATGAATTATTCCTATATTTTTAGACGAAAAACAATACGCATTTTGTCTTGGGTGCAAAGAATACTTAACCTCTCGCGTCTGGTATATTATTAATAGTATACATGTCTTTTAATGGAGTATCATTTTGTTAAAGGAAATACTTTTTCTACTTATTTAGCTGTAGTAATGTTAGTATATTTATATACTTTTACTATAGAACTTCATTTTTGTTTAGGCATTTAGTAATAATAATTATTATTATTATTCGCTTCGTTCTCTTTGCGCTGTTTGCGATTCTTTTATTTTAAATATATATTTTACTCTTTAAATTTAAAATAATTCTTTAAAGACCACCTATCATAAAGTGCAAAAAGTAATAGTATCAGTTAAATCTAATTGTGATACAATATTTTCTAAATATTTCCAAAGGTATATACAATATTTCCAAAAATTCTTCCTTACCTTATTGTCACATTAATATGAATTTTCAGACAATGAGATATTCGTTAAACCCTAATTGGATGTTAAACCTATTTGAATAGCTAGTGTTAATGTTATTAACGTAAAAGTAATTCTTTCTAAAAATTGAAAAAAATCGGACCCGAAAAGGGTCAGTTATATTTAGAGGAAAAGAAAACTCGAATTTTTCTATTTACTCCCATTTCTTTCTTGAAGATATTTTTGCAGAGCTTGAAAGCCGTCCGTTTCAGGAAAGCATAATTTCTGTGGAAAAATCGATTCAGAGATCTAAAATCTCTAAGACTGATATATTTGGCTGAGGTCCATCGAAGCCGGCTATCCAAAACACTATTTATTTATTTTTTATCTTTTCATATCATTTAGAAATCCAAACTTATAAATAGCTGTTTTAATAAAATCACTCTTAAAAAGATATACGCAACTCAAGAACTGCTGAAACGGATGCTCCTTATCTTATTTTGAAATTTAGCCCATTTTTCTTGTAAGAAAAAAAATATATTATTTTTTTCCCATTTGAGTTAAAATAATAAAAATGTAGGGTACTCGGTGCTCTCTAGACTATTATTTTTATTGGAGTATTTTGTTACACCTTATTGTATAAGGTGTTCCGTTGTACGGAACATTAAATTGCTCCGTTAAAAAAAAAAAAAAAAAAAAAAAAAGTAAAATTTGAAAATTGTATCTTAAAAAATGAAGGATATTTTTAAAGTACACTTCTTCTACTATTTTGATCGTTTTGAAAGTTTTATTTTTTATTTTTTCGTATTACACAGACAAGTACGCCAAAAAAATGTCCCGTTCGTATAACATTAAAATTGACCGAGTTATGAAACTTTAAACATTTATAACTTATACCATTTTTCTGCATGTGTACACAAAAGAGTTCAGAGTAATAATACTAACAATATATTTAGCTTTAGAGAAAATTAAGATATGGTATTTTCTTTCAAGGATACTCTCAAATCCATGTTTGTAGTACTTTTAGACTTAAAGGCAAAATCATTTTCATTGGGAGAAAAGAAATCTGGAAATTGCATTGGCAATAAACAGATTTTTATTTATTCATTTATATATATATTTTTACGGTGAATTTTTGCTAAAGTTTTGCTTAATCAAATAAATGAAAGTTAAGAAAAAAAACCCCTCTCGTTTCACATTCTTTTAAATATTAACTCACGAAAAATATCAACTGAACGTAAAATCCATTAAACAATGATTGGCCATGGACTTGTTTTTTATCATAGGAATTGGACAAAATATTGTTCTAATCTAATCGAACAGCGATATAATGCAATAATCAAAAAATTAATTTCCACTAAAATCAATACCTACGTTTTTCAAAGAATTAACCCATTTTTTTCCAAGAATTACTCTTTCCTTTGTTTTTTATTATCAATGCCTGGGAAACTATTTGGCATTTATTGTTGAATTATGCGTGATTTTTTGTATGGCAAATAAATTTGCGCGTGGGAAAGAGCGCAATCAAAGGACGTGAAAGGTCACGGAACATCATCAAATCTTAGTCATTCGACTTTATGATGAAAACAAAATATAAGTGTAAGTGTAACCGTGGCGGGCGACAAATAAATGGCGAAAATATTAATTTTGCTTTTACGTCCAATGTATCTAATGCGCGCCGGTGGGAAAAACCAATAGCTTTTATACAGTTTATAGTTTTAAGTAGCACACTTTTTAAGAAGTAATCAAAAAGTTCCTATCCAATTAGAAGTGATTTTTATTGTGAATGGCGATGCCAAATGATAAAGGAACCGCAACTTGATCATAAACAGTAAATTGTAACTTCAAAAATACTTTATCACATCCTTTATTTATAATTTTTTTTTTCCGTGCGTTCTTTTTTATTTCAAGTGTATTGATGTGTTCAATTTACATTAAATTTCTATGTACAGGATTCCAAAATGCCCCCCCCCCCCTCCTCCCGAGTACTAAATTTATTCTTATCTGCTATATATCAGATAGACATATTAAACGGGTGCCAAAATGTTAAAAAAACTAATCTTTTTTTTTCAAATGAAAATTGTTTAAAAAGCATAGAACCAAACAGAGCGAAAAAGTGTCGCTTGGAATCGAACTAGAGTCATTGATTATAAGCGCCAATGCTTTTGCCACTAAGCTACCTGGACGAGGCTAAATCTAGCAGATCCCGCCAGTGACCGAGAGGTTCTACTCTCTAAAAAGAGCTGTATCACACCGAGAACGTTGTTCCGCAAACATTTTACAAAACAATCGTTCATTTTGCTGTGTGTTCGGTAAGCAGGTTTTTCAAACTTCTCGCGGGGTTATTTTAATTTCTCGCTCCGCTCCTATTGGTCAGTCGATCAGAGCTGAATGAATGACCAACATTTTCCGTGCAATGCGGGAAATGTTCGGTAAACAAGAATGGCGAGCTAAAGTCTCCCCTACATCAAGGTCACTAAATTTTTGCTGCCTGTAATGTTGTGTAGGAGAAAAAGTTCTGCGAAAGACGTCCGTGTGATACCGCTATAAGCTGGTAGATGGGAGTTGCTGAGTTCGAACCCAATCGTGCCCGTCGGCCTAATCGTTCGGAGTTTTCCGTGGTTTTCTTAGAGCCTTTGATTCTCTTGTATAAATACGGGTTAGGTTTCCTTAGAAAGATCCCCCACGGAGGGCACCTTCTCTCCTTTCGGCCTATATTCCTGGTGTTGATAATTGGCCATTATAAACACAATCAACCAACCAAACTTAGCAGTTCTCACTCTTAGCTGTTGATAAGGCTACAAACCACCAGCATACGATTGCCAGCAGATAATTGAGAAATTTTAGGCTTGGCATCGTCCAGGTAGCTTAATGGCATAAGCAATTGTTCAAATAGTCAATGACCCTAGTTTGATTCCAGATTTGGACACTTTTTCCTCTCTGTTTGCTGTAGAGTAGCAATGTCAGTATCCAGTAAACCGTAATGCTGCGTATAAACCCTTGTTTTGCCTTCTACTACAGTTTTCCCGGAAATCTTTTGTTCTGAACACTTCTGTGGTTTATTCACAAAAGGATGGGGAGAATCAACAATGGGTCAGGAGATAAGGAGTTAAACTCTACTTGGAGAAAATGTTCCTATTTTGCAGGACATATTTAAATGCTCAAAAATCAGGAAAAAAAAAAACTCAGTGGAGTTCTCTGATATCTTTATGCATGCTGCATTTTTCAGGAAGTATTAACATGCGTTAGATAAAATAAAGTTTTGGGATTGCCACATCTGACTAGTTTTACGTTTTGGTGTAAGTCGCTCAATATGAGACGCTTCTATGCTGATTTTTTTTTAAGATTCCCGCAACAGCTCTATGTCAAGAATAAATGCACGGATTCCCATCAAACTTCAGATTCGATTAATCCTTGACATGAATTGATACTGTTTATATTTTTGTGTAAATAGCTCTACAAATGGCGCTACAATACTGCATTTGTTACGAGTTCTTTAATAGCTCTATCTCAACAACTAATGCATGGATTTTCATCAAACTTCAGATTCAGTTAATCTTTTATATGAATTAGATTTGTGTACATTTATGTGACAATCGCCTTATAGATGGCTCCGCTGTGATGAATTATGTAGGATCACATGGTTTTAGCGATAGATATCTTAAGAACTAATGCACGGAATTTCATACATTTAGAAATCTCATAATGGGCATTGATTGCTATTTTATTTTGGCACTATGACAGCAAATTTCGAAATGTCAGCATGTATAAGATAGGAGAAAGTTTTGAAATTGTTACATCCGATAAGTTTTTAATTTAAATTCATTAATTTTTCAAATTTAAAATTTTAGAATGGCAACGCTCTATCATTTCTATAATTTTGAGAAATTGATCGACTAAATAATCAATAGCACAGAATCATGCTAAGGCAGTATTCAAAATTTAACCCCCCCCCCCTTTCGCCGAATTTTCCCATTTGCAATCCCTGCCGCGATATTAGCCATCACAATGTTTTGGGTGAATTTGAAGACGATCCGTGAATAATGGCGACTTTTATCATGCGGACAAAATTTGGTACATGCATACATAAAACATTTTAGGCAGGGGTAGTTTTGGGATTCTGGGACCATATAACGAAAAGTTATACAGGAATTTTTCAAAAGCCGTACCATGGTAACGACTGCAATGGATTGTATTTCTTATAAAATCTACCTAAAATATTTCGATTTATTGACCGTTCAGTTTATAGAAATTAGGGTCTGTGCAAATATAACGTTGTCAACTTTTTGGTAATTTTGGACCCCCTGCCCTCCTTAAGATATCATGCGTTATCATCCCTCGAACCCCCCCCCCCCCCCCCCGGTACTGATATTGTTATCAAGGTGTAATTTTTTTTCTAGAATTTATTTATTTGTTCGAAGTGATATACAAAACTGGCAACCTTTTTATTTTCGCATACTCTTATGATTCAAATGAAGAGAGGTTAATAAAATATCCCTTTGCATATGAAAAAGACATTATATCACATAACACCTTAAAAAAAAAAAAAAAAAAGGTTACTAGAAACAAGTAAGAAAAATCATGCTTTAAGCATAGATTATGAAACACTTTCCAACACTTCCTGAAATATTTAACAAAATTTTGTTATTTAGGGAAATAAGATTCTATTGTCCATACACAAATATGTATTCCAATACTTTTGAAGAGCCCTGTATTTGATCCATCGGTTGATATATATGATGGGAAATACTATATGATGGGAAAATTTAGTTTAGCGAGAAAATGCCTAACTGATTGAAATTTCTCTTTCAGCACTTTATTCTAATAGAAGGAAAACACTTCAATACTTTTGTTCAGCCCTGTAATTTACTTAGAACCTTTATTACACGCCATTATTTTGTTAAAATTTAGTTCAAACAAACACACTCTTAAAACTACTTAAATCATATTTCCAGAAATTATCATCTATGGGTAATTCTTCGCGTGACCCTGTATATCATTTAATCTATATTCTACAAACATTTCTTAGTAAACTGAAAGCAATTCTACGTAAAAATGCATAATTTACTTAAAAACCACCTTTAAGTTAATTACTCTCATATTCAATAACCCCTATAAGCTCTTTTGTGTAACCCTGTATATCAACTATAACATTTATATACGCCATATAATATGCAGAAAATTTAGTAAAATTTAAAAGCGCATATCATAATTGAAAAAATGCATTTCAACCACCCATCAGCTATCATCGATAATATACAGTACTTCGGATAAAAATATAAGATTTGAAATATTTTGTGTGGCCCTGTAAATGCCATACACTTCATATTATGCGTTAAATAATAAGTCTCAACGGCGTATATCAATTTTATGATACTTGAAATCGTTTAACGTTATTAAAATATGTCCCAAACAATTCCCCCCTTTATTATTGTATAATCTAATTCTTTTGAGTGGCCCTGTGTATGAATAATAACTGTTATTTTGACAGCATATTTTAAATAATGCGTATTTAAGTGCACTTTGCGAATGTATGTAAATTTGAATAAGTTTGACAAGGGTGTAACACCTTTAAAATGCACTTTAAACGATTTTTACCCATTGGCCGTAACGTATCGGAAAACTTTTGACTATCCCTGTTAATAAACTAATCATAGTAGAAACTTCATTTTCAACAGGGTTCGTGCTAGGGTAAACATCAATAACATATAAAAATTTCATAGCAATCCGAGAATATTTACGGGAGTTAGAGTGCGGACAGACGGGCAGACAAACCGAATGCATAAACACTTTTCAACTTTGTTGGAAAGTGTTAAAAAGTATTTTATAACAGCTTTTTTGTTACATAATATATTCAAAGGTAATAAAGTCCTGTTGCACTTGCCCTGAATGGAGGGCCTGGGAGGCAGATAGAAATCCTTATAAACAAAACAAGGGGACAACATTCCTTCGCTTTCTCTTTATTAGTAAATACAAGCTTCATTTCACATGTGATTTCTCGAACCGTAATTATATATGTATATCCATATGAAGAAGAATAGGAATGTCAAACTTTGGGGTATTCCATATTTTAGAATTAAATAATTTTATAACAATTTAGTGATTTTAATAATAACTTTGTATTTTCATAAAAATAGATAACAGACTAAAAAGGATAACATGCCATTTTGTACCAAAGACCCTGCTATGAATAAAAAAGGAAATTTTGATTGGATCAAAAAAGATATCGATATCAAAAGACAAACCGCCCCTGCCCCTCGAGATATCTTACGATATCATATGCCATACCCCCCCCCCCCCACCCCCCTAAAATGATAACGTCATATTTGCACAGCCCTTTATTGACGTGTATAGAAAGAATTGAAAATGTTTACGAATTCTAGACATAGAATAGATGATTTATTGCAAAACCTTACCTTTCTATAAAAAAAATGATTTTTTTTATTTATTAGAATTTCCAAATCGAGCATCTGGTTTCTTAAGTGTGCTTCTGAAATTCCGTGTCTCGAATGAAAGCATAGCGCTCTTCGGCAAATAGATCCATGGAGGCTCATCTGTCTTCAGAAAATGAAATTCTACTCCCTATGATTTTGGTAGTGGAGATGATTGCAACAAAGCTCGAAGGCAACCTGTTTCCTATGACTCTACAGCTGGTGCCTCAAACTCAACGGCACGTGTTTGGGAGTACAGTGTTTTAATAAGAGAGCTATTGCCGATTTCAAAAGAAGCTAAAAATGCACCTTTACAGAGGATCTTAAAAAAAAAAAAATTCCCGTGAAAATTTATGACCCATATGCAGTGGCGCCAACTTATAGGGGCCCGTGGGGCTCGACCCCTACCCAATAATTTTGAATCATTAGAGTATTCAATTTTCATTGTTTTAAATATTTAATTCATTATTATTGCATTATTCATTTTTCCCCTTTAGAACAAAATTTATTTTGTCAATGACCACGTGTTTTAATTCTCCGACTAACACCCGAGAATCCCAAATGACTGAGATGTCTTGCTTCCATGTTTAACTTTCTTCTAATTCAATCTGTAGTCATGTTCATGATATCATGGCATTACAATAAATATAAGTTTCTTTATAAAAATGCATAACAATATAATTTAATAAAATTACAATTTTATTAAAACAGGATAGCTTGACTTAAAATCTTCATCTTTCTTCATCTATCAACTCTTCCAAGAAAAACAAACTGGTCGCACCATTTTACAAAAATATGGTTGAGCTCCCACCCAATTTTTTGAGCCAACCAACACTGTAAAACATTTGTGTAACGTTACTCCATAAAGTTGGTGGCTGCCAAGCTTCCACCAAGTTTATGGTGGATACCGGTTTAACCAAGATAACCAGTGTAACATTACACTAACATGTAATGTTATACCAGTAACATATGTTTAAACTACACCATTATATAAGTGAAAAAAAATCACACCATAACACTGGTGGCAACTTTGCTGCCACCAGTTTTATGGAGTAATGTTACACACAGGGCCTGTTTACCGAATAGGCCCATGAAGCCCGTGCTTACCCACTGAAACACAAGAGGGCCCCCAAATACTTTTCAAAGCTAAATAAATAATTTTTAAAAAAATCAATCAGAATTAAAAAAAAAAAAATTCTTCATACGAAATTTTTTTTCTTAGAGTGCAGTAATTAGTGAATCAAAATATATTTTGAAATTCAAATATTCTCAACCGTAGTTCTACATTGGTAAATGACAAAATTAACTGGTACAAATTAGTTAAAATAATAATTAATGCGCAATAATTAATTAAAATAGTCTTTCATATGGGTATAGATAGTTAGTTTTAATTTAATATTAATAGTTTTATATTCACTCAAAGTTTTTATTTTAAAGTTTCAAATTATTTAAGCATACAAAAAATGAATTTAATAAAAAAAAGAATGGTTGAGTAATAGGGGCGCCCCCTGTGTGACGTCGGGCTTCCCCTACTTCTATGTCTTAAGCGGGCCCTGGTTACACAAATGTTTTACAGTGCAATACTTTTCAAAAGTTGGCGCCACTGCCCATATGTACACTTATTTTCAAATATAAAAGCATGATATTTGCAACATGTGTTGTACTATTTAGTATCTGTAACGTTTTAAAATTTTAGGCCGTATCTAGATAACGTGATACATGATAGTACCATTTAATTAGAGATTGGATTGCTGATCTCGCATCAAATGCTAAATCGGATTCGTCATTCTTTCACGAACTGTTAATAAACCTTTCCTATATTATTTGTTCATCTTAAAATTAACGTAATAATAGATTTGGCAATTTAATATATTATTTTTATTGAATCTCAGATACCAATATTCGACGTCATTTTTACTTTCTTCTATCTTTACAAGAAAAAAGTATTGGATTTGTGAAAATTTTTGGAATCCGGTTTTCGACGAATTTACACGTTTTAGGGGTCAGAGAACCCCAAAAACATGTTTTCACAAAACGTGTGTCAGTTTGTCTGTATATGACAAAAATTGTGTGGGCGCTCTATCTCAAGAACCTATGCACGGAATTTCACAAAACTTTACATTCTGTTAACCTTGCCATACACTAGATCTTATTAGTTTTTCGTGTATATCCCTCAACAAGCGGCGTTGCTATTCTTTCAGTTTTAAAAACTAATGATATTTATTAATGATTCAGTTATTTAAGTTTCATTTAAACATTTTTTTTTTTCTTTTTTAGGAAAATAAAATTTTATTTATATCTTCGCTATTTTTTTATTTCGGATTTTCAAGAAATTCTGAATTTTGGAATTTATTTAAATAATTTGATTTTAACATTTTTATTTTGGTTAAAATATATAACTTTCATTTATAATTATTTTAAAATTAAATTTATTGGTTCTACACTCTGAGGAAGAATTTAGTAATTATAAATACGCAATTTTTATTTTTTTTTAAATTAAAGGATAAGTTGTTTTGAAAAAAATATTAAACGAAACCCTCCGTGCGATCTGCAATCACACATACCCACTTGTTTATTCTTTATACATGGGGTGAACAACAAATGCAAATAGTGTATTCAAGGAGGATGTCCCTTAATTTCAAAAGTTATTTGCTCTTCAAAAAAATCATTTTGTTCGACGTTGTTTCACACACATTACAAAAGCCAAACATTGCAAATGTTAATAACTAGTTTTTTGCAATTCTCATTCTTATCAGAGATATCTTTACCATAAAAATTTTCAGGAGATTCCAGGGATGTTTTATACATTTGAAAGGAAACACAGTCTTTCAAGTTTATTACCGCCATTTAAAGTAAATTTTTTTCAAGACTGAACAATTTCACAGTCACATTATTAGTCGGAGCAACTTCATAAGGAGATTTCAAGAATTGAGACAGCTTATCTATATCTCTACATAGTCTTGGAATATTGTTACAAATTCCTTCAGAAAGGCGCTACTCAAACGCATCTATTGTATGTAAAAATATTTATTCAAAATGGAAATTTTTGGCAGTCCAGGCTTCAACTATCCACGGTCCGGATGTGGACCGTGGTCCATTTGTTGGCTACCGTGGACTGAAAACGGTATAAATATTTTAATTTTATATCATATTTTAGACTGTCAATCATCGGTGACTGACGCGGTCAAAAACGAAAAGTTCGGAAAGGGGCACTCAACGTGTTAACTGAGATCGTTAGTCAGCTGTATTCGCCATTATATTTCAAAATAGCGTCCATTTACAAAAATTAGATATTAAAAAATATTTTACTTTTAAGTCAAGTGGTTGGAGAACATTTTTTTTTATGTTAAAAACTGACTGAAATATATAGCAGTTTTAAATTCATGGCCGTCTGTCATTATAACAAGCTCATTTCTGTTGTGACTGACCATAATTGGGTTATATAAAATTAAATTTTGTATAAGTGAGTAAAATAAGCTGGATTTTTTTAAAAAAATAAGAGTATGAAAGCCATCTTTATCGCCCAGTACTGGCCGGAAGGACTTTTTATATTCTTTTATTATTTTAGATATTTTCTTTAAATCAAATTCTTACCTGATTTTTCGATTATTTTAAATAAATATTTCTGATTGTTTATGGAACTAAAATCCTATTCGCAAGATACTGTAAATGTAAAAAGTATTAGGAAAAAATGGAAACTGCTAAATTATTTCTGATTACCTACGGAACTAAAATATTTTTGAGATACTCAAAATGTAAAAAGTAATAAGAAATGATGGAGACTGCAAAAGTATTTCTGAATATCTATAGAATTAATATACTGTTTTTGAGATACTCGAAATGTACAAAGTAATTCGAAAAGATGGTGATTGCTATAAGTATATCTGATTATCTATGCATCTAAAATCCTCTTTTCTAGAAAATCGAAATGTAAAAAGTAATAGGAAGAAATGGAAATTGCTAAAGAATTTTTGATTATATAATGGAACTAAAATCCCATTTTCGAGATACTCGAAATGTAAAAACTAACAGGGGAAAAAAATGGAGATTGCTATTTCTCATTATCTATTGAACTAAAATCCTATTTTTGAGATACTCGAAATGTAAAATGTAATAGGAAAAGATGATGACTGCTAAAGTATTTTTGATTATCTGTGGAACTATAGTTCTATTTTTAAGATAATCGAAATGCAAAAAGTATTAGGAAGAAACAGAGATTGCTAAAAAAATTTTGACTATCTATGGAACTAAAATCCCATTTTCGAGATACTCGAAATGTAAATACTAATAGGAAAAAATGGAGGTTGCTATTTCTGATTAATGTAAAAAGTAATTTAAAAAAATGGAGATTGCTATTTCTGAATATCTATTGAACTAAAATCCTATTTTCGAGATACTCGAAATGTAAAAAGTAATATTAAAAAAAAAATGGAGATTGCTATTTCTGAATATCTATTGAACTAAAATCCTACTTTCGAGACACTCGAAATGTAAAAAGTAATGGGGAAAAAATGGAAATTGCTATTTCTAAATATCTATTGAACTAAAATCCTATTTTCGAGATACTCGAAATGTAAAAAGTAATATTAAAAAAAAAAAAATGGAGATTGCTATTTCTGAATATCTATTGAACTAAAATCCTACTTTCGAGACACTCGAAATGTAAAAAGTAATGGGGAAAAAATGGAAATTGCTATTTCTGAATATCTATTGAACTAAAATCCTACTTTCGAGGTACTCGAAATGTAAAAAGTAATAGGAAAAAAATGGAGATTGCTAAAGTATTTCTGACTGTCTATGGAAATAAAAGCCTATTTTCGAGATACTCGAAATGTTAAAAGTAATAGGAAAAGATGGAGACTGCTAAAACTTCGAGTTAGTTTGCATCTACGTTCAATCGAGAGAAAAGTTCTACAGAATAGAGTGTATTGGGTTACAAACGATCTGAAGCGACCCGTACAACAGTGCACATTAACATTCGAACAATAAGTGTATGAGAATGACCCTGGAGAGTAAAGAATTTAGAAAGTTCACTTTCTCCGTCAGCGGAAGGAAGTTCTACATTTTAAAGGCTTTGTTAAAAATGCAATTTCAGCATAATTTCTGCAATTAAAAATGACAATTTTTTTTATTGTGGCGCTTCCTCTGCCCCCCCCTTCCTTTCCCCTATTAACAAGTTCCTGCTTGGCCTGTAGCATTGTAAAAACTTGGAAGGAAAAGTTATGAAAATTGACCTAAGGGAAAGCATAATCAGTGTTGCATAGTAGTAGACTGAAACTGGAAGTATTGATTGCTTGCTTCTTCACATATATTACATGTTTACATATATGTGGAAAATCATACTGTAAAGGAAATATTTTCAATGACTTTGTATATGGGTCGTATGATGAATGCTTGGTTCAAACGCTGCACAGGGATCCCAATTGCAATTACGTGGTCAAAAATCCTTCTTGATTTTCCTAGTAGTTGTATAGGATTCATTTTTGATTTAACAATGCTCGAAATGATGTTGCTGTGTTAATTCCAATTAAATAGCTGGTGCGACAAAAGAGGGCGAGTTGTTATTGAATTTTAGCTCTCTTTTTCTACAAGTTTTTATTTTTCTTATTTTAAGGAATGAGAATTTTTTACTTTTAATTCTGATAATAATCTTCTTTTAACTTTTTTTTTTTTTTACAATTATTGTTTTATTTGTCACCGCCACCGTTTCCGTTGCTTCTCGTCTCTTCCATTAAAGTATATAATTTAAGATCTTTATTTATTTATTTATTTATTTATTTATTTATTTATTTAGTTTTTGGCTTTTTTAAAGAGTCTCGGAACTTTTAAAGTTTTATATATTTTGTAGTTTATTTTTTATATGTTAAATTCCTATACATTCTGAACATTTTGAAATAATTGTTTCCTTGAAATTCTCATCAGAACAAAAATAATGTCTTTTAGAATTATACCCACTAAATACAATATGAAGAGGTGTTTCTGAATCGTTGGAACCATTTTTCTCAGAATGACGTTATTGGGCATAACGCGCAAGATATCTAAAAAAATTCTCAATATTTTCTCGTGAAAATTTTAAAACATTTGTTTCATGTTAGCCTGTATAAACTGAACCTAAAATTTTCTTTTTATTGCTCAAAAAAACATTTTTCAAGTGATTCTAATGTTGAAAATTTCAAAATTTTGTTTAGCTAATTACAAATTTGTATTAAAAATATAATAACGCTTTAAATACATATTTATTTCTGTTCAGGTACCAAAAATTTCATTCTAGTTGCAAAATTAGTTTTGTAATCCTGTGCGGAAGCTGTCACGCCAATTTTCTGCTCAACAAATTCCTGACAATTTGGAGCTCCTAGAAATATTAATTCAGTATTATTGTATTTTTTTAAATATGTGAAATGAAAGAACATATATCTTTCATACCTCTAAAAATTATGGTTTAAAATAATTTCAAGACATTAAACGTTGAATTTTCCCCCCAATTATAAGAGTCTTGAAACCCCTTAGTGATATTGTAAAATAACAATAAAGGATATAAGTAATTAATAAAATACATAAACAATCAATCACCTAAATTCTCCCCTTGCCCAATATGTAAAATGTCTCCTTTTTTCATTTGGCCCTCTAGATTAGAAAAAGTAATAAATTTAAGTATTTAAAAGTTTTCGATATTTGTATTAAACCGTTTCGGATTTAGTGTACTATTAAGGGTGTTCTTAAGGGAGACCCGTACTTCATTTTCGGCCAAAAATCATCAAAAGTTCAAATCTTTTTTTCCCTCAGAAAACGATAAAATACATATTTGCGAATATCCATGCAAAATTTCAGAACTCGGGGACACTTGGAACAGGTAGAAAATGAGCTTTTTTAATTGTACTCACTATAGAGTTTAAAGGACTAGCGGCCATTTAAAACGTGTTTTCCTGAGAATGACTTTTTTCATATTTTGCCTAAGTTCAAAGTACTAAGGCTCAGTGGTAAAATGATTTAGAAACAAAGTGTTTATGTTTTTAGAATCTTAAAATTCTATATATTATAACACTATTTAAGAAATTTTAGTAATACCAAAATATTGAAAATTGAATGAGGAGTAGTAATTTTAAAAAATGTATTTTTCGACAAAAAAAAAAATCATAAAAATCCCCATAAAAAATATACTTTTTTATAAAAAGTGAATTTTTTTGCTAATTATTCCTTACAAGAAGATTCTTAAATAGTACACCAAAATTCATTACTTTAAAATCAATAATAAAAAATTTCTGTTTTTTCTTACGGGTCTCCCTTAAATTAAAAAGGGCAACTTTGTGACACATGCTTTCATTTAGTTTTGTTCGGAAATGCATGAAAATATCATGTGTTATTATTCAAAAACTGTTTAATTGCACTCAATTTTCTGTTTTTTTAAAAACACATTATATTTTTTATAACAAGCCTTCAAAGTTGACACTTTTGAGCACATTTCCCGTCGAAATCAGGAAAACCGCTCTAAAAGTAGGAGAAAAACGGGTGATCAGATCATCGAAATAGCTTAGAACTGGATAGGTAATTTAATTATCAAAAAATGGAAAAATAAGTTCGATTCGAAATCGCTTCCATAGTCAGGCATTCCAATTTTATATCTTTGTGTTAAAAAATGAATTTGTAAATGTGTCAAAACGTTCTACGCTTGTTGAGCGGAGCAGTTAAGAACACCCTTAATAGTACACATCTTTTCATCGAATATTATTTTGTATAAACAATTACTTTTGTTCCTTTCTACATATAAAAAATGTAGTATAGGTCTATGCCTTTCTTATTATGATTTCATTTATTTTTATTTTATTTTACATATAGTAATAACAATAATAATGAAAGTTTGCTTAATTCTCTTTGCACTGTTGGTGACTTTTTTAATTTTTATACATGTATTTCACTTTTTAAATTTAAAATGTTTCTGAACGAATCATGTGTGATAAAATGCAAGAAACATTCGAAAGTTGTAATATCTGTTAAATCTTAATGTATTATGATATTTTCCAAACATCAACCAAAATTCCTACTTAACCTATTATCCTAGAAATATGAATTGAATAGTCCACAAAATAAGTACATTCGTTAGAAACTTTGGTAAGTCTATTTGGATAGCTACGACTAAAGTTATTAAGGAGGCTCAAGGGTTGAAAACTTTTCAAAAAATCGATATTTTTATAATCTAATTTGATTATTCAATTAATTCTTAACTCAATGCAAAAAACCGCATAAAACTATTTGCATTTTTAACGGAGTTATAAGCATTTACGTATTAACACTTTCAGTCCCATAGAATTTCAACTTTAAGTCGCGTTTTCTCAAAACTTGATTTTGATGACTAACACCAAGATTTAAAAAAAAAAAACTTATAAAAGGAATGGCTTAATTTTTTTTGAATGCATATAACATCGTTATCTAGAGAATGAAATACAGTGAAATCTGTCTAAGTCGGAATCGCTTGGGACTGAAATAAATGTCCGCCTTAAACAGATTTCCGGCTTAGACAGAAAGACTTTATAGAGATCGAGATCCCGTTCTCAGAGTATTAAACATTTCTTTTGTTAAACGTTAAAACTAACGTATCTTAAATATTTTTTTAAATCGACATGAAGTCTTTACATAATTTTTGTATTTATAGTAATAATAATTTACACTACAGAATGATAGTACACATACACACTAGTACACCCGTTGTTCAACAGTTCCCAGTCATATACAATAATAAAATCATCCCCAACTACTGCAGCGATCAGTGACGCCTTTTGTTAACCTCTGGGAATGCTACTAGACAATACATTTCAATATGAAAAGAAAAAAAATTATTTCCATTTATATTTCGCAGGAAAATATTCTTCCGTCTTAAACAGTAAATTTGCTACCTGGGACCCAAAATGAATGTCCGGTTCCGCGTTACTCAGATTCTTTCCGTTTTAGACAGATTTCACGGAAATCTCTATGTTTAGAAATGTGGGACTCTGAAATGTTTCCGCCTTAGACAGATTTCCGGCTTAGACAGATTTCACTGTAATATATTTTAGATAGTTTAATATCTTGAGTATTTTTAATGGAAAAAAAGTTGTTTAAGTAAAAGTAAAAGTTTGTAAAAAAAAAAAAGTTTGTTTTGTAAAAGTTGTTAAGTAAATTTTCAACTTTAAGAGATTATTTTATAATTTTTTTTTTTTTTTTTTTTTTTTTTTTTTAAGTGATAGTTATATCCTTAATTCATTCTCTAGATAATGATGTTATATGCATGAAAAAAAAAATTAAGCCATTCCATCAAATAGTTTTTTTTTTTTTTTAATTTTGGTGTTAGTCGTCAAAAATCTAGTTTTGAGAAAACGCGACTTAAAGTTGAAATTATATGGATGCGTTTCAAAAATATGCATTAAAGTATTTAATTGCCATAAAGGACGTTAAATACTAATAAAAACATTATGTGTATTATAATGTTTTTATTAGTATTTAACGTCCTTTATAGCAATTAAATACTTTAATGCATATTTTTGAAATGTTTTTAATGGACGTATATGAAAACTTCTATTTATATGGATGCGGCTATGAAAGTGTTGAGACATAAATGCTTATAACTCCGTTTAAAATGCTAATATTGTTATGCGTTTTTTTTGTATTGAGTTAAGAATTAATTTAATAATCAAAGTAAATCATAAAAAAAATCGATTTTTTGAAAAGTTTTCAACTCCTGAGCCCCCTTAAAGTAAAAATAATTTTGTTCACAAAATTAAAAAACATTCGGACCCGAAAGGGTACGAATTAATTATCCGAATTAGCTGTTAATTAGAGAAATTGATTACTGTAAATTAATTAATTTATCCGAATTAATTATCCATTAATTATAAATCATCCAATTTATTAATTAGATTATTTTCAATCCTCCTCTTTTTCCACGCTCTATCACATAGCGCATAATACATTTGAAATTACTCTAAAAGAGGAAGATTCTGCATTTCTTATCTTATTTTTATAACATCAAATAATTAATTCTCTAAATTCCCCCCCCCCCCTTCCCACTCCAAAATACAATGGCTAAATCTCTAAAAGTTTTTATTTTTTTTATAAACAAAATTTTCTCTGTTTAATACTTTTTAGTTATAATTAATAAATAACCTGTTATAATTAATAAAACCTGTAAATTCAGACCCACCACAAACATTTTTGAATTTCCGCCCCCCTCCCTCCTTTGTTTAAAAACTGTTTAAAAATAATTTAGAAATCTATTCTAAAGTTTTTAATTAAAAAAATTGTACCGGTTCTTTTTGTAGTATCAATAAACACATAGAAACTATCATGTGATTTTTTCTATCCCAATTAAATGACTTCTTTTTACACCCCCTTTCCTTGCCTACGCATACTATTTTTTATTCTTTTAAAAAATTAATATTTTCTTTTATCTTTCTTTCTTAAAAAATTAATCTTTTAAAAAATTAATTAAAATTAAAAATCTGCTCTGTGTACTTAAATTGAATGACTAATTCTCAACCCATTAAGGGAGACCCGAACCCCATTTTCGGCCAAAAATCATCAAAAGTTCTTTTTTTTTTTTTTTTTTTTTTTTTTTTTTTTTTTTTTCCTCAGAAGACGATAAAATACATTATTGCGAATATCCATGCAAAATTTCAGAACTCGGGGACACTTGGAACAGGTAGAAAATGAGCTTTTTTAATTGTACTCACTATAGAGTTTAAAGGACTAGCGGCCATTTAAAACGTGTTTTCCTGAAAATGACTTTTTTCATATTTTGCCTAAGTTCAAAGTACTAAGGCTCAGTGGTAAAATGATTTAGAAACAAAGTGTTTATGTTTTTAGAATCTTAAAAAATTTTGCAACAAAAGTAAGGAGAGATTTTTTTAAAACTATTTCTAAAAATTTTACATAAATTGGTAAAAATGAAAATTATAACGAATTTAAGGAAATTTACCATGCGTATTTTTATTTTTATTTTTTTTAGCCGATTAAAATAGAAAATTAAAAATATCTCTCCTTAGTTCTTTTCTATATACTATAACACTATTTAAGAAATTTTAGTAATAACAAAATATTGAAAATTGAATGAGGAGTAGTAATTTTAAAAAATGTATTTTATGACAAAAAAAAAAAAAAAATCATAAAAAATTTCCATAAAAAATATACTTTTTAATAAAAAGTGAATTTTTTTGCCAATTATTCCTTGCAAGAAGATTCTTAAATACTACACCAAAATTCATTACTTTAAAATCAATAATAAAAATTTTAAGTTTTTTCTTACGGGTCTCCCTTAAATTCACCTAGGAAAATTTCCCTCCACCCTTTGTCTCGTAATAAAGAAAGAAGAAGAGGTTCCGTTCAGATTACAATACTCTCCATGTCAACTGAATTCTTGGAAAAAGTGGAGAAATCTTTTGTTTAAGATCCATTAGCGGTTTCTTCATAATAGAACGGAGGGGGGTTAACAAAAGAATAGGGAGATAAGTAATCCACCCTACGTGACAGAAAGATTTTTCTTTTGCCCTTTCCTGCAAAACTCATTAAGATAAAAAAAAAAAAAAAAAAAAAAAAAAAAAAAAAAACCGCGTCGCCACAACAAACGAGCCGACACCGAACTTCAAGAAGTGGCCAAATATGTTTGGGCCTTTAGATATCGAGGAAAACGGAGGGGTGAGGCAGATCTCTTCTTTTCAGGTGTTTGGATATTCTCACACTTGTATTTTAGTAAATGAAACTTTGTAACTTTTATCAAAAAATATTTTTTTAAACAACACCTTTAGAATTATGGACTTTCACATTTAAAAAAATGCAAAATTTCACCGCATGGGTTGAGTGAAATTTTCATAAATTTTATCATTTTTCTTTATTTTTATAAGTAAAAAAACATGTTTTAAATAGTTATTAATTGTCCATATTTAAAATCAATAGACTTTAATAATTTGAAGCTGAATTGTTAACACTAGATGTACAAACCCGCCATTCCTCCGAATAAAAAATAATTTAAGTTCAAAGTGTTATATTAATTAGAATGTTGCATTATACAACAGCAGTCAATTTTGGGTCAGTGAAAAACTGCAAAGATTTTAAACCGGATTATCGGAAATATCCGTGTCCAACTTCAAACTACTGTTATAACAAAATAGCAAAAAATTACAATAGATTTCTTTGTATATAGTTTTAGATTGAAGAAGGTTTAATATATAATTTGTGCTATAAAAATAACCTTCTTTAACAGGTCACTGTTAAAGAACAAAAATACCTTAAAACTATACATTTAAAAAAATTCCTATTTTGTAATTTTTGAGATATTTTGCAATCAGAAAGTTAAATTAAAGATGTAATGCTTCATGTTGTTTGGAGCATAAAGTAAACTAGTTGGATGTGTCAATCCCGAAACTTTCTTCTCTCTCATGCATGTTTAATATTTCAAAATTCATAATCACAGTGCCAAAATTAAATGAAAATCTATGCTCATTCTGAGGATACTGAAAATGTTAAATTTCGTGCATAAGTTCTTAAGATATGAGATATTATGTAAAAAATGCAAAATGCAGCATATCAGCGCTACTATTGTGTGATTAAAATCAAAACCTAATCAGAAATAAATTGTGTCAACGACTAACTGAATCCTAAGTTACA
The DNA here is from genome assembly GCA_964019185.1 of Maratus speculifer. Taxonomy (NCBI): domain Eukaryota; kingdom Metazoa; phylum Arthropoda; class Arachnida; order Araneae; family Salticidae; genus Maratus; species Maratus speculifer. Next base: position 440,518,002 of record OZ025293.1, read on the forward strand.
TGAAACCCGTTAGCTCTTGAGATTAGGTCTTGGGAGAGAGCTGTCGCGGGAATCGTGTAAAATGCAGCATAGCAGCGCAACCTGTTGTGCAACTTACACCAAAGCATAATCAGCAGCAATATTTATGAATCTGAAGTTTGATCAAAATTCGTGCATTAGTGCTTGAGAGAGAGCTGTTACGGGAATCGTGTAAAATGCAGCATAGCAGCGCAACCTGTTGTGCAAATTACACTAAAGCATAATCAGCATCAATATTTATGAATCTGAAGTTTGATCAAAATTCGTGCATTAGTGCTTGAGAGAGAGCTGTTACGGGAATCGTGTAAAATGCAGCATAGCAGCGCAACCTGTTGTGCAAATTACACCAAAGCATAATCAGTATCAATATTTATGAATCTGAAGTTTGATCAAAATTCGTGCATTAGTGCTTGAGAGAGAGCTGTTACGGGAATCGTGTAAAATGCAGCACAGCAGCGCAACCTGTTGTGCAACTTACACCAAAGCATAATCAGCATCAATATTTATGAATCTGAAGTTTGATCAAAATTCGTGCATTAGTGCTTGAGAGAGAGCTGTTACGGGAATCGTGTAAAATGCAGCATAGCAGCGCAACCTGTTGTGCAACTTACACCAAAGCATAATCAGCATCAATATTTATGAATCTGAAGTTTGATCAAAATTCGTGCATTAGTGCTTGAGAGAGAGCTGTTACGGGAATCGTGTAAAATGCAGCATAGCAGCGCAACCTGTTGTGCATATTACACCAAAGCATAATCAGCATCAATATTTATGAATCTGAAGTTTGATCAAAATTCGTGCATTAGTGCTTGAGAGAGAGCTGTTACGGGAATCGTGTAAAATGCAGCATAGCAGCGCAACCTGTTGTGCAAATTACACCAAAGCATAATCAGCATCAATATTTATGGATCTGAAGTTTGATCAAAATTCGTGCATTAGTGCTTGAGAGAGAGCTGTTACGGGAATCGTGTAAAATGCAGCATAGCAGCGCAACCTGTTGTGCAAATTACACCAAAGCATAATCAGCATCAATATTTATGGATCTGAAGTTTGATCAAAATTCGTGCATTAGTGCTTGAGAGAGAGCTGTTACGGGAATCGTGTAAAATGCAGCATAGCAGCGCAACCTGTTGTGCAACTTACACCAAAGCATAATCAGCATCAATATTTATGAATCTGAAGTTTGATCAAAATTCGTGCATTAGTGCTTGAGAGAGAGCTGTTACGGGAATCGTGTAAAATGCAGCATAGCAGCGTAACCTGTTGTGCAAATTACACCAAAGCATAATCAGCATCAATATTTATGAATCTGAAGTTTGATCAAAATTCGTGCATTAGTGCTTGAGAGAGAGCTGTTACGGGAATCGTGTAAAATGCAGCATAGCAGCGCAACCTGTTGTGCATATTACACCAAAGCATAATCAGCATCAATATTTATGAATCTGAAGTTTGATCAAAATTCGTGCATTAGTGCTTGAGAGAGAGCTGTTACGGGAATCGTGTAAAATGCAGCATAGCAGCGCAACCTGTTGTGCATATTACACCAAAGCATAATCAGCATTAATATTTATGAATCTGAAGTTTGATCAAAATTCGTGCATTAGTGCTTGAGAGAGAGCTATTACGGGATTCGTGTAAAATGCAGCATAGCAGCGCAACCTGTTGTGCAACTTACACCAAAGCATAATCAGCACCAATATTTATGAATCTGAAGTTTGATCAAAATTCGTGCATTAGTGCTTGAGAAAGAGCTGTTGCGGGAATCGTGAAAAATTCAGCATAGCGCGCCACCTGTTGGACGATTTGGACCTGTTGGACCTGTTGGATGAGTCGTAAAAATTTACAATGTAAATTTTTACGACTACAATGATGTACGATTTACAATGTAAATAGCACCAAGTCATATGAAGGACTAGCTGCATCTGAAGTTCAATAAAAATCCGTGCATTAATTCTTGAAATAGAGAGGTTGCGGAAATCGCAAAAAATGCAGCGCAGAAGTGTCACCTGTTGAGCGATTTGTTTGATAAAAGGCTATTTAATTTTCTACTGACTTTGTCACCTAGCAACCAAGATATACCTAATTATTTCAAAATGTAAAAAGTTTTCTGTGCAAACGATTTTTTGTGATAAATACATTATCTGTTTTATTTCTTCAGCTTTTACCTAAGCTGTGTGAAACAATAATCTTTTTGTTTTTGAGTTTGATTTGAATGTTTTTTAATGAGGTATGTGAAAAAATGTTACGCTTTTTATTGGAGTTGTGTTTTGTGAAATTATTAATGTTCGAAAGAACCTGAGTTGAGTTTACTCATGAGAATAAACTGTTTAAAACCAGATATGAGTAATTAATTTTGAGTTGAGTAAAATATTAATAAACTTTCGAACAAAATTGAATTCTTTATATGGTCCGTCGAGCCGGAGAAAAATCAGCGAGTTGTTCTACGTCAATGATTGAAGGATAACTGGTGAATATTTTGTGCTGTTTTGCTATTTCTTCGATGTTAGAACTCATCTTTTAAAGAGCCAAGAGGGGTAAGTGCACCCATTTAATTTTTATTCATTAAAAATGAGTATGAAAGAATTAAAAGCAAAAAAGAAAATTTTCAAAACAAACTTGACAAAATTAAAAGAAAAATTATCGAATACTGAGCTAGAATTAAATGAATTAATTCTCATAAAGGAGAAACGGAATAAATTAGAGAAAAACTTTTCTGAGTTATTTGAGTCTATTTATAAGATAAGTAAAGAAGATGAAATTGAGAATTTTATTAAGGAAAACGAAGAAATTAATGAAATTTTAGAAATAATGGAATTTGAACTTACAAAAATGTTATCAAAAATGAAAGTGCAAACTGTTAATTTAGAAAACGCCACAAAGGCTGATAATAACATTAAATTGCCAAAGTTAACTCTTCCTGTATTTACGGGTAATTTGCATGAGTGGCTTTCTTTCAAAGATATATTTAAGGCTACTGTACATGAAAATTCTAATTTGTCAGGGGCAATGAAATTACAATATTTGAAGTCTTCATTGAGAGGAGATGCCTTTCGTATAATTCAATCTATTTCAATCGTGGATTCTAATTATGAAGTTGCATGGTCGCTTTTGGAAGAACGGTTTTCAAATTCGAGAGAACAAGTTTACGCGCATTTAAAACGTTTTTTAAATATTCCTGTTATTCAGAATGAGTCCCCAGCAGCATTATTAAATCTAATAGATATAACAAATGAATGTATTAGGTCGTTAGAGATTTTAGAACAAAAAGTTGAGGGGTTTTCTACTACTATGTTTGCTTATATTTTGGCTCAAAAATTAGATGTAAATACAAAAATGTGGTGGGAAAGACATCTTAAGCGGGATAATTTACCGAGTTTAACTGAATTGCTAGAATTCTTGAGAGACCACGCGCGTACACTAAGTGCGTCCAAACAAGTAAATACAAAGCGAAATTTTCAAAACGAAAGCCAAACAAAGCATAGCTTTTCAAAGGTAACATCCATGGTTGCGAGTTTAAATGAGAAAAATATGCGCAAATGTGTTGTATGTAACCAGGAAAATCACAGTGTTTTTAAATGTCCCAAATTTCAAAAATTTAATGTACAGGAAAGAGTAGATTTTGTGAAAAAAAAAAAAATATGTGCTTTAACTGTCTTTCAGAATTCCACTGCGTCAAAAAATGTAACTCAACATTCTTGTGTTCAAAATGCCATAAACGCCACAATATACTTCTTTGTTTTGATAGGCGTGAGAGAAATTCCATTGCGGTGGGAAACACAAAAAATTATAGTGATAAGGAAGTGCCAAATGCATTGTCGACGAATGAAAGTAAACCAACATTAAATGTTGACGCCATACCATTTGAGTTAAATAACCAAATTCAAAATTTCACTGGTACTTCAAATGTGAGATCGAATAATGTTAAAACAGTTCTTCTTTCCACTGCTATTGTTTATATGAGAGATAAATTCGGAAATAAAGTTCCGGTGCGTGCTTTATTGGACAATGGTTCAATGAGCAATTTTTTAACATTGCAGTTAGTTGAAAGATTAGGAATTCGAAAAGAAAAAAGTAATATTTCGGTATCGTGTTTAAGTGGATCCTCTGTAGCGGTAAAAAATAAAACTACTGCCTTGATCAGTAATAATTCGGGAGATTATAGTCGGGAGTCAGATTTCCTTATCATACCAAAGATTTCGCAAATTATGCCCTCGAAATATATTAATATTTCAGAGCTAGGAATTCCAGAGTCTATTATTCTTGCTGATCCTGAATTTAATAGACCAGGGAAAATACATCTTTTGCTAGGAGCTGAAGTATTTCTAGAATTGATAAAGGTGGGTCGTATGAAGCTACCAAATTCTAAATTAATACTGCAAAATACGGTGTTCGGTTGCATAGTAAGTGGGAGTGTTTACAATTATAACGATCAAGAACAAATACATTGTGGGTTAATTACTGAAACAGATTTAAATTTCGAAATGAAAAAATTTTGGGAAATTGAAAGAGTAGAAGAAAGTACACCATTGAGAAATACAGAAGAATTAGCATGCGACACCCACTTTATAAACACACATCAGAGAGATATAACGGGCAAATTCATAGTACAAATGCCGTTGAAAAAAGATCCTAGTTCTTTGGGAGAATCAAAGCAATTTGCGGAAAATAGATTAAATTCACTTTGGAATAGGCTAGTCAAAAATCCAAATCTTTTAGAGTTATATTGCGCATTTATGGCAGAGTATAGAGAGTTAGGCCATATGGAGTAAGTAGAGAAAACAGATGAGCCAATACATGCGAATTATCTACCTCATCATGCTGTTTATCGCCCAGATAAAAGTTCTACAAAATTGAGAGTTGTCTTTAATGGTTCACATGCAACTTCATCAGGAGAATCCCTAAATTCCATACAGCTGAATGGAGGTGTCATTCAAGATGATTTGTTTAGCATAATACTTAGATTTCGTACACACCGCTATGCATTTACAGCAGATGTAAAAATGATGTATCGCATGATACTTATCGATAAAAGTCAACGTGATTTACAGCGCATAGTTTGGAAAGATTCTGTAAATGGTGAGATGAAATATTACAGACTATGTACAGTCACATATGGCACAACTAGTGCCCCTTATTTAGCCATGCGCTGCCTTAAACAGCTTGGTATAGATGGTGAATCTCAATTTCCGTATGCTTCTGGTGTGGTACAATCAGACTTTTACATGGACGATGTCCTGACTGGAGCAGCTGACCTAAAATCGGCTAAGAGACTGCAAATTGAGCTTATTCAACTATTAAATACGTGTGGCATGAACTTACATAAATGGTTTAGTAACCATCCAGAATTAATGGAGCCAGCCTTCAAAAATGAGAATTACACTTTTGAAAATATGAGTGAAACTAAGGCACTAGGACTTTGCTGGAATGCCAATGATGATACTTTTACTTTTAGTGTATCATTCAGTGAGCAAACCAAGGTAACTAAAAGAAGTGTGCTGTCAAATATTGCTCGCATTTTCGACCCCTTGGGTCTACTTGGACCAGTTGTGACGAAAGCAAAAATTTTCCTACAAAGACTGTGGAGACTGCAAATTGATTGGGATGAAAATCTCCCTACAGCTGAGCTTGATGATTGGTTGCAGTTTTTAGAATCATTAAGAGCCATCAATAATATAAGTGCTGTTAGATACATTTTTACAAATAATCCAGTGCAAATTAAAATTTGTGGCTTTTCAGATGCTTCGGAGAAAGCCTACGGTGTGGCATTGTATGCTGTGTCTTCAAATTCTTCAGGAGAGCAAATTTCTCAGTTGCTTTGCAGTAAAAGTCGAGTTGCACCAATCAAAACAATCACTATTCCTCATTTGGAGCTCTGTGGTGCAGTTTTATTAGCCAAATTGATGAATAAGGTTGCCAAAACCTTAAAAGTTCCTAAAGAATCTGTTTACTATTATTCAGATAGTACTATTGTATTATGTTGGATTCGAAAACAGCCGTGTGACTTAAAAACCTTTGTGTCATCACGTGTGGCTACGATTCAGAATCTTTCCGATATCAGTCATTGGGGACATGTGGCTTCTTCTGATAATCCTGCTGATCTTGTGTCACGAGGTGTAGATCCAGACAAACTTCTCCAGAGTAACTTATGGTGGAAGGGTCCACTATTTCTAACACAACAAACTGAACCTTCTTTAAATACTGTCGAACTTGAGCAAAATGATAATGATCTATACGTAAGTGAACTTAAACATACAGCTTCAAAGACTACACTTTTAATATCAGACTGTTCATCTTTTATTGATTATTTTTTGCAATTGAGTAATAATTATGCTAAATTAATAAGAATTCTTAGCTATGTTTTCATGTTCATTCAGAATGTCAAAAAGCCAAAAGAAAGGTATTCAGGTAAGCTAACATCTGCTGAATTGAAGAAGGCTGAGCAGTTTATCATAAAATCTGTTCAAGAAAAAGAGTTCAGTTCTGAATTCACATTGTTATCTAAGGGTAAGGAGTTACCAAAAAATAGTAGATTACTTTCATTAAATCCTTTCTTGGATAAAAATAATTTAATCAAAGTTGGAGGTCGTCTCCAAAATAGCACGGTAAATTATGCCCAAAAACACCCAATTGTACTGCCCTCTAAACACAAATTAACAGAATTAATTATCGAATTTTATCACAAAAAATATCTACATATAGGACCACAAAATTTACTTTATTGTGTTCGAAGAGAATTTTGGCCTTTAAACGGTAGTGCTATTTGTAGAAAAATTGTACATAAATGTATTACATGCTTTAGGGCCAAACCTAAATTGTTAGAGCAAATTATGGGCGAGCTCCCAAAAGAAAGAATAAATGTAGACTTTGTTTTTAATTGCACAGGAACTGATTTCTGTGGTCCATTTTTGATTAGATATAGAGGTCAACGTAAAGGTATTTATCATAAAGTTTATGTTTGTATTTTTATTTGTATGGTAACAAAGGCAGTGCATTTGGAATTAGTTACTGATTTAACGTCTGAGGCTTTTATTGCCACATTAAAGAGGTTTTTTGCCAGACGAGGCAAACTTCGAAAAATTTTCAGTGATAATGCAGGCAATTTTGTGAAGACTAATGTAGAGCTTAAAAGGTTGCATGAATTGGTAAACAAACCAGACCAGAACCTTACTAATTACTTGATATCTGAAGGTATTGCTTGGGAATTTATTCCCCCTAAAGCTCCAAATTTTGGAGGTTTATGGGAATCGGGAGTCAAGTCCTTCAAGTATCACTTTAAACGTGTTGTGGGCAACTCTAAATTAACTTATGAAGAAATGTTAACTATAATTGTCCAAATTGAAGGTATCTTAAATTCGCGCCCGCTTACTCCCTTGAGTACAGATATTGATGACTTGGAGGTCTTGACCCCGGGACATTTTCTTATTGGTCGCCCACTTAATGCCATTGCTGAATCTGACCTGAGTAATATTGAAGATAATAGACTAAACTTATGGCAAAAGACCACTAAAATGGTTCAGACCATCTGGAAAAAGTGGAAAAATAGTTATTTAAGTACATTGCAGCAAAGGCATAAGTGGATGATATCAAAAGACAACCTCAAAATAGGAGATATGGTTGTAATAAAGGAAGATGATCTTCCAGTGTCTAAATGGTTATTAGGGAGAATTGTAGAAGTATTTTTTGGTAATGATAATAAAATAAGAGTTGTAAATATAAAAACCCCAAATGGAATATATAAAAGAGCAGTATCCAAAATTGCTGTATTACCTCTTGAAAAGTAATTCAGTTTTAATAAGAAAGTGTACATTATTGTAAAATTTCTTTATTTATTATGTATTATGTAAAATTGTTTAAATATTTGCTTAAATTTAACTTAACTGTGACTCATTTATATTGTATTTAATTGCATTGTTCTTTATATTTTTTACAATGGTTGTAATTGCAGTGTTTTAGTTTGAAACCCCCCCTCAGAGGTTTCAAGAGGGGCGGTATGTTTGATAAAAGGCTATTTAATTTTCTACTGACTTTGTCACCTAGCAACAAAGATATACCTAATTATTTCAAAATGTAAAAAGTTTTCTGTGCAAACGATTTTTTGTGATAAATACATTATCTGTTTTATTTCTTCAGCTTTTACCTAAGCTGTGTGAAACAATATTCTTTTTGTTTTTGAGTTTGATTAGAATGTTTTTTAATGAGATATGTGAAAAAATGTTACGGTTTTTATTGGAGTTGTGTTTTGTGAAATTATTAATGTTCGAAAGAACCTGAGTTGAGTTTACTCATGAGAATAAACTGTTTAAAACCAGATAAGAGTAATTAATTTTGAGTTGAGTAAAATATTAATAAACTTTCGAACAAAATTGAATTCTTTACGATTTACACCAAAATGTACAAGACATCAAGTCATGTCAAGGACTAACTGAATCTGAAGTTATATGAAAAATTCGTGCATTAATTCTGGAAATGATGCTTAGCAGCGCCACCTGTTGAGCGATTTACACTTAAAACTAATCAGCACCAATTTATACCCGGGACTGACGAAATGTAAATTTTTTATTAAATTCTGTGCATGAGTCATTGAGATAGAATGCCCACAAAATACAGCATCCGAAGTCTTTTGTCTGTGCCTGTAAATGCTAAATGTTTTCTATTATACAGGAATTAATTTGTAGTAAACTTCAGCAACGTAGATCAATTTCATAAAATGGGAAATAGCTCAATATAATTAAAACGTATGTTTCCCCCTGTACCATTATGCAATAGAATACTTTTGTGTGGCCCTGTAAAATAGTCTTTGCACTACAGATTGTACAGATTATATATTTTAGTATATATTTCATAGATGCATATGAATTGTACTATGTTCGAAAGAGTGTAACATCATTAAAATGCACTTAAAAGTATATTTTCTCATTGACCGTCATGTAACGGAATACTTTTGATTGTCCACGTCATTGAACTATACATCTGATTTTCATAAAATTTGAAATGACAAAATTATGTAATAATGATTCGGTTGTGTTGTTTTAGCTTTTTTACAGGCGGACAGACGGACGGATTGAACAACGACTATAGGTGCTACGTATTTACAATATTAGTAACGCACCTAAAAATGATAGATGTGATGACGAAAATGTGCATTAATCAACAACGCAACTATATTAGAACCTGCTCCGAGTTACCCAAGATTTTGTAAAGTATATACGTTTATCTTTAAAAACCTCCGAAAACAATTTGTTTTCAAAAATAAATTTTTATTCGGTGCCTTAAGTTTTTCGAAACGTTTCTTGTAGTTTTTACAATGCATTCATCAGTTTTCTGTACCCTGAAAATCGGTTCTTCGAATTCTATACAATCTCAAAAAAGCATTTTCATCTCCACAACTGAATATGTGCATGAAAACAAAATAATGTTAATGTTGTTCATATTGTATATTTGTCTCTTAAGGGTGTATTCGAAAAAATGATTTTCCACCTTCAACAGTTCGAAATTTTCCGATATATTTTCAGAGTCATTTTTAAAAGTAGAAACATGAAACTTGCTGGGGCTGACTTTGAAGTGATGTATAAGATGGCATGTGATGTCATTTTTTACTGAATTAATTAGAATTTGATTTATAAACAATATTTTCTCAGTTCGATAATTTTTTTCGCTCCCAGATTTCCAGGTTCGGAAATTTCTGTTCAAATCGGCAACTTTTATAGCATTTTTTGCAATGTTTTCTACATTTACCAAAAAATCTACAAACACATTATGTAGTTTCTAAATAAGAGATTTTGAAAGTCTGGTGCATTTGAGAGCAAAATTGAATTTAAAAATAAATCTGAAAATAAGCAGTTTTGATCGGAATACACCCTTAAACATATTTTCTGCATGTAAAAATATTGACCTGAGATGGGATAGCATACGACAAAATGATATTCCGATTTGAGAAAACGGATTATTGTACTGTAGAAGCTACTCAGAAACATTTCCGAAAATCACGGGGAAAAAAAATTTGTAAATTCTTCTTTAAATTTCGAAAACAAATTGTTTTCTTACTAAAAGTAAAGAAGGCTTTTTGGAATCTTCGGAGACGTTATTGTACATTTTCATTCTTGTTATGGCATATTGATTTGAGAAAACGGATTATTGTGCTATAGAAGTTATCAGAAACGTTTCCGAAAATCCCGGGAAAATTTTATTTTTGTAAATTTTTATTTAAATTTCGAAAACAAATTGTTTTTTTTCTAAAGATAAAGAAGGCTTTTAGGAATCTTCGGAGACGTTATTGTCCATTTTCATACTTGATTATGGCATATTTTTCTAGATTAAGAAACATCTGTCATTTTTTACAGTTCTCAGTTCACTTAAGGGATGGTCGATATTTACCTATGCGTTGTAACGTTCTCGTTTGCTTGCATTCGACTTATTTCGTGTATTTCTATCACTTCATAATAATATTACAATATCATTATAGTATTTTATAATAATATAGTGACTTAGAAGTTTTAAAATTTCCAGTAGCGAAAATCGGAAAAATGAAATTTCTTCGGAAAGTGTTGCAATTCGAAAAAAGGCATCAGCGTTGCGCACAGATATGTTTATTCTTTACCATCTAGATATAGAATATTTTTTCATTGTGAGTAAGGAGTCATATTTACAATTCGGAATTAGCACAAAATTTTGAAAGATTACATTATGTTATTTTGATAAAATTACAGTAGAATGACTTAACGAATAACAATGAAATTTGATTAGTTGTGAGAATTTTCTAAAAAACTTGGGGAATCTGACATTATTTTAAAACTGGATTTATTTCCAAAATCCTCTTTGTTTACTTGTCTAAATCGGCGAAGCAAATTCATCAAGGCGAGAAACGCTAAGTTCTGTAATACGAATCCCTATTTTTTGGACAAAGTCTTTCAATCTCACACACACTGTATATCACTGCTTTTCTATAATGGCAAGCTAATTTTTTCTAAAATTTTGCATTTTATCAGTGAGTTGTTTCAATTACATTATTTTCAAAAGTGAAGAATTTCAAAGTCACTGGAGTGAAAATGGCGCATTTCTACAACACAGTTTTTTGGTTTTAAGAATTTAAACACACGCTTTTGTTTAAATATAAAATGACGTCATATGCATCTGCTGAAGATTCTACTTTTAAGATCCTGCCTTAAAGAACATGTATAGAAAAGTATACATGTGGCGTGACGTCACTATACGAAATAATTCAGAAACGCAACAAAAAGCAGTGTCTTCTTAACTCAGCAAAACAAATAGACTATCTAATAATTTAAATATCTTCATTTTTTAATAGCTCCATGTTATTAGAAATCATTCATTTATATATTTTTCAAAATTAGGAAAACGTTATTCCACATGGATTAATAAAATGGCATTCTTTCAGCTTTTTTAATATGAATTAACCACTTAACTGACCAATATTTTTGAAAAAAGTCTTAGAAAAAGTCTTTTAGAGAATGTTTAATCTGGTATCACTTTTTTTTTCTTTTTTCAAAACATATTTTGGCCTAAATGAATCAGAAAAATGCTCGGATTAAATAAAGCAAAATTTACAATGAAAATTCACTGGTGAGAATAATAAATCATGATTGGCAAAAACACGTTGCCCGTAATCAGGGAAGGGGTTAAGCAAGTGCTATGAAAGTAAGAAACATAAATATTCTTTAAAGAGAAATTAATGTATCTTTTGTAAAGTAAGTTTACAGCAAACTAAAAGTTATTTAATTGATATATAAAAACGAAATAAAAACAACTTTCACCGGGTTTTATAGCAGACGATATTCTTGACATAGCAGGCATTTGAATTACAATTTTTTTTCAGTTGCTATTAGAAAATGACAATTAAAACATGCAGCAATTTGTTATTTTCTCTTTATTCCCACATAAATGCAGCACTCAAGTTGCCACCATTAGAGAAAACGAATTAAAAACTGAAAAAAAAAAATGTCTCAAAAATAAAATGAGATACAGTTTTCAAACAAATTGCATTTAAAAGTACATTTTTTCTATATTAGACGGTGTAAAGATTGAAAATGTGCGATGTCTAGAAGATTAAAAGTTTGCAATAGCGGAAATTGCAAAACTGAAATTTCACCGGAAAGTGTTACCATTCAATAAATGACGTATGCGTTGGGCGCAGATATGTTTGTCCTTTATAATATAGATAGATATATAGATGAATACTCATCGTGTATTTTTTCCACTTTTAAGATTTATATAGGTAGTTTCTTATTAATAAGTGCTTTTCTAAAAAATTAAGGGGGTCATTTCTTGTAAAATATTTAACGGGAAATATATTTATGGAGGATATAAATGTACAACGGCCTGTTTTAGAATGCCAAGCTTATATAATCTAAGATGTGAAGCGTCAACCAAATATCTAAAGAAAAAAAATGAGAGAGAGAGAGATTTAGCTCTGTAAATTAACCTCTTAACGGCTCAATAAAAAAAAAAATTCAAATAATGTCTATTATTTTCATGTCTTTTACAGAATATTTAATCTTTTATTACTGGTTTTTTAAGGGTGTATTTCGATTCAAACTGCTTATTTTCCGATTTATTTTTAAATTCATTTTTGCTCTGAAATGCACCAAACTTTCAAATTCTCTTATTTAGAAAGTACACAAGGTGCCGTAATCATCGATTCTTTGATAAATGCCGAAAATATTGCAAAAAAATGCAATCAAAAACAGCATTTTGAACCGAATTTTCCGAAGCGGGAGGTCTGCGAACGAAAAAAAGAGTCATACTGAGAAGGTTATTGTTTATAAATCAAATTCTAATAATTTTAGCTTAAAAAGACATCTCACGGCACCTTGTACGTCTTTTCAAAAATCCCCTCAGCAAGTTTCATGTTTCTACTTTTAAAAATGTGTCTGAAACTGTATCGGAAAATTTCGAGCTGTTGAAGATGGAAAACCGTTTTTTCGAATACACCCTTAAAACAGAATTTTTTTCCTAACTGAAACAGAAAAATGCTCGGATTAATAATGAAACATATACAATAAAATTTTACTGGTGAGAATAGTAAATCATGCTTGAAGTAGGGTAACTGTACGTAGTACGGGCACTGTCACGGCTAAACCATTGAACCAAAAAGAACTTTTAATAAATAAAATGTAGGAAATTTTGTCCTCTTTAATTTATATACTGAGGATTTTTATGTAAAATGCATGATTTTGAAGTTATTTAGAAAAAACAAAGAAAAGTCACGTTTTTTGCATGCTTTTTACAAAAAAAAAAAGGTGTTTTCCGGATAAATTTTGTTGGATAACTTCAGATTCGTGGTCAGCGACCCAAGAAACATAGAGGCACCAAATATGAAAACTACACCAAAACTTGAATTTATTTGTCCTTTTTGAGCACCAAATGGCTGGACTATATCCTATTTTATGCAATAAAACGTGCGTAAAGAGATACCTGTGCATAATTAGAAACTTGGCTGAAATACAAAACTTCATGGTCTCTGCGAAATAACACACTTTCTAAGATGATAATTTGTCTAAGACGGAATATTTTCTGGTTTCTTTTTAATTTCATCTCAGCAAGTTTAATTCGATTTTGCTAAACTTTTGTAATTAAACTTCATATCTTCTATAAATTTCGGAAGGGGCTGCAGTCCTATCTGCTCATCCCTTGGATAAGCCACTGCCTGACACATTTCTCAACTGATTTTTCTTCTCAAACGCATGACATTCGCAGGTGCTTTTATTCAAACACTCTGCAATCGAACCTTTATCAAATTTTTGGTTAAGATAGACAATCGTTCGGTCAAACAGGGTGTTTGAAGCGAATTTGAAAAAACTTTTAAATAATGTCTATTTTTTTTCATGTTTTTTAAAGAATATTTAATCTTTTATCACCAGTTTTTTTAAACAGATATTTTTTCCTAATTGAAACATAAAAATGGTCGGATTAAAAATGCAACATTTACAATAAAATTGTACTGGTGAGAACAGTAAATCGTGATTGAAGTAGGGTACCCGTACGGGGTACGGGCAAATCATAATAGGCCAAAACACGCTGATCGTCAAGACGTACGGTCAAAATAGGGAAGCAGTTAAAATTTTATTTTTGTTAAATTAAGGACGATTATGCTTTAATTCAAGAACGGAAGATGCCAAAATTTCCTGAAAGTTTCCAGTTCAGGGAGAATGTTTCAAAATAAATGCGAAATGACACTATGTACATGAAGGCTACAACTGCGAGATAAACAAGTTGGAAATTGCACGTGAAGCGTATCAAATGAGGTGCGTTTGTAAGATAACGAAGTTTTTAAAATATTCAGATATTGCTGTTATAGTAGACAGTACTTCGGTACAGTATAGTGGTCGAAATCTTTTTTGTGTTCCTGTAAATATACAGGAAGTAACTTTTATTACACATCAGCAACATATATCATATTCATAAAATGTGAAATAGTTTAATGTAATTAAAATAGGCCCCAAACAATGTTTTCTCGTATAGCATTATGTAGTGGAATACTTTTGTGTGACCCTGTCATTTAATAATAAATATTCTTTGCATCACAGATTATACAGAATATATGTTTTAGTATATATATATTTCATAGGTTCATGTCAATTTTATTATATTCGAAAGAGTTTCATACCATTAAATTGCATTTGAAACTTTTTCCCCCATTGACCGTAATGTAACGGAATACTTTTTATTGTCCCTGTCATGGATCTATGCATCCGATTTTCATAAAATTTGAAACGACACTACAAAATTATGTAATAATTATGTATTTTAAGTTTCAAATGATTCGGTTGGGTAGTTTTTGCGCTGTTATACGCGGACAGACAGACAAACGGACGGACTGAACGACAACTATAGGTGCTACGTATTTACTTAATTACGAACGCACCTAAAAAGGAACGGCCTCCATTTATTAGATGACGAATGCTACTCTATGCTGGAAATCATTTTAGATGATTTTATTGTAACGGAGGACACAAGAAAGGTCTTACATACCCCTTCAGGCATCATTTTGAAAAAAAAATATTATTATTTATTTCCTGTAAACTGTAATTTATACAGAAGGGATTTTTCCGAGGAACTAGTCGTTGGGGGCCACCGTAATACTTACCCATCATGGATATGTATATGAAATAAAACATGTGAAACTATTTATACAATGCATTGCAATTCATAAACAAAATTTAAATATTGTTAATATACATAGTAATGATATGTTAAAGACCTGCTGATGTACCAATTTCGACAACTTATATAAAACGGCAAACTACTCAAGTAGTACCGAACTGCGTAAAAGAAACATCCTTATCACTCCAAAAATAATAATTCTATTAACTAACAATTAACTGCGTCGGATTAAGCGTCTCATTTCCAATTAAAATATACTTCTGAATTGAAATTTAAATGAAATACAGGGTCATGAAAAATCGAAGAATGTGGAAAACAAGATTACAAATATCTCAGCAACTAATAATCCGATCGACTTCGTTCTATATGCAAAATGTGTGTTATTTTATTGCCTTTTACGTCCATTCCTTAGAACAAAAAAATTCGAAAATTTTTATGTACCTTTCATCAGAACGAATTTTTCGAGAGTCCGAAAAAAATAGTTCCGGATAATCGAGGTTGCTGATATTAAATAGGGTTCGTCCCATTCTTACATACTAACTACATACAAAATTTCAAGTCTCTATCTCAATTTGTTCGGGAAATAGAGCGTTTACAGACAGACAGGCAGACGGACGGACGGCAAATTTTTTTTTCTAAAAATATGTTTTTTCGGAATCTCCACTATCTAAAACGTGTAAATCCATCAAAAAATTTTTTTCGATTTTCAAAACGATTGCAAGACTTACCCTATACTACGTATGATGGGTAAGTAAAAAAAGTACATTAATGAGTTCAGATTCATAAAGTAAGTAAAAATTCTAAAAGAGAAATACCTTTGTTCATAAAAAAAGAAACATCGCGTCATTTATCTTCCTTAAATATATTTTTTTAACATGTTTTATATGTGAAAATTCTAAAACATTTTTTAAAAATAAATTTGTCCGAAAAAAATAGCTTTTTTTGTAGAATGACCCAGGACGGTAAGCTGAGACGGAAAATGCAAAAAATCGGAAATGGACGTCATTCGAGTCGCACCCTGCCCAAGGAACAAAGTTCGCAGTTCCTCTTGATGAGGAAGGAGACTGTTGTCATTTTGTCGTTCTCTAGGGGCTGTGCAAATATAACGTTAACAATTTTTTAGTAATTTTGTACCCCCCTCTCACTCCCTTCTGATATCACACGTTATCATCCATCGACTTCTTCCCCTCCCCCCCCCCCGGTAATGTGATATCGTTAGTAAAATGTCCATTTGTTTTCTTTTCTAGAATTTATTTATTTATTTTGAAGTGATATAGAAAACTGGTTACATTTATTTTTATGTTTCATTTTACTTTTACATTTACAAAACTATTACATTTACATTACGAAATTACATTTACTTTTATGGTTCAAATGAAGAGAAGTCAATAAAATGTCCCTTTTCATATGAAAAAACTTTATATCAAAATACTTTATATAACACTTAAAAGAAATAGTTACTACTTAAAAGTATTTATAGCAGTTTTTTTGTTACATAATTCATTCAACAGTAATAAAGTCCTGTTGCACTTGTCCCGAACGAAGAAAGAGTGGGGGCAGACGAAAATACTTATCAACAAAACAAGTGGACAACATTCCTTCTTTTTTCTTTTACTTATGAGTAAACACAAGCTTCATTTCAAATATACTTCATAGACAGTTTCTCGAACTGTGATTATGTATGCATACCACATAGGAAGAAGAATAGGAATGGCAAACGTTGGGGTAATGCATAATTTAGAGTTAAATAATTTTATAATAACTTTGTAGTTTCATAAAAATAGATAATAGGCTAAAAAATTTTAACATGCTATTTTGTATCAAAGACCATGTTATAAACAAAAAGAGAAAATTTCGATCGGGTGAAAAATGATATTGATATCAAAAGACAACCCCTCTCCCTAGAGATATATTACTATATCAGCCCCCCCCCCCCCTTAAAATACACCCTTACGTTATATTTTCACAGCCTCCTACGTTGGCTGCGAAGTCAGACTCGGAGTCCCTAAAAAACAAGCCGACTCTGTCTCCGACTCCGACTTTTTTTATTAGACAGATTGAAGTGAACTTAAACCAATTATATGCAATTTTAAGGCAAAACAATACAACATTTAATTCCAACCAGAAGTGACCGCACGACAAAAATAACGATCATTGATTCACATTTTTTCTATAAATTCTTAATTTGAGTTACTATGAATATTATTAGACTACAATTTAAGTAGTAAAATAAATACTTCCACGGGCATAGCTATTCAGATTCAATGGCTTATTCTTAAACCGTTAGCCATAGTTTCAATTACAAAAAAAAAAAAAAAAAAAAAAAACTGTAGTAAAAAAATTAATTTAAAAACATTTGGATCCATTAAAACATTTCTTAAAAAAATACAAAATTAAAATTTTTATACAGTCCCTCGGTCTTATAAATCCGGTTCCAGTCTTTCAAAATACTTAACGGGGGGAATACATCTATGGAGGATACAAATATACAATGGCTTGTTTTAGAATACCAAGCTTATATAAGCTAAGATGTGAAACATCAATTGAATAACTCGATAATAATAATAATAAAATTTAGAATAAAAAATGGTAGTACCCTGTCGGACGCTCCTCTCAGTCCACCAAACTTAGAAGAATGTCCTAGGTAGTTTAAGCTGCCACCACCGATATTAATGGGTGATATCGGTCACCTGCTGTGAGGATTGGGTAAAATAACACTGACGCTGTTAATGAACTGAACTAACAGTTTATTTAAGATATAGATATGTACACAAGAAACAATATTTACAACTATCTACAATTACAACTCGGATATAGATGATCCGGTTCAACATTAAATTAACTACAATAAACGTTGGTTGTGTACCGTTCAACTTACACTTTCTTCCTCACACTCAACGCACGTTAGATACGCTTTATCAGAGATTACTGCAGAATCTCAATACACACGGGTACTAGGCCTCACTTCTCGGCCTATAACACTATCCACCGGGACGCCTTGTCCCACGCTCAAAATATACCCTATCCAACAGGACCACAAATCCTGAGCGACCTATCGGTCTCAACGCCAAGCGAGAACTGTCTAACCTCTCAGTCCAGAGTTGACCTTGTCAGAGATCTTCCTTCCCCCAGCAGGGCCTCTTAGAGTTCCTCCATTGGTTCAATTCCGCATACCGACCTTGAGTCATGACATCTACTGTTTACACATCACTTCAATACTAAATGACAGCTGAGCCATGCCCCGTGGTCATCACTTTCATTCAGCAACGAGTGCGTCATCCGCACACCTGCGCCTGGATAACCACCTGTCATTTGTCATTATAAGAAAAGAAAGAAAGGTATTTCGAGCTTCACGGATACACAACCCACAATACATAAAATATTCAGATAAGGAAATGTTATTCCTTTCTAATTCAGGGCAGATGTCTTCTAGGAACCTGACACCCCCCACCTTAGCGGAAAATATGCCTCTTAGGGGCTAATTTTCCCCAAACATATAATAATATTACGGAAGAGTTCAATAGTCTCTTTGCAGATTTCTTCATTCTAAATATTACATAGGCATTTTCAGGTGTCTGAACATTCTCTACTGACATCTCTACTGAACCTTATACTAATACTACTATTGCATAACTAATACACATGCTAATTTACTATTACAAACACAAAACTTAAAAAAAAATATTTACACACACAACAAAAAAAAAAAAAATTAGACATGTGATGACATCCTTTAAAGTTGTCTACTATTTTGACATTGATACTGATGGGCTAGTAACTGGTTGTTCTTCCCAGCTCTTTCTCTGTAGCCTCGAAATTGCATCAGCATTCAAATGTTGAACTCCGGGACGATGAGAAATGCTCAGGTTCCAGCGTTGCAAGGCTAGAGCCCACCTAGTGAGTTTGGGCGACCTTGGGGTTGTTTCCGTGAGAAATTTTAATGGATTATGATCGGTAATGACCTCAATTTGAGATCCATAAGTCCACTTTTCAAACTTCCGCAACCCGAAGAGAACACTCCAAGCCTCTTTCTCTATACTCGGCCAAGCACGCTGAGCCCCTGACAATTTCTGACTGGCAAAAGCTATAGGTTTAAACTGACCTTTTTCATCTTTTTGAGTAAGACAACATCCTACTGCAAGGTCGGAAGCATCGGCGTGAAGCTGATATTCCCGGCCTACGATAGGTGTAGCCAAACTCGTCACTTTACACAACTCATCTTTAAGAGTATTAAATGCTTTTTCTGCCCTTTTATCCCATGGTACAGTATTTTTGACATTTCCTTTGGTTAATTCGGTTAAAGGTATAGCTATCTCAGCATAATTTGGAATATAAGATCGGTAGAATCCCATTAATCCCAAAACTGATCTAACTTCCTTTTTAGTCTTTGGTCTCTTTAAGTCCCTTATTGCTCCGATTTTCTCCTCATCAGGTGCATGAGTTCCACCCCCAATAACATGACCTAAAAACTTAGTCAATTTCTCTCCAAATTTACATTTGTCTAGTCTAATCGTAAAATTTCTATTTTTCAACTCTTCAATGACAGCCCTGACATGCTCACAATGCTCTTCCCAGGTATCGGAGAAAATGATGACATCATCAATATATGCTTCTGCATACCTCCGATGCCCTTGGAGAACCTCATTCATGTCTTTTTGAAACGTAGCAGCAGCCCCTGATAATCCAAAAGGCATTGTACGCCACTGATAAGTTCCGTTATGCGTCGTAAAAGCTGTCAGAGGTTTACAATCCTCAGCCATTTTAATTTGCCAATAACCCCTCAATAAATCTATTGAAGATAAATATTTAGCCGCCCCTGCGGTATACATAATTTCTTGGGAATCTTTCATCGGGAAGGTTGGAACCTGCGTTACAGAATTTAAAGCTCTGTAATCAATACACATTCTGACAGTTGCATCTTTTTTCGCAACGCAAACAATTGGATGGCTAATTTCAGCATTCGACGGCTCGATTAGATTTAATTCTAATAACTCCTGAATCTGCCTATCCACTTCCTCTTTATAAGCTACCGGCACGCTATATAACTTTGGTTTTTTCCTTTCTACACCCGGTTTCAGATCAATACGATGTTCCCCTACTTCCGCTGGTCGTACAGGACCCATAAACACTTCTTTATTTTCCCTCAAAATGGACTTTAAATCTTTGACTTGACTATTAGATAGCCCTTTTATTTCAAACCTCTCAATATCCCGTTCTATCTCTTGATCCCGGTTCAAAATAGGAATTTCCCCAACTTCTCCAAATTCCTCATCACCCTCGAAAACAATATTAACTATATTACATTTAGCGATAAATTCTCTTATCTTATTTTGGTGCACATGCTTCCTACTCCCGTCGGCTAACTCAACAATAAACGAATGCTGGTTTCGTTTTTCTACAATAGTTGCCGGCCCTTGCCACCTAGAATATAACTTATTAGTCGAATCGGGGATTAACAGTATAACTTTATCGCCTACCTCAAACGTTTTTTCTTTTGACCTTAAATTATAATGATACGCCATTCTATTTTGTTGAACCTCAGACGACAATTTTGCCTCACTTGCGGCTCTTTCTAAGCGGTTCTTCAGTTTATCCAAGTACTCATGAATCGGCGTAGTATCTAACTGCGCTCCCTTATTTTCTCCTGCCCATGACGACTTAAGAATCGATAACGGACCCTCCGGCGCTCTACCATATAATAACTGGAAAGGTGCGATTCCCGTCGTAGAATTTGGGACTTCCCTATACGCCCATAATATAAATGGTATTTGTTCATGCCATTTTTTTCCTTCTTCCCTAATCGTATGTTGTAGCATACGTTTAAGAGTCTGATTAAATCGTTCCACAAGTCCGTTGGACTGTGGATACTGTGGAGTCGAAAATCTTGGACTAGCACCTAACCTTTTCTCAAATTCTTTCGTTAAGTCGGCAGTAAAATTGGTTCCATTGTCGCAGGCAATTACATTAGGAATTCCTGTTCTCATAAATATTTGAAGTAACGCCTCACACGCGGTTTTAGCAGTTAAACTTTTTAGAGGGATCGCATCCGCCCATCTGGTATGCTGATCAATTAAAGTCAGTATATACCGATGCCCTTGTGAACTTTTAGGATCAATAGGCCCAATTAAATCAACATTAACAACCTGAAATGGAAGTTCCGGCCGCGACACTGGGGAAATAGGAGCTCTATCATTTACTTTAACCCCTCTAGTCAATTGGCACTCTAAACATGATTCACAAAACTGTTTAGCTTCTTTTGCCATTCCCTCCCAATAAAAAGAATACCTTATTCTCTGCAACGTTTTCTTGGCTGCATGATGCCCTCCAAATACCGATGAATGCGCTAATTTTAAGATTTCTTCCCTTCTTACCTTGGGTACTACTAATTGCGCTATAGTTTCGCCTAACAATTTCTCTTTATGATACAATAATCCGTTTACAATATAATAATCCCCTTTTTCCTTTTTAGCTAATTCCCAAGCTTTCTCTAATTCTTTACCTTCCAACTGGGATTTCTTAAACATATCTGAGTTACTAACAATAGATTCATTATTTTCCTCCGTTTCAGTTTTTTCTGGATCCTGACTTTGTACATTTTGCGATCTCGCGTCTATTACGTAAACATTACAGCTATCGTTACTTACATCTTCTTTTTCATTCGAGTTATCAATAATAATTTCGGAACTTTTTAATTCTTCGGACTCTATCAATGGCTCCTCAAGATTGACACCTGACAACTCATTAATCACCTCGGGATGTAAAATTACTTGCTCATTAATATTATCAGTTACTGCGCAAAGTACTTCCTGATGAATAATATTAGTTTGCCCGAATTGCGGAATGGCTAGCGGTAGTTTAACTAACGGTGATTTAACAGCTTCACCAAATAACCCTTGTAAATAAATACTACCCGCTCCCTTTAATTTCTCTTCCGGGACTAAATCTTTATGAACAACACTAATCTCACATCCAGAATCAACCAATCCCTTTGCTTTTTGCCCATTAACACTAACTTCAATTTTCTCAAGTTTATTTAATTTCTCACCAATAACATTAGTTTTCTGCTCGGCCTTTGCCGATATTCTAGCCACAATAGCCCCATTAGGTAACTCTTGATTTTCTTTCACCATAATCTTATGAACACCTGCTTTCTGGTCTCGCCCTTTGTTGCCATTATTAGTTCCCTCATTACCCACTTTATTACAAAAACGTTGGTAATGACCTCTCAAACCACACTTAAAACATTTAGGCCCTGAAGCATCATTCGTCTTCTTAAACTCTGTTTTCCTATCCGGAAAAGAATTACACTCATTACTACCATTTTGCCTCCAACTACCACTAAATTTACTATCCTCCCTCGGTCTCATTTTTCCATTGTTTACATACTTATCTTTGCCTTTAAAACTTTTATACGTAACTGCATAAGATTTATTTTTATGGTCAAAATAATGGTCACATTCTCTAGCAATTTTAGAAGCTTCTAACCATTTACTTTGATGAGTTAACCCAATATATGACGCAGTATCCTCATCTAACGTACTCATTAGCTTATCAGTAACTATTAACTGGTTGACCTTTTCATAAGTGTCCGCACCTCTAATTTTACAATAATTTTCCCACGTAGCTATTAAACGCGATACAAATAATACATGGGTTTCGTTCGGATTTCTCCTAGCTTTCCGGAAATTTTCTAAACATGCCCTCGGGGTTGGCTCATGTTCCCTTAGGACTAACTCCTTTAATTCCTCATAATTCTCCATTTGTTCCTTAGTGGTATAAATTAACAAATTATCCGCCTTATCTCCTAACATATTTAGTAGAATTTCGGCCTGCTGGTTTTCCGGTACATCTTTAGTTTGGAATGCCCTTTCTAAACTGTTGAAAAATAAATTCCATCCCTCAGTCCCTTCTGGTACTTTGATAGATAGAGTTTTAACACTTTTGATCAATTTTTCGATATTACTTTCATTATTAGATTCCCTAACATTAGAACTATTTGCCGAACCTTGAACCCTTAGTCTCTCCATTTCTAATTCATGTTCCATTCTTAATTTTTCCATTTCTAACTTTTCCTGCTCCAATTTTTCCTGTTTTTCTTCACGCTCTAACCTTTCCTGTTTTTCTAACTTTTCGCGTTCTAACTTTTCCTGTTTTTCTAACCTTTCGCGCTCTAATTTTTCTTGTTCTAATCGTTCTGCAACAATAGCGTCAGATAATTCCTTAATAACCCCCTCGTCATACTCATCACTGTCCATTATCTTTTTCTTAAGCTGAATTCTGGTATCATCTTCCGCGAATTCAACACCCAATTCTTCGGCTATCCCCTGAAGATCAACCTTTTTTAGTTTTAATAAGAAAGCCATACCTTCACCGATTGTTATTACCACCCCACAAGAATAGTTAAACCTACCAAATTAATATTTCCGAAATTTCTAACTTAGTACAGATATTTCTCCACTTATTAAACTAATTAATACCCTTCAGATAATCAATGCACTGAATACTCTAATTTTCCTCAACCATTGATATCACACAATATACTTCCAATAAAACAAAAGGTAAAAGAGTAATTCGATTTGATTACTATGCAATATAGATTCCAATATATACACTTAGATAACAACATACAATTTATATAATAATACTGATACGTTGAAATTGAATATAAGTATTGATGTCAATCAAAAAATCCACATAAAGAAAAATTGTACAACATGCATATATAAATTTCTACAATTATCCTCACTAAAATATTTCCGAACTCAATACTGGTTCTTACACTTAAAACAAATATACTGAAAATCTTTACTTTTATTTTTACTCACTATGGCTCTCTTTTGAGCCTTTTTTTTTTTCACTATGGCTCTCTTTTGGGCCTTTTTTTTTTCACTATGGCTCTCTTTTGAGCCTTTTTTTTTTTTTTTCCTCACTAGTATTGGCCAATTAAAATTTTCATTTGCTTAGAATTTTAATAATGTAACTCTTAAAACTTAAACAGTATTGCTTCATTTAACAATTACTTTAACAATAATTTAGATTTAATGCATTAATTTAGTTCACTAATATCATTATAAATAGCATATCATTATCATCTCAAATTATTATGACCTTTCTTTAAAACAATAGCAATATGGTTACTAATTCTTTAAACCTATCTGAACACAATTATTTCATTGCACATAAATTACATAGACAATTTACTTAAATTACTATTAATTATACAACAATACAATTTGGTTCGAGATGTCAGAAGAAATGAATGATCAAAACACCTTACCTTATACTTTCTTTGCTGGATTACTTTTCTAATCACAGGTAGCTCCACGATGTAGCGGTAATATGGCACAACAGTTCAGTTTAGTTCTTTCTAATAAAGATACGCACAACACTTTAGTCCACACTAGACGATATGGCACGATACTTTATCACACACTCGACGATCCGGCACGATACTTTAGCACATACTCGACGATACGGCACAACACTTTACTCACATTCGACGCTACGGCACGACACTTTACACACATTCGACGATACGGCACGACCCTTTAGCATACAATCGACGATCCGGCAGGATGCTTTAGCACATACTCGACGATATGGCACGACCACACAAGAATTCCACTGGATACTCTGGCATTAACAGACTGCAACACGGCTCGCTGGTCACTGGTTTCAGGCGATTCTATACCGACGCTGCCAACAATTTGTCGGACGCTCCTCTCAGTCCACCAAACTTAGAAGAATGTCCTAGGTAGTTTAAGCTGCCACCACCGATATTAATGGGTGATATCGGTCACCTGCTGTGAGGATTGGGTAAAATAACACTGACGCTGTTAATGAACTGAACTAACAGTTTATTTAAGATATAGATATGTACACAAGAAACAATATTTACAACTATCTACAATTACAACTCGGATATAGATGATCCGGTTCAACATTAAATTAACTACAATAAACGTTGGTTGTGTACCGTTCAACTTACACTTTCTTCCTCACACTCAACGCACGTTAGATACGCTTTATCAGAGATTACTGCAGAATCTCAATACACACGGGTACTAGGCCTCACTTCTCGGCCTATAACACTATCCACCGGGACGCCTTGTCCCACGCTCAAAATATACCCTATCCAACAGGACCACAAATCCTGAGCGACCTATCGGTCTCAACGCCAAGCGAGAACTGTCTAACCTCTCAGTCCAGAGTTGACCTTGTCAGAGATCTTCCTTCCCCCAGCAGGGCCTCTTAGAGTTCCTCCATTGGTTCAATTCCGCATACCGACCTTGAGTCATGACATCTACTGTTTACACATCACTTCAATACTAAATGACAGCTGAGCCATGCCCCGTGGTCATCACTTTCATTCAGCAACGAGTGCGTCATCCGCACACCTGCGCCTGGATAACCACCTGTCATTTGTCATTATAAGAAAAGAAAGAAAGGTATTTCGAGCTTCACGGATACACAACCCACAATACATAAAATATTCAGATAAGGAAATGTTATTCCTTTCTAATTCAGGGCAGATGTCTTCTAGGAACCTGACATACCCCTTACTAATTCTTAAATAAAATGAAATAGAAGAAAGTTACTGTTCCTAAATGATTGAAAATAAAGTATACTTCGAATTATCTGTATAAAATTTTCTCAAGGAGCCATCTACAAATCAAACACTGTTTTTTTTTTTGTTTTTTTTAAGTCTTCGGTTCAAACTATCCTAGAAACGAAAGTCATTCGGAGGATAAGTTTTTGAACTATAAACATTTAAAATTAAGAGCTTCTAATGTCAAAATATATTTTCATATTTTTATTAATAAGTCCTGAAATTGTATTCCTAATCAGTCTTCAGAATTCAGACATTTTCCCCCGGAAAGATTTCTGTGGTTGGGAGGGGGAGGGTTGCATTTAATTTCATATCTCCCGGGGTAACATTTATTGTTTCGGGGTGATGTATCCCCGGGCAATCCCCTGAATTCAACACTGATCTAATTGTGACTTTTTTTTTTTTTTTTGCGTGATTATAACACTATGAAAACTAAACATAAATACATCCAATTTGTAGTTCTAAAAATTTTATAATGTGAATTATGAAATTAATATTAGAAAAAAAAACATGAATTCCAACCTACAATTTTTATGAGAGATTTATATTTATTATATCCTGCTTTATGCGAATTCTCGGTTCGAAATTTTCTTGCAAGGAGTTCTCCAATTATGATTAAAATCGTCATAATGACAGTTTAAGGGGTCATCCATAATGTGGAGAAAAGTATAATTAAAAAAATTACAGATTTTACACATTTTATTGAAACATTTGAGCTTGCAATAGTCAAAACACATAAAGCGAGTGAAATGGTCCTATTGGCAAAAAATAATACATTAACAGAAGTGACATAATCATTCTGTAACATTTCAACGTTGAGTACCGAGTACAGTTCCTAAAATAGGCACATTTTAAAATAATTTATTTAAAACTAAATGTGCGAATTTCATGAACATTTGTTTTTAGACTATGGAAGAATGTAGAATTTATTTATGGGATCAAAATTGGGTATTGCTATTGAAAAAAAGAAGTTTCAGTTTGTTTTTAAAAATTGAGTTATCTGAGGCAGACTTTGACAGATTTTCTATAGATTATGGAATGATAACACTTACTTTTTGCTCATTTACAAAGACACAAAAAAAAAACCGATTAAAGCACTGACTATGAGCAATAACTGCCGAATGTGCAATTTCAGCTGAGATATACATTTTTAAAATGTGACTCATTTTTCGTGCATTGCGAAATGTATAGATCCTAAACAGGACTAAATAAAATTATTTGCACATAGTACCGGATAGGAACAACAATTGCTGAAAATGGATTTTTACTAAGATGTATGTTTTTTTTTATATATATTTATTTAAATGCTCATTTCAATGTGTGTAAAAATGAAATTTCTTAACATTGTTGGAAAATGATTTGTAATCCATGTCATGTCGTGATGCATGGCTTTCGTCCTTGTTTGAGTTTTGCATGCAACATTTACCTCAAATATATATCTGCATTGACCTATTTTCAAAAAACCCGCTAACTATGAGTTAAAAGACATTCCAAGACTATGCTGATATTGAAAAACAATTTAAAGATTAATTGATATAGAAGCTAAACTTTGAAACATAATAAAATAACATTTACAAATTAATGCGTATAATAATACATGATAGAAAATTCCAAATAGCTTTTACTTGACGATGGATACGCGTAGAGTATATCCCAGTCTCCAGCAGCGCCAACTTTTCAAAAATATTGCGTGGGTTCAAAATTTGTTTTAGCAAAATAACCCATTTTTTTTCTTTTTAGTGTGTGTGTGTAGAGAGAGATAGAGATGGCAGAGAGACTGACTAAAGATGATAATACATAATTAAATTATGTTTTTTTTCTAAGTAAGTTTTTAAATTATTATAATTTTATAAATTAGTTTAGTAACCCTTTAAATCCCATGATAGAATACTTTTAGAAATTATGTAGTTCAGAAAATTTGATTTTACACCAGAAAAAATCAATAGCTAATTTCGTTTTATTTAAATAAGGAATATTCTGTTATCAATTAAAGCAAATATTGCTGCTTTAATTTTCTGGTGGGAATTAAAATATACGAATTAAAATATCTCAAAAAATCTCGGGTGGTCTAGGGCGATTTTGGATCCAGAGGGTTAACCCTTAAATGCATAGGGTAGAACGTATTCCAAAAAATGCGCAATTCAAAGAATCAGAATTCATACCAGAAAAATCTAAATAGTAATTTTTTCTTTATTTAATTACGAATGGTCTGTCATTAAGTAAAGTGAAAATTGCTCTTTTAAATTTCTGGTGAGAATACGGAATATGTGAATAAAACCCCCAATAAATCGGGAACACTTATGGTATCGAAAATGATACAATATGCATTTAAGGGTTAAATTATATAATCATAAGTCCTTTCTTATAAATGTTTTAATATTTATTATAAATAACATAAAATTTGCTAACTATTGGAAGTGCAAAAGACTAAATCGCAAGAAAAACATACATTTTAGCCCCCTAAATGTTTTATCAATTCGAGACAGCAAAATAGGCAAGAAATTTGTTTTAGTAAGAAAGTTAACTATACATTTACTGAAGGGGTTTTCAGTGCTCCTGTAAATCTTACTGATGTCCTTACTATTTTTCATCCAAAATTACTTTCGAGAACATTAATAAAACCTAATTTCATTTCAGAGATTAAATAAAAAAAATAAATAAACTACGTATTAAACGAATTAAAACTGGGTGGCCATAAAGACCCCATTATTGAGTGGGCTCATATGGGTTGGCGCCACTGCCACAGCGAACAGAATATCATGCATTATTTTGAATGGATTTCGATAAATTTGTTTATAGGTCACATATTCGAGATTTTATTAGGATATGATAACAGTCCATATGCTTATCTGACCATCTACTCTCTAACTGTCGTAAAAATTCTCACATCCCGACAATTTCCTTTTTCTTCAGCAATGTTTCTTTGAAAATAGCCGTCATAACTTACAAGAGTCTTTTTGTAGGACCCCATTAAACAATTCAAGTTTACAGGGTCGATGACTGCTTCAATAAAACAGTAACTGACAGTTTGGGGAGCATAATTATTAAATTGCTCTACTACGCTAAGAATTCGGAGTTTAAATCCTGAATAAAACAAAGTTTAAAGCCGGATACTTTAAGTCGGTCTTATTTTATATAAATTTATTTTTTAATTTTTTGCCGTTTTTACCCAATTGCATTCATTTAAGCCCTCATGAAATACAATCTTTAATATGTTAAAATGTTTGTGAAAGATGCAAATAAATATTAGACAAAATTTACTCGAATAAAATATTTTAAGGTTGTTCTCGCATCCAAACTAAAAGGCTATCTTGAATTCATTTTTGTCCGTAAAAACGTATGAGATGAGCTTCAACAAAAGGGATGTATTTTCATAAAAGGCTGTCAAAATGGGTAGTCTGAACCAAATTTTCTGACCCGACGACGGGCCGATGAGACAACCATCCTTTATAACTCACCAAGTCGTTTATTTATCGAAAAATGAAAAACTTATTCTATTTCAAATCCTTTCATGACTGGAATTGTCATGCCTGGAATTGTTGTGCGTATACGTTTGAAGATACATGGAACTTTTCTTTAGTTTTTTTCCGGAAAAAGGGGGGGGGGAACATAACGAATCCTTAAAGCTTACCACTCACATCAAGCAGGTTTTTAATTTTCTAAATGGTCTGGGAGGAGCCCCGAAGGTATAGTATTCATTGTATCCTTCTTTCCTATAATGTCACAAAAAATGACATATTCGATGCCCTAGAATACATATATACAGGGGCTACTTTGACATCACGGGGTAACTTTGTTACTTTGTAGGTTTAAAACTGTTTTATGCATATTTATTCGTGTGTTTTATTCATTCGTTTAGTTCTTATAGGTCTTCGAAAGTAAGTGAAAAATGAGGTACAACGAAAAAACACAAGAGGTCTGAAATGATCGCAATTGCACTGAAGGAAATGTGGCAAACGCAGTGGCAATTGTCAATAATGACATGGGTAAAAAACTAGTTGCTTCAACATTCAAAATACAACGTAGTATTCTTGTCAATAAGTGCCTTGGAAGACACACTACCGTATATACTCGCGTATAAGTCGACTTCGCGTATAAGTCGACCCCCTAACTTATGTTGTTAAAAATTAGAAAAAATTTAAAACCCGCGTATAAGTCGACCCCCTCAAAAAGGGGGAATCGTTTGACTTTTCCCCGAAAAAGATATTGACTCGGATTCGTTCCTAAATGAAACGACTCCGAAAAGGACGAATTCCTCGTACTCGTTCCAAAATGAAATGACTCCGAAAGGACCAATTCCTCAGACTCGTTCCGAAATGAAACGACTTTGAAAAGATTCGATTCCTCGGAAACCTTCCGAAAAAGACGGACTCCTCTGAATCGTTCTGAAAAGAACGAATCCTCGGACTCGTTCCGAAATGAAATAACTCTGAAAAGGAACGATCCATCAGATTCGTTCCAAAATGTGTCATCCGAAAAATTATGCTTAATGTCATAAATCGGAATCGGGGAATGATGAAGAAAAATCGGATTCATTCCGTTTTTTCTTGGACTCGTTCCTTTTTTCGTCCCATTTTTCTCGGATTCGTTCCTTTTTCCAGAACAACTTTGAATGACTCATTCCTTTTGGCGAACGATTCTGACTGAAACGATTCCTTATATTGGGCGATTTTGCCCATCTCCTTTTTTTTAGGGGCTAGCAAACTGTTTTCCGACATTTTTTTATAGATTTTTTTTAGGTCTCGCATATAAGTCGAGCCCCCCACTTTGAAGTTCTTTTTTTGTCTAAAATTTCTCGACTTATACGCGAGTATATACGGTAAGTCTGTGGGTCGTCCGACAACCCTTACACATGAGGAAGAGGAGTTGATTTGAAAGACCCTGGGCGTCGTGGCTGAATGGGTTTTCCCGTAACCAAGCACGATGTCACGATGGTAATTACAAAATACCTTAATCTAAAGACAGTCAATATCCTTATATTGACCCAAAACACTCCATGTTATGATACAATGAATGCTTTCACACAGAAAAAGTAAAATTGAAGAATCATATTTTTCGCAATAAATCGTAAACTTGGATCGTTAAAATACCCTTAAGTGATCTAGGGTATATTCTTTTATTTTACATCCATATCTGAGATAACTTTGTCATAAAACGACTTTTGCGAGCGTTTAAAGCATATTTGTAGTTAGGTGTCCAAGTTACCCCAATTCCAGGGTAATTTTGTCACACTATTTCTTGTTTTTTTATCCTTACAATGCTGCTCGTATGTATTTGGAACCGCTTTCATGTTGAAGGGAATCGTTAGATCGATACGTTTGTATTTTTGAAATCCCAATTTGAAAAACAAAAAAAGTTATTTGCAAAAATATGCCTAAAACTGACAAAGTATACCCGGTTTACGGTAATATATAAATGCCTATTTAGATATTTTGTTTTTAACATTATCTTGCTATTAAAAAAAAAAAAAAAAAAGATTCAAAATCTATATAAAAGATCAACTTTCTGAAAGTTGCGTCCAAAGTTGGGACTTTAATCAGAGACCCCAGCAGTGTTGCCATTTACGCTAGACGTCTCAATTTACGCTGACGTTCCAATTTTAAAGCATGTGCCCGCCTGTTTTCTCGAAAATTTTCTATTTTTTTTATTATTTTAAATTAAAGTTTTTTATTATTTTAAATTAAAGGATTCCAAAAAATGCCTTACTTTTGGTTTTGCGATCATTAGAAGCAAAGTTATAAGTTATAAACTTTATACATTATTTTTTGTTTTCCATCAAAATCTTAATTTGCATTGTCTAGAAAATTGCGTTTTTCATTGTGTACGTTTACGAAAAACATTATTTCGTAAAAAGTTTTTAATATACTGAAAAAAAAATCACAGGGATCGGCTCATCTCTTGGTATGCTGTGAAGCAAAACGTAACTTGTACGTTTGCATATATTAATTTAAGAACTATTGTTATGGAAAAATACACATTTTTTGAAAAAGTAAACATGTTTTGTATGCAAAATTTGGTATTTTTTGCTTCACAACACAGGTAAGTAGTTTGCTGATATATTGTAGAAAAAAATCGTGAAATTTATGCAATAGATTTTGTTATAGAAGGTTTGGCATAAATGCAATTCTTCAGTAAAATTTGACTATTTCTTTAATTAAAAATAGAAAATTCCACTCAAAATTCATATGAATTCATAGTTTTATTCTCTGTTTTAATTCATGTGTTTGTTGAAAATTTCACATTTTTCTAAAAAAAAAAAGTGCTCACATACCTTAATTCCTTGAAGGATGGTGGGATAAAATATACCTCACTTAATTTTAATTGAGAAATAATACATTGACACCAGAATTTTGAAATGAAAATTTTTATATTATCATATACGTAAAGAAAAGCATTCATCTATTTTGAAATAAATTTGTTTTCAAATTCTGGTGTTATTCAATCATCAATCATTTCAGCATTTTATGAATAGAAGTGTTTTGCCCCTCAACGGTTACGAAGTCAAAGACTCATTCTGAGTAACCTTTGCTTTTTCATAATATACAAATGTTTTCTTTTAATTTTTACTTTCATTTATTTTTTAAAAGATTGTGAAATGTAAAGAAGATTAGTATTAAGTTTATTATTTAGAAAATCAGAATTGAAATTTTATTAAGATTCCGTATATTTTTAGTTTTATAATAGACATTTTCTTATGATAGATTTTTTTAAATAATTGTGTATGGTAGTGACGAATGTGACATGTTCTAAACATATTATTGATTGCATTTCATGTGTAAACATTGAATTTTTGGAATACAGTATTAATCACCACTTCAATCACGCGAAAAGACCCGCTCGCTAATGGTAATCCCATGGAAGAAATTTTTAAGGCTATTTTGTTTGCATTTGAATATTTTTATTTTTTTTTTAATTTATCATTATTTCTTTTTTTTTTTTTTTTTTTTTTTTTCAGTGAATAGCTGAAGGCGTTCTGTACAAAGGCCGTTTTTCACTTCTTCAATTTTGTTTACAGATTTTTTTCAAGAGGATGCTTTCACTTTCGAAACCAGTCCCGAAAGTGAAATTGTCATCATTATAAAGTCAAAAAAGTAAAAAACGGCAGTTGTAAAGATAGATCTCAGCTATACAATGCAAAAACATTATTTTAAAATATTGAAATGCAAACAAGATATCTTCAAAAAAAAAAAAAAAATCCCATTGGAGCGAACGAGTGTTTTTGCCTGTCTGGAGTTCCTTTCCTGTCTTTAATCGATTTCTCCATGTGCCTCCATGTGATTATTAACTGTCTAATTGCACTCATTTTCCTGTTTTTTGACAAACGCAATAGATCTTTCATAGCAAGCCTTTTTCAAAGTTGACGTTTTTGAACACATTTCCCGACGAAAACAGAAAAACCGGTCGAAAAGCAGGAAAAAAACGGGGGATCAAGTGATCGAAATCGATTATAACTCGATAGGTAATTTCATGATGGTAAAATGGAAAACTAAGTTCGATTCGAAATCGCTTCCAAAGTCAAGCCTTCGAATTTTCAATATTTCTGTTAAAAAAATGAATTTGTAAATGTGTCAAAACGTATTGCGCTTGTTGAGCGAAGCAGTTGAGAACAACCTTAGTATAGAGAAAGAAACGTGCTTTATATTTTCATGTCCCGATTTTGATAAACTTTTTTGCACCTTCTTCCCGCTTTTTTCAATACTGGACCTGGCAACACCAAGGCCATGGAACCATCTCTTCATCAGGTTCTGGCCGAACGATCCTTTCAGAGGATGTATAAAGGATGCGAAGTTTTGATTAAATTACCTCCAACATCCTTTTCTAAAAAGAATCCTTCATTAGCGAATGGGATATCTCCCCTTGTTTTGGGGTACAAAAACTTCTTGATCCTTCTGTTGTTTCCGTACAAATGTCAGCTCCTCTCCACAGAGTGAAACAGCCGGGGATGTCAAATGAACGAACCCATGTGGAACGTAACACGAGATCGGGATGAAAAAACACCCTTCCACGCTGCCCCCATTTGTTTAAAATTGAAAAAAAAGCCCCGATTTATCTCATTTTTATTTTAGATTGCAATGAATCCCTTAAGGGCCAATACCATTTTTAAAAAAAGACTTTTTATTTTGATATTCTGACAGCTTATTGTATCTTGAACAATGGTTCTGAATCTTGTGATTGTTACGCCCCAACAAAGCATCAGTATAACAGCGATCCTCCCCTACCGCCCCTGCACCCTATGGATATATCTGATATTATTTAAAAATAGAAATCAATTTACATGTAAGCAGGGCTTGATTAATGCATGGGCCTCCGGGGCCCACCCATTTCAGGGGCCCACAAATTAAGTGGCTGATTTTTTTCCTTAATCAAATACTTTTCAAAAATATTTTTTTATAAAATATGAAACATAAAATTTAAATATTCTGAATAACTCAATAAAATTTTTAGAAACTAGTCACTGTTAGGCACTTTTTACCCAAACAACTTTGTCAACTCATAGAATAAACCTTTTTTTTCTGAAAGTGTCTCCGAAAATGGGTGGATAGGGGGGAGGCAACTTTTTAACAGGCCCTGGGCCAACTTCAGTCTGCATGTAAGAAGCCACAAAGCCTGAGCAATGACTAATCATCTCTCTCTTTTTAGCATATAAAGCTGAGTTTTATTATGTTTTAACATAATTCTTTAGGTCCAATAAAGCTATACACCTTTACCTTTATGCCAAAAAGAGCTTTTTTGCTCCTTGTCAATTTGCATAAAATGTTAAGGGTGTTCTTAAATCAAAAAGGGCAACTTTGTGACACATGCTTTAATTTATTTTTGTTCGGAAATGCATGAAACTAGCAGGTGTTGTTATTCAGAAACTGTCTAATGGCACTCTTTTTTCTGTTTTTTAAAAAACACAATAAATCTTTCACAACAAACCTTCAAAGATGACTTGTTTGAGCACATTTCCCGACGAAAGTAGAAAAACCAGTCGAAAAGCAGGGGGAAAACGCTAATCACGTGATCGAAATAGCTTAGAACTCGATAGGTAATTTAATGATCATAAAATGGAAAAATAAGTTCAGTTGGAAATCGCTTCTATAGTCAGGCATTCCAATTTTATATCTTTCTGTTAAAAAATGAATTTGTAAATGTGTCAAAACGTTTTGTGATTGTTGAGCGGAGCAGATAAGAACACTTTTAAGCAAAATTTCCAGAACAACCACATCTGCTGTATGGTCTGCGTTTTTATCATCGGAAAATGTCTTGAAGTTCTCACATTTCGTAGAAAAATTGGTAGCATTGAAACATTTTATAATTGTTTTTTAATAAATCATTCAGAAATAGTGGTATTGCCACGGGCCCAGGCAACGCCAGGTGGATCAGTGTCAAAAGTATGTTGTTTTTTGTAATGATCAAAAATAAAGTTTCCTAATTGACCATTTTTGGCCACAGGATCATCTAAAAATTTAAAAAGTAACTTTTAAAGAATTAATAGCGGGACAATTTCATTATTATAATATCTAATTTGCTTATTTTGAACATTTTTGAAATTTTCATTTCTTACTTATCTTTAGCAGAAAAAAAATTAATATGCGTTTCCATCTTTCGTGGAGCACTCTGCGCTGTAAATAAATAATTAAATAATAAGAGACGCAGTGGCGCAGCCAAGGGGGTGGTTGTGGGATTAAAATCCCTCCCAGAGCTAAAAAAGATCGCTAGGATTGCCGCTTATATGAATCAAAACCAAACTTAATATTTAAAAGTTTTGCCGTATTTCGGAATCCACCGCTTTATTGAATCAGATTTCATTTAATAAAGGGATTCAATTAAATAGCGAAAATTCTACTTAAAACTGTGAAAGTGCAGATTACATGGATTAGTTAAGTAAAAATTGGTTATTTGAACTAAATCACTTTTCTGCGACATATTATGCTAAAAGAATGATGATTTCCAGCCACACAGATGCTCTTTGAGTTTAAGTATTATACAGTGGTTATTCTAATTAGTACTGATTCTACCAACCGGTGATTCAAATAATCAGCAAATAGCTTTATCAGAAACTCAAAACCCCTCCCAGAACAAAATTCTGGCTGCCCTACTGTAAGAGAGAGAGATTTCTTCAAAGGGTAGAAAGTATAATCTTTTTGGAGTTAGCCAAGATTTCGTATAAAGTGATATTTTAACCAGAAATAAATTAATTTCCGAAATTTAAAGGAGAATTTCAAAATATCAAAACAATAAAAATATCTCGATAATTTTTGAGAACTTTATGAGATTTAGTTAAAATAGATTTTGCCAAGTATTAACTCTTTGAGGCCTGTTGAATTCACTCTAAATTTTTCGAAAAGATTTCAAAATGAAAAATGTAATTTCGATTTTTTTTCTTTTTTTTTTTTTTTGCAAAATATGTTTTTTTTTTTTTCAAAACTACTTGTTCAAATTTGCATCAAAATGAGATAGACTAAAAAATATCCCACCACCTTTCAGAATTAATCAGATATCTCAGGCTGGTATCCAGAGTCCGATTAAAATTGTGCGGGGCCCAAGGTTCAGCACCTTTTCGGGGGGCCTCTCACATTGAAACAGTTGCTGTATTTTTTTAGTAGGGGCTGGGAGAGGAGGATAGGATATCAGATATTACGATACAGTTACTAACATTGCAATTAGTCAAAATATTTTTTGGGTTTTGAGAAAATAATTGAGGCAACTACAATATTAAGACTTGTTTTTCTAAATCATTTTACTCAATTTGGGGCCCCCAGCAGCAGTGAACCCAAGGCTATGGCCTAGTTGACCTGTGCGGTAATCGGGCAGCGAAATTTTAAAATGGAGGGCCAAATTCACAGTCAAGTAAAATCCAGACACCTCATTGGTCGCGTGGAAAGGGTGAAAATCACGAATTTGTTTCTTCATTTGAAAAAGAAGGAGGGGTAAAGTAATTTTCAAGCGATTGTTACCGTCTATTCTAATTTACGATAAACCAGCGAAATTAACTCATTTAAGATATTTTG
Source organism: Maratus speculifer (assembly GCA_964019185.1). Taxonomy (NCBI): domain Eukaryota; kingdom Metazoa; phylum Arthropoda; class Arachnida; order Araneae; family Salticidae; genus Maratus; species Maratus speculifer. Next base: position 440,554,743 of record OZ025293.1, read on the forward strand.
ATGACATTTTATAGAACGAGAGTGAAAATTTTTGATTATAAATGAAAACAGATCAGATTTACTTCAAAATTGCCGTTACGATTTTTTCTCCGAAAAAGGAGTAAGGCGACATTTCCCCTACCGTTCAGAGATTATTCTATGAAAAGGACGCGGATCAATGACCAATAATGCGCTTGGATTTCACCGGACTGTGATTTTGGCCCTCCAGACTAAAAAAGATAGACTAAAAAATATCCCACCACCTTTCAGAATTAATCAGATATCTCAGGCTGGTATCCAGAGTCATTTTAGAATTTCGCAATCGGGCCCTGCCGGTATCAACACAAAATAGTGTTTTTTTATGCTGTCCATTCCCAAATGAGCTTTATCCGCAACAGTGTCGTTCATTTTACGCTGTCCATTTAGTATGTTTGTCTGTTGAACATGAAAACGTTTGCTTGAGAATAGATAATATCCTGAAAAACAATATTATTTTGTGCTGATACCGGATTTATACACTGACGGCCATCAAAAGAAACGCTTCTTGAAATCTTGGCATTCTGCTGATAATGAAACACTTTTCGGAATCGCAGTTAACTCATATTTTGATAAACCTTGCTAGGTCACAAAACACTTTTTTTCCCTTTTTCAAGTGTTTGACCAAAATGTAAAAGTAATGTTGTAGGTTCGAAGACTTATAAGTTATAGTCAATTATGTACATAAATGATGTATTATACAGGTTAAGATCGTGCCAATGTCAGACACCGATTATAACAAACCGGGATTCGGCCAATGAGCAAGGTAAATCTGCTTCCCCCACACGAGGGGAATGATAACCTCGTAATGTATGGGCAACAACGTGTATAATCCATGAAATTTTTTGGTTTATATAAAAATATTTTTTACATTTTTGTTTTGAATTTTTTTGCTTGTTTCCATAGGAAATGCATATGTATCCAAAAAGTAAAATTTTCTTTATGAAACTCCGTCCAAAAAAGGGCCCTCTTGTCTATAGTAATGACTCCACCACAATGTGTTTCGATGATCGGCATTATGACGGCTTCGAGATCTGATGTTAACAAATGCCTTTTTTGACAGTAAGATGTATTTGGCGATAGAAACTCCCTTCTGTCATACTGAAACAAATTCACCCATAAGAAATTGTAATTTCATTATCAGATATTTTAAAATGAATAGTCACCCGATAAAAGTTTTATTTCTACCAGTAGCTGTAAAAAATGAAAACTAATAGTAAGAAAATGGAGTGATTTTTCTCAGAGTCTATTCATATTTCGTATAACTAAAACATTCCATCATTAAACTCTTAATAGAAATAAATGAAAACTGTAACATGAATTTAGGAGCTCTTGTCATCCGGGAACATAGGGTAAATGCATGCGATCCAGGGCTTGGCCTGGCCATCCTTGTTACATCCTCGCGCTCCCCTTTGAACCGAGTTCCTTGTCATGCTTTTGTCGCGACTTCTCCCAAACCATTCAAAAGTGTTACGCAGGAAAGGAAACAGTAGCGGAACGATTCCCTTCTTTTCCCCCCGAAATTCCCTGCGAGGGAAAAAACGCCCCACTAACTCGCAAGTGGGGGAAGTTTCAAAGCCGGCAAGATTTGTTTTCAGATGCATAGCGGCTGGGGGTGAGAGAGGTTTTGCGCTGCTGACAACACTATCACCATGTGTATTCACCTGGTTTGACTTTCTGACCAATAGTGTGCATCCAGTGTGCTGTTTGGATTTGGAAGTGTGGATTTTACCTGTGCCTGCATCGACTTAAAACTAAAATATATTTGGAGTGCAATGCTTCCATTTGTCTAATTTTCAGGCTTGTGGATTGTCAAGACCCTGGGATAAAATGACGCCTGTTAGGAAGTGTTGTGGAATAAGCTAAAATAGAGAATTTTTGTGCAATTTCCATTGGAAGCCCTGACAGGGTGAGTTCTTTTTAATACTTATGATTTTTCAGGAAAAAAAAATATATTTTCCCAATTGCACGGTAAAATATTATTATTGCATAAATATGTAAAAATATAGAGCCAGAAATAAGTGCTCTTAATATTATGGTACCCTAGATTGTACCTAGTGTATGTGCCTGGAACCGGTCCTGAGCAAATGAGACAGAAGGTAGTTTGTATTTGTAAAATAGCTTTATAAATTTTCACTTTAAAATAAAAATAATTAAAAGAAAATTTTAAAATAAAAATAATTTTAAATTAATTAAAAAAAATTTCTCATAAACTTGGAATTTTGGAGGAAAACATTAATTGAGTGAAAATAATTTTCTTGGCAATTTTTTATCTTAATATCTCTTAATAATATTGAATTTGGGTTCAAAATGCAAAGATAAGTACCTAAAATAATGCCTTTGCCTTAATGCTGTATAATAACAGACATTTTTAATTTACACAAAGAAAAACTATTAAGAGGTAGAAAATTTGAAACTGAATTGGATTATTTTAAATAAAATTAAGAGATTAATAATTATGTTTTTAGAAAAAGTCTAAAATAGCGAAAAATTTGGCAGAATCCCTAAATGATAAATAATTCATTATTTATCATTTACGGATTCTGATGTTAGGAAATGATAGATTTGGACGTCAGAATAATCAATAACAATTTTTTTAAAAATACCAAAATTTGTTCTTTAGGAATGTTTTAAAACATTCACAGTCACTGATGTGAATTTTACGTCTTTTCAATACATATTTAACTCCGCCCACTTTTGCATCATTACTTTCAACAAGTTATTTCTCTAAATTGTACGGGGTATTCGCATTTATTTGACGAGTATACTATGCACATAAATACATCAATTAGAAACAGTATCACTATTATAACATATCGATTTCTAATGCAGAAAATCTTTGATAAAAAGTTAATTAAATCCAATTGATTTTTTAAATCATCAGATTTTAAAACATTCACCTTTTATATAAACATTTTAATAACAATTTTAATTTTTCTTAAGAAAGGTGTTAGAGTAAAAATAAAATACATTGACATGTTTCGGAACCGTCAAATAAGTTCCATAGTCATAATATAAATAAAACAAAATTTCAAAATATTTCTCGGTCAATACAAATGACACGCGACAATCAGATAAGTTCACATAGCTTAAAAAAGGGAAACTCGTGCTAAACAGAATAATAAGAAGTCGGGTTCGGGTTAGTTTGATTTTCATTGTTTCGGATTTTGGTTGGCCCTATTATTCAAAATACATTTTCTGTTTAAAAATCTATATACAATAAGATCTCCATAATGGACATATCAATTTTGCGAATACTTTTTGAATTCCTAACAGCTATATATTCATATCTGTGGCAGTAGAGGCACCTCCAGTTCTTTAAAAATGACTGAAGCCACTTTTGATGAACGTCATTTGTATAGTTCATGAAGCAGAATGAAATTTTTTAATACCATAAGATTTTCAATAAAAATACTATTCGTGTTTAACAGGAGGCAAGAAACTAACTCCTTCTGCCTCAAATTAAAAAATAAGAAAAAATCGCTTTCATTTTTTTTCCTTATATAATATTTTTTATAGGTATTAGAAATCTCTCTAAATTCAAAATTCATTGTAACAGACAAATAATTTTGTAGAGTCAATATTTTAGAAAGCCCCCATAGATCCGGATTCAAATAGACGAAGTGTTTTTAAGAATTTATTGAACGACTGCATAAATTAATAACATTTTAAAAAATTTAGGGAAAATGAAATTTTCACAAATTCTTATTTCCTGGCTCTCATGGGACTTTAGCTCGGTCGGATCCTATTATATCGCCCAATAATAGCTATTTTAATTAGCAGAAGCGACTTTAGCCATCCTGGCGAGATATTTTGAGTGACCTTACGAAAGATTGCTTCTAAAGAAGGGTCGTTCTCATATCCAAAAAGGAACTACTTTCGGATTTCATTTTGGTTCGCAAACGCATGAAATGGGCAGGTATTCTTATACAGAAACTATGTCATCCAATAGCGCTTTCTATTTTCTGAGAAAGACAGACGATCTTTCAGAAAACACTGTCAGAGTGAGCATTTTGAACGAATCTCCGCACGCGACACTTCAAGACAGTAGAAAATCCAATGGTCACGTGACCCAAGTCATTTAAGGATCAAAAAGTCATTTCGATTTCAAATCACTTCCATAGCCAGGCCTTCCCATTTTATGCCATTTCGTTTAAAATTGAGTCAGAAAGTTTTAAGTTATTAAACAGGGAATTTGAGAACTGCCTTAACTATTAAGCAAATATGTTACATAGTTTTCGGTGCCCCGAGCCGTTGTCTGCAACTCACGGCATCTTCGTTAAATAGTATATAATGAATGTCTGGATGCGTAAAAAAACTTGATTATTTTCACACTTTTTCGTTTGAATTCTGATGAGCGGCTTAATGAATCGGTAGAACCTTCTGAACGGTTGGAGGTAGTGTAACGCTTGGGGCACCGGTCTCACTCATTAGTTCCTCTTTTCTAGGAATTAATTAATAGACTACCTCGAGGTCTTCGTCGGGGTGATAAAAGAGCATCGACACAAAATAGTACTGCATAAAGATCGACCGAAAATTTGTTTTCGTTTTCGGCCCAGAATTTGAGTTTCGGCAAAAATGCTGTGTCTGTTGCAAAAATCTCGTTTTTCCTTCGTAAATATTCAACACGACTCGTCGATTTGAGCTGTATCGTCTTCAATGCGACGCTCTTTGTGGATGGCTATGAACTTCAGCATTTATAATCATCTGTCATGACTGACTCAAGACTTGAGTGCAAATTATAAAGCAAACAATGAATGTAGGATTAACCTCTGAAGACTCTTTTGATGTGCTCATTCAAAGCCTTATTGAAAAGTGACAGTCTACTATAAAAGAGGATCATTTACAAAAGTCTTTACAAGGGGCCGTTCAAATATTACGTAAGCCTATTCTTAGTCATTTTGTACCGCTCTCTCGCCCTTGTAAGGAAAAATAAGCAAATGCTAGTCCCCTCCCCCCCCCCTTGTTTACGTAAGATTTAAAGATATAACATTAACACTGTTTCTCATGAAAAAAAAATTAGTAAGCGATAAATTACATATTAGTAATTTATTAAACTTACACAAATAGATATGTAAGGGTTGTGGAATTGAAGTAAAGCAAAATCGATTTAATATATTGTTACTAATTGCATAAAACAATTCGTAGAATACAAAATAGTTTTTGTTACATTATTATTTATCGTACTAAAAAATAACTTTAAGAAATGCAACAGGATGAAATTTATTTAAGTACATAATTAAACATTTTATCAAGAATCATAGGAATATTATGTGTTTGGCGTTCGCAATTCTAGTCTGGAGTCCAAGATCTTAGAATCCATTTTTCTGCACTGTCCATTACTGCGTTTTCAATGTAGTGTGCACTGAAATGTTCCTCACTTCCAGTCCTTGTTTACTCCATATATTTTTCTCAAGTCGTTCAACATCCGCAGAACGCTCATCCAAATCACGTTCTTTTGCTTTTTGTTGTTAAACTCTATAGTTGTTTCACTGTCTAATGCTTACGTAAGCATTTTCTTGCCCCCCACTCCTCTCCCCCTTGTCAGCAAAAATAAGCAAACACAAGACCCCTCTTTACTTCTGACGTAATACTTGAACGACGCCTAAAACATAAATCAAGGTATAGATACCTAAAAAAAATTTTTAAGTAGATGAAATTCGTCTAATTTTATTTTACATGAAAATAAAACGTTTTTGTTAGAGGCATACCGAGCCAATTTGGGCCACACGTATAATTAATTAATAATAATGCATATTTAATAAATATGCCTAATAAATGTATTATTATTATTTTTAAATAAACTATAATAATTATTTAAAACATTTTTTTTACACATTTTTGTTTTAATTTTCAGTTGAAAATAGCAAGATTACCGTTTGCGTTACCCGTCTTAAAATCCTGTTTCGGTCGATCCTTAGCTGCACATAAAAAAATCAAGTCAATCCAAAACTCGAACCAAATTAAAACAGTTTGTTAACTCGAAACCAAAAAAGTAAATTTCGTCAAATCGAAACTTGACCCACAACAACAAGATGCATCGCTAGATACTTGTATACGAAAATTTATATTGAGCCAGAAATAGTTTAAGAATGATAATGACAATTATTATTATATTTTTTTTTATCTTCAATACCTGTCAGATGTTGATTAAGACTAGGTAAATTTGTATATCATTAAGTTAAAAAAGAAAATATTTGAAAAAAAAAAAAAAGAATCATGTACTGTAAAGTACTAGTAATAATAAATGAATAAATTATCATGCTTTAATAAATAATAATAATAATAATAATAATTGTAATAAATAAAAATAAAACATTAAAATGGGAGCTGTAATCATAGCAAAATCCATTCCCTAAAAACCGACAGATCTAAAAAATAATAAAAGACTGTATGGGACATCGTATTCGGATGTTTGCATTGCCGAGTTTCCTTGGAATTCCTCAACCCCAGGGAGTGGGAAATTTATGGGGAAGTTGGGTAAACAATGAAATGTCACTTTTGATATTCTGGGATAAGAAAATGGCAGCTGCGCTTGGATTTTGGGAAAAGGGATACAGGATTTTGGAAAAAGGGATTTCTTTTCTTTTCTTTTTAGCATAAATTTTGTTGCGCGAGATAGCGCAAGAATATGTTATTTATTTTAATTCCGGAGCTGATTAGTAACTGCATTTTGCATTTTCATCAGATATCTGTATCGCATCGAGTCGCTCGAAACTCGATTTTATCCATGGTTTGACTCTGTTTCACGTTCAGATGAAGTAATAGGACGGTTGATTCGATATTTCTAAGATACGGGTCTGGGTATATAAGTTCAGAATATTTTTTCCTGTCGGTTATATATAAGCCCAGCTATTGTAGGTTTCCATCGGTTATATATAAAGCCAGAATACTTTTTACTGTCGAGTTGACTTGAAATCGAGTTTTCGGGTTCGGATAGGATACAATGAAACCCGCGGAGGATTTATTTTCTTTTCAAATTAAAGGAAGTGATCAGTTTTATGATATTGAAATTTAAAGGTTATGTCTTATCTTTTTACTTTTTCTCACCTAAATATAGTGTGTCAATTTGAAGATTTATTCGATTAAAACTATCTCTGCAGAACTGCTTCTTTACCGGCAGATTAATATACTCTATTATTTAACTTTCCTTTTTACAAAGTATTTTGTTCATTCAAAAGGATTTTGTTCATGATTTTTAAGAGTTCTTCTTTCCATATATTATTAACCGGCAGACCTTAATAATTTTTGGGCTTCAACCTATATTTTACCACACAAATAAAAACATTAATATTTTTGAAAAAAAAAAAAAAAAAGATTGCTATTATTAATTAATGATGCAACAAATATAAATATTAAATTCAAAACTTGTCAAAATTTTAGTGATTTTTATGTAGGAAGATGGTATTATAAATCCTTATAAATTGTGTATATATTTACATAACTTCTGAAATTTTGTTCATATTTGCATAACATTTCGAAGGTAACTTCATTCTAACTAACTAACTAATATATATACATATAACTAACATAATACAACTTCTTTCCATAATATTTCGATATGACTGAGCATGGCTCAGTTTTATTTCGCTAAATACATAAAACTTGTGAGGATTCAAACTGAAAATCACGTTGGCGTTTTTTTTCGCACAATTATTAATTTCTTTTAACCCTTTATCTATCAACGGTACTTATAAGTACCATTAAAATTACTTATTATAAATTTCTTTTAATGCGTCAATCAGTTGTAATACTGTTTAGAATGAGTTACAGATACATTATTTTATCGTGTTCCAACAGTTTTATTGGATACACAAAACAAAAATATTTTTAAAAGGATGATTTCTTTTGCCTTTGTATCTTTTCAGCTTTCTTGGCGCTGAGAGAGCGGGATGAGGATTTTTCAATTCGGAAATATTTCTATAATTTATATTGTAGGAACATCCTACTTGTACATTTTATAATTCTACAAAATACTAAGAAAACACTTTAAGATAAAAGATTTGTGTGGGGTTCTAAATATTGCACAAAATCCCTGTCAATTCAAATTTAATGAATCCTTCTAAATCCTTCAATCCTTCTAAAATCCTTCAAAAATGTATTAAATGATTATGTAAATCTTTTAATTTAGTTTAAATAATTTACGTAAAATGCTTTAGAATATAAAATTTTCATGAATTCATAATGCGGTAGATAAAGGGTTAAAAAGAAAATATGTCAGATTAAATAGCAAAAAGTAGCCAAAATCCGAAATCTAAAACAAACATAATATTATTAAAACTGAATTTAGTATGATTAAAAGTGACATTTATCATCTTAAAGCCTATTTTAGTCTCGGACTAGATATGACGCGTTAATATTAGTCAATATAATTATCAATCTGATTTGACTTGGTACATTGGACAATGGTTAAATAAGAGTTAAATTGCATTTTAATAAAATTCTTCATCTATCTCCCCCCCCCCCCCCCAAAAAAAAAAAAAAAAAATCTTGACTACAAAATTTTATTATTCGATATATAAAAGATATACATTATAATTTCATGAACTCCCCAAAAAAGTCTCACACATGTAAAAATTTTCAAAGTATGTTGGGAATGCATGAGTTTTCGAAATGACTATTCTACTGCTACTCCCTTTAACCTTCTAAAAAGCATTAAGTAGTGAAAAGTGCAAGATCAGTTAAGAATGCATAGAAATCTCGGGTGTTCCAGTAAATCTACAGGAAATGAGCCATTTGGACGAATAAAATGGAGATAAATTGTTCTTTAAGTACTGGAATTTTCTACTGGTATGTTCATTTTTCTCAAATGCCATACTTCTTCACAACTATTTTCCCGTAGTATATAGTTATTTATGCAAGCAGTTAATTGAATCTTTTTTATTGATGTAAAAGCCAATGTGCAAGATGAAACGCATAAAGAGAAACATATTATCCCACTCTGTTTAAACTTTCATGAACAATAATAATAAAAAAAAGTTATAGTAACTGTGCAATGCGCAATTTTGCATTGTTCTGAATATAAAGAGTGGGCGAATCATTCGTTTACACCTTAAGAATTCACAAAAAAGGAAGGAACGATTTCTGAATGCGATTCGGACCATAAGATTTGTCGGTAGAAAAAAAAAAATTCCTTTGAGTTTATAGGTAAAAAAATCTTGAAAATTTCAGACATCATCGTATGGGAGGTGCTGTTAAACTTGGAAAAAGTGGATTTTTTATGTAAAAAGAGAAAAGAAGTAACCCCTATCTTCCCTTTCTATTTAAAACAATCGTACAAATTTGGCACATTGACGTACCAGAGTGTGGTTTGCATCTTAAAACTTGGAAAATGTTTGGAATTTTCGTTAAAATTGTTCAAAGTTTATACTCTTTTTGTGTTTTGCTATAAAAGTCCGATACCTTGGCAAGTCTTTTGCCTCAAAGTACATTCTTATAACATTAGTTTGGTTTATTTTATGTCGGCCGATTATCTATACATGGGATATAGCCCCAAAAGGAGTGGGATGTCCTCCGTGGGGGGCTTTCTAAGGGAACCTAACTCCTATTTACGCAAGGAAATCCAAGGTTCGAAGAAAACCACGGAAAACTCCGAACGGTTAGGCCGACGGCCACGATTGGGTTCGAACCCAGCACCTGCTGTCTACCAGTTGAGAGGTCAGAACCTCTCGGCCACTGTTGGGGTACATTCTTATAAGAAAGTTATTGAAATTTTTTTTATATGAAATTTTGAAATGTAAACGGACTTATGGGCAATGTTGGCAGGTCGGGTGTACACCAATTATACTTAGGACAGGATATCATAAACTGCACTAACAGCTTCGACCCCACCTGTATGAACTGCACTCGAGAGGTTGAGATAAGTAATCCATCAGTGTATTAAGGATTGTTTTTAAAAGAGGTTTTTTGCCAAAAGTCTTTATTAAAATCGAGACATTGTAAATACAATAATCGTAATACTAATGAGCACGCTCAGTATGTATTCATCTAGCATTGCAATCTTTACTTTTATTTAAAAGTTAAAGTATTATAGCGATAAGATATACAACGAATAGATTTTCATCCATCCATGTTTTGGATGTTCCCTTTCAGATACCAAATACTGGTCTATTAGTTCTACTTAAAAATTTGGCTAAAAGTCAGCAACATTTGATTTAAAAATATTTTGAAGATCAAAGTCACAAAGTCAAATGTTATCTATCATTTAAAGTGCATTTTTTCTTTTATAGGAATTTATCATGACCCAACGGGCAAAAACAAGAATCAATGTTTTTCAGGATTTTTTCAATTAAAAATATAAATTCATACAACATCTGTTTAAAGATATAAAAATCGAATATATTTGAGATCTATTTATAGTTATTATCACGGGCCCGGGCAACGCCGGACGGTCCAGCTAGTAAATAATAATAATAATTAAAAAAAATAATCTATATAGATAATCAATGTTCTGGCATCCTTCACTTTTCTGACAACATGTTTAATATGTGTAACGGTAATTCATTAACCCTTTAAATGACACCTCCTATTGGTTGTATCAATGTATTTATAACGGATATAATGTGAATAATTTAGTTTTTGCTTTTTCTAAAGCTTTTTTTAAAGATTTATAGTCACAGATATTTTACTAAATAATTTTTCATTTCATCTTCTATACACATATATGTTATGTGTATTTATTTAAAACTTTTAAAGTGAGTCAACTTTAGTTACTGACCGCACATACAGAAGCAAAAAGAAAAACCGCAATATACAGCTTTATTATAATGTGATGCATATATATTGCATTTATTTGCATTCATTCTTAGCAAACTTGACGCAACGGTTTTGAATGCGTTATCCAGAACAATGCCATCGAAATGTCAGTTTGTGAGACACAATTTGTCGCAGCTGCGATCGGGAAGTAACCACTACAAAGTCCTGGAAAAATGTCATCATTTTCTCCGAATCTTCTTTAACGGCAAGTACTCAATTGACAATCGACTACAATCCTCATCGTCTACATTTTTTTAAAATTTAACCCTTTCGGCCTGCTACTATTTGGATAAATCTTTACACCAGTTAACCGGAGTGCCTTGATAAATGTTTTCAATTTTACTCTAATAAGATGTAACAGACAGAAACCGTTATTTACTATACGTACTACATTCCATATTGTATGATTTGCTTTGTAGCGACGTTTAGTGTCATAAAGTTTGATTTCTTGGAAGTTTGTTTCAGTGTTTACTTATTCTTTATAAGAAAATGCAGGGAAATCAGGAGTGGTCTCATTGTTTGATAAAGTCCTTTAGAGAAAAATGATTCCTTCAGCAAGAAAAATGATAACACAAACAGGGTTGGTACAGATACCGTTATTTTTCAAGCGACATACTAGTTTCTTTTATTTAAAAAAAATAATAAATCTATTTCAAAATCGCGAAATTTCATCCTATTTAAGGGGTGATTTCCTGTAAAAAATACTGGTACCAAAGAATTTCCTGGCCTTGAAATTCCAGGATCCGTACAAACTCTGTAAAATGCAATAGGAATGTTTAATACTGTTGATAGTAATCTAAATAAAAATATTATTGAGTGAATATTACATACTTAAGTTTCATGTTATGCTTTTTCAATGTCATCGTTTCAGCTATCCGCCTAACCACGGGCTGTGTTTGTCATGTGATCCAAAATTGCCCTTAACTCGATTAATAATTTACTTTAAAAAATGGAAAACGTCGCACGATTCCAAATCCTTTCATAGTCAGCTCTGCCAATGTCGTACTTTTAATTATAAAAATGAGTAAGAAAGTTTCGAGCTTTTTAGCAGTGGATTTGAGAAAACTTTGGGTAATGCTGTGCGTATGCTTCCCTATAATTTTTTCAACCGAAGCCAGTATATGTTTTTAAATCTTTAACATATATCTTCTTGCTATTCAAAATTAATTAAAATTATATAGTTATAAAACATACTCCAGTTTATCACCAGTGAAAAAAAAATTATCTATAAATATATGCTATATAAGATAAGGATGTCGAAAACTATGAATTTTTGCGATTTTTTAAAGATCTTCGCTTGATTTTAATCTGATGACATCGTTTAACAGGATATTTTTCTCACGAAATATGTGATATTTTTTTATATATTAGTGAACGCACAAAAGTATGCTTTGTGGATTAATTCCATTTTGTGGTTAAACACTGTACGTTAGCCGAAAAGTGTGGTATTGAAGTTCAGCTGTTTACGCATTTCATGGTAGTAGAAAAAAAATTCGACCATTCGTACAGTTCTTAGTAAACCAAAAACTAGCTGTTTTCTTTGCTGTTCGGTAAAATTAAATCAAATCCTTCCGCAAACCTATGGAAATACCTGAACCGAAATACCGCATTTTTAAAACTAACTTACATATTTAACCACAAAATTAGATAAATCCACAAAACAAAAGAAGTAAACAGATCACAGGAAAATAAAAATAACATTATTCAGCAAATGTTAACAAACTTTATTTGTCTTAGTATGTACTGCGTGCTTCCAATATATTTTGGGGGGCTAAAACAGGGAAATATTAAAACAATTCCGTTACTCTTCGATTTTAAGAAAATTCACTTTCCACTTTTGGACTTTAGAAGCATTTGTACATCTACGATAACATTTCATTATTATTTTAATTACGTTTGCTTAACAAACACATGGTTTGCTTTATTATTTCAATAGATTATGTAAAGAAGAGAGTAAAAATAAATTTTACTTTGTTAATTTTTTTTATGGACAATATATTTTGTTTATTTTGTTTATGACCGTCATAAATTTTCACGGGCGTAAAACTTTATTATTATTTCTGAAAATAAGAATCAGGCAAATATTCGTAAAAAAATATATTTATTTATTTATGTTATATTTGGCAAACACACTTTGATGCAAAACAGACATTTATTAGATTTTAAAAAAAAATCTGGTGCAACTTTTTGTTAACCTTCTTTATTTGTTCGTGTATATTTGAACCTTAAAATTCAATCGCCTTACGCCCGTGTCATACTTACATTAAAAAAACATAAAAAGTTGATTTTACAATTCAAAATATCATATCAGTACCCAATATTTAAACAAAGCAATCTATTTCCATTTATTTATTTTTCTGTGTTTTATATTTTAACAATGAATAAAGTTCTGAGCTTCTTGACATGATTCGTACGGGTGCCATTATTTTCGGAATTTTGCATTGCTGAAGCACATATAAATAATACCATTCACCATTAATTTTTCACCATTAATTCACCATTAATACGCGCCATTAATTCGTCGGATAAATATAAGCTACAGAAAGCAGATTTAAAAATCGATTTTTTTTTTTCTAAAAAACAGGTATAGGTGCAAAGAATAATGAAGTGACCCAATGATACCTTAGAAACAAAAGATTTAAGGCTACTATCCCTGCATGCAAAGACATTTACGAGCTAATGTTAAACCTATGCAGATTATTTTCTAATATCTCATTTGCATTTTGACATTTTTTATTTTTTTTTTTCTTGCGATGGATAGCTGAGATCCAGATATTTTGTATAAAATTACTTTCATTTTCAAAACCGGTTCCGAAAATGAATGTGTCATTCCAATTCTGCAACCAAAATTGAAACAGTAAAAAAGGAGCGATGTACAGATGGATCTCTGCTATCCGATGCAAAAAAAGTTATCTAAAATGTCGAAATGCAAACAAGATATTAGAAAATAATGTCCCCATAGGATTAGCACTAGTTCGGGAGAGTCTTGGCCTGCAGGAACAAGATACTTAAGGTTTTCTAAGAGTAAATTAATCTATAATAAATGTTTCTATAATTCTCAATGATTTTGGAAATTTTATAAATTGAAGAAACTTTCTATATTTGAAAATAACGAAATTTTCAACTTTCACGTAGCATGAAAATTTCTCCTATGTCTTCATCCATTAACGTCATGCTTCAAAGTACGGTTTATCCCTTGGGAAAAAACAAGGAGTTGGTCTCATCCAAAGAAAGAACAAAGAAAAAAAAGTTGTTGAAGCGAAAGTTTATTGCAATTGTAGTCACGCAGACTCCGAGCTCGGATCCGTTTCAAATTAATTTCCGTCTTTGCCGCATGAGCCTCACTATTTATTCTGCATGGAACTCATCCTTACGCAATGGCCACTTTTTTAAGACCTAGATGGTTTTTATCATTCTAGATGGGTTTCTTTACACAGGAAATTTCCAGCTTGCTACATTTATGTTTCAACTAACTTTTTATTGTCTTTACTGTACTTTTTTTGTTTAATTTCCTGTGAAAATTATCCATTTTTTCTCTTATTTTACCGAGTATAAAAAAAAATGTAATATTTTCTATAGAAATTTATATTAAGGACGAATGAGAAAACAAACATAAAAATAATATTCAAAAACTTCCCAAAATTTTATTTGTTTTCTTTTTATAATCTGACCTATATATAGGACGAATGTACAATAATATGTTACTCTAAGTTGAGTACATCTATTTTTCAGCAATACCCTGTTTTATTGCGCAAGGATATGTGACTGGATGCGATTTTATTAAAAGAGTTTTTTTTTTAAAATTTTTTTCACACAATTATTTAAATAAAATCAAAGTAGATTCTTAACAAACAAAATAATTAAAATTAGCCAAATATTTTTTTTTATATATAAATGTAAAATTATTAAAACTGAACTTAAAATGATTAAAAACACAACGGATTACATTATAACATTATTAATAGTGGAACAGGAATAAAAAATACTATATTACATATGAAGATTCAATAAATCTGAGCTGCGCTGTAAACACAATAACGCCTCATCAACGCTATTTGGTGTCTTCTGCGAAAAGTCTTTTATTTATCTATCAATTGTTGCCGCATCAATAATTATAAGTAATGGTGTCGAAGAATCCTGTCAGTGCTTACTCTTAACTAGTGCGGGGGCATCGCCCGCACCACCCTTGCTGACAAAGAACGATGGTAAAATATGGGTTAACCACTTAGTAAGATTTTTTCTTTTTCTTCTTTTTTCTTTAGTTTTCTAGTGATTTCTTAAAATATCATTTGTGTAATGAATCAAAAATTATATATTTCCCTTATTTCTATTAAAAAAAAAAAAAAAAAAAAAAAAAAAAAAAAAAAAAAATCTTTTTGCATAAAATGTTTGTAGAAAGATAATTGTCATCTTATCATATGTAAGGCGATCATTATGCTTTTATTAAATTTTCTCTCTGTTAATCCTTCGCTACGAGACTCTTACATAGGTGACCATAAGATGCTCAGAATGTAAGAATTCTGGACTATGCCCATCAGCAGGGTGTAGTCGTAAAAATAACCGAGGATATATACTCTCTAAGCATAGGGCATGCGCTCAAGGCAGAGGATATACTTTAGAGTGTGTATACTATAGCTTTCTTGAGAAACAGAGGGTATATGATATTTCTTTAAAAAATCCAGAAGGTATACGGCGTATATCCTCGTATACCCTCCACTACATCCCTGCCTATCAATTATTTTTAATTGATATTGTTCCTGTTTAAATGTATAATAAAGCATCAAAAGTATAAGTTTATTGAGAGAAAAAAGTATTCCAATTCTATCAAGTTGATATTTTTTAATGAAATACTCAAAACACAATCGTAGTCATTTTATACGTTTGTTCATACAATATAAAAAAAATCTTATTTATATATTTGAAAAGCATTAAAATGTGGTCAATAAACCTAGATTTTTTATCTTGTGCAAGATATTTAAATAACCTTCAAACAAAAATCATTGATAGGGACAATCAATATATATCCTCCGAAATTATATTCAAACAAATTGAACATAGCAAAATGAAAAGCCCTGAAGGCCAAATCCTTATGATTTTCATGATTTACATGTGTTTGTGTGAGTGAACAGAATCAACTCACATAAGCGGAACTTCCGATAGAGTCGTAATTGTTTGAATAGGTTAGGGACTTCTGTCACAAAAACTATATCGATTTTCGTAAAAATCGGCCGACGGATTACATACTGAAGCCATTTTAAACCCTATCCAAACCCTTTTGCGATCCATTCTATAGGAAAAATCACTAAAAAATGGGGCAGAGTTAAAGTTATCCGTAAAGGGGCTATCTCAGCACGACTTTACAGAGGTAACGTCTGTCGTTTCAAAACGGGAGATTCAGAGTTCGAAGCCAAACTCATGGTGTCAAAAATTTCTTTTTGAAATCTCGAAGTTACCGCTGCAGTCGTTCGAAGTTCTAAACGCCCCAGTCCGCCCGAAAAAGCGGGTTAGTGTCTTAAACTTATTGAATCTTGTTTTTAAAATTTCCCGGAGGAATCTTCCGTGATCCAGGATCCAGAGTCTACTAACATTCTGGTCAGTCACGAAAATAAAAGACCTTCGATTCCCCGGTGCTACTGGTTTGGCGAAATATTGGCGTTTCAAAAAATCAAAATCGGTGCAAATTAGGAGGAATGACTCCAATTTTCTGCTTTTTTTATTTAAAAAAACAAACAAACTTTGTTAGCATTCATTTCATTATGAGTCCAGTGTAAAGGCAAATAGAAGAGTTTATTCATGGAACCATTCTAGGTTGGGGATAATCAGACATTAAAGTGTTTAAATCCGTAATGGCAAAGAAACAATAACTTTCAAATGGGTGTTATTTGATATCGCTGCATTACTACATTTCTTTTAGAACAATTGACATTCTGTTTCTGTTTAAATCTTAAATGTAATGCGGAATTAGTTGCAGCCTGAGAGATGAATGTATTTTCTCTTTTCCCCAATGACTGTACCATTTAGTATTAACTAGTTGACATAAAAGCTTACTGTGACACACACCCTTATACTTACCTATACAGGATCACATTTCAAATCACTGTAAAATATTGTTACACATCATTGTGAGCAATAAATACATGAAAAATTTAATAATTTGTATATCATTTAAAACTTAGAGTTATACAATATATAATAAAAGATAACCGGTCACGAGTCACTTAAGACTTTTTTTTTTAAATATCTAGAAAAATACATACCGAATTTTGAATACACCTTTTACTTCCAGATGTGTAAACAGGTGTATACATATCATATAATTTCCGCAAAGATTTTTTTTCCAAAAATCCTATAGGGGACCGTCAACAAATTGAAAAATAACAAATATCTTTTGAATAACTCTGTCAAAACTGATGTAGCAAAAGCATTCAAACTGTAGGTTATGATTAAGCGGCTTATTGCAATAAAGTGCGTTCGTTTTAATAAGGATAGCATGTACAGGGGTTGGACAAAAATATGGAAACATCTTTTGAAATGCATGTTTGAAAAGAAAGATTGATTATAATGAACTATGTTGATGGCACTGGAGTTTTTGCCTACTGATGCCACCTATACAACTTTGTAAAATCGCTGCACCGTTCAGTCGTTGTTGGAGCACTGTTATGTGAGGTTATCATTGCATTATGTCAGAGTTAGCAGACTTCGAACGTGGACAAATTGTTGGCGCGCGTATGGTGGGCGCTTCCGTAACCAAGGTAGCCGAGGTTTTTAGTGTTTTAAAAGGTACTGTGTCGAAGATTTATTCCGCATATTTGAAATGCGGAAAAAACATCATCCGCTAAATCACAGCGCGGACAAAAATTTGTGCTGAGTGGTCGTGACAGACGATCATTAAGGAGGATTATCTGAAAAATAAGCAGTCCACAGCTGCAAAAGTTACTGCTGAAATGAATGTCGTGTTACCAAATCCTGTGAGTACCAAAACAATTAGAAGGGAGCTTCATAAATAGGGAATTGCTGGCCGTGTTGCAATTGTAAAGCCATCCATTAGTAATGCTAGTACCTGTAACAGGAAAAAGTGGTGTTTAAGTCATAAAGCCTGGACTATAGAGCAGTGGAAGAGCGTAATATGGTCTGATGAGTCTTCTTTCACATTGTACCCCACTTCTGGCCGAGTTTCCGTCTGGAGAACGCCATCTCAAGCCAATAATACAGACTGCTTGTTGCCAAGTGTGAAACATGGCGGGGGTTCGGTGATGGTTTGGGCAGCCATATCGTGGTTCTCTTCTGGCCCCATGATAACTCTGTAAGGGCGTATTACTGCTCACACTTATGTGAACATTTTGGCCGATCAAGTCCATCAAATGGTACAAACTGTGTTCCCCAATGATGATGGTATCTTCCAAGACAACAACGTCCCCGTTCACACAGCTCACATTGTCCAGGACTGATTTTCTGAGCACGAGGATGAGTTTTCGCATCTCCCCAGGCCACCAAAGTCATCAGACTTGAATATTATCGAACCTTTGTGGTCTACATTGTAGCGGAAATTGCGTTCTCGCTATCCACCGCCAACATCGTTATCTGAACTTGCCACCGTTTTGCAGGAATAATGGTACAATATTCCCTTGGCAAACATACAAAAACTGTATTTATCCATTCCGAGAAGACTGCAAGCTGTTTTGAATAACAACGGGTACCGTACACAATACTAGGCAAGAAAACGTGTTTTTTTAAGGTGTTTCCATATTTTTGTCCAACCCCTGTATATTCGTTGAGAAATTAAGGTTTTCTTAAAATCAGTCCCAAATTTTGTCAAGATTTTTTGCTTATAATTTGCAGAGTTCTTAATATTAAAAAAAAAATGTTCTTTTCCGAAAATAGGAGAAACAACATTATACACAATGCCCTGTAATCAGAATTAAAAAATAATAAGAAATGTATGAAAAATTAGCAAGTTTACTCAATAATGTATAACTCCACATGCGCGAATGCAATCAAAATACAATGTGCATAATGTGTTAACTAAATGTATAGAGAAACTTTTATATCAGTCTCTAAAACATAGCTTGAAAATTCTGAAAATTATGATCGATAGAATAAGCTCAAAATTCGTTATTCCCAAAATGAAGCAAAAAGATGAAAAGCTGTATTGACATATCCATTGATTAATGCAATATAGCACACTGTTAAAAATCGTAAACATTTGTTCCATAGTCACTCCTCTGCTTTTATAGAGAGCGATTACTTGACGGTATTATGGAGTGTTCTCATTGGTCAAAACAGAAGTATTCTATAAAAGCGATGGAGTGATTATGTAACAGAAGTTGCAGATTTATACAGTGCATAACACAATATTGGATATAACACTGTTGGATGCAGTCCCTCATCTTGTTTCAAGTTGAATATTTTTTCTATTTCGGCTCTATTTCAATCAAACCTGTACATAATTTTGTACAATTTTCTGCGACTCATGTCGCTTTCATATACGTAAACATATACTAAACAAATTTATGTTTATTTTAGAGGTGCGAGAAATACAACTCAAATTAAAAATATTTCGGAATTACCAGTTTAACTATCTAAAAACTATCTGACATTTCCTATGTTTCTACAAATTAGCACAAAAAGAAAAAAAATGTATATATATAACCTAAGTAACTATTTTAAAGGGTTTTTATTGTAGTTCATGACATCCTGAGGAAGTGTATAAAACAAAGCAAATTAGTAAATTATTATTTTTCTCTCATTTTGGGATGCATCGGCAAATATCGCATTATGTTTCCTTTAAATTCTAAAAATTGAAATAAAATTGCATCCAAATATCCCCATTAACTAACAAAAATGTCTTTTTAAAAAGTCAGTTATTTGAAATAATCTGTACTGTACTGATTTCTACTTTAAAAATAAAATAAGTGCGAAAAGAAATAATGTTCCTGTATGATTGTATGAAAAGTGTCACTTTCAGGCTGTTTTGAAAAAGTGTCCATCTGCTCCGAGGGGTCCCTTTAAGGTGGCATCATTTAAAGGTCCCGATGCGCCAGGTGCAATAGCAGGTTCATGGAGGATGCTCACGAGACTCTCAGCTGGTGTCACACTCATAACACTGCCTAGGAGAACTCATACTAACAGAAATTTCTCATTATTTCTCTTTCTCTTTAACTCTCGTGTTTAATAGGATGAGTCGAAAAAACTCAAAAATTGTTTTGCGAGCTGTAATACCTCGGAAAAGTGGAAAATTCGGAAAACTAAAAATTGGATAAAAGGAAAAAAAATCTGTTTATATCTTCTGGTTGCGCATGTGCTGTCAATTTTTCCTGAAATGTGGAAAAAATCCACATTATTACATTTTTTTAATAATTCTCTTCACGTAATGTAATAGTTGAAATTCTTACGTATTAGAATAACAAAACATGTAATGTTGAAATTGTATTTAAATCAACATATTATTACATCAACATTTTCCTGTCGCGCGTGCTTTAAAAAGTTGTAAAGAACTATTACACTTAAATTTTGATAAGCTAACTAAGATAAAAAATAAAATTATTGTAAAAATGCGATTTTTTCCACATTTAGAGCATTTGCGAGACTGGAAGATGTTGATGGATTTAAATAATATTTCAACATTATGTATTACTATTCTTATTCATAAGAATTTCGGATATTACATTCGTGAAGAGGCTGATTATTTTTATCTATTTATTTACTTATTTTGTAATAATGTGAATTTTTTCATATTTTTGAAAACTTGGCAGCCCGTGTGCGACCAAAAGACATAACCGGATTTTACTCCCGTTTTTACCCAATTTTTAGTTTCCCGAATTCGTAACTTTTCCGCGTTATTACGATTTGAAAAACAAATTTTCAATTTTTCGGCTCATCCTAATATTTAACTTGCGTCAATCGTTCAATTGCACCGTTATAAAGATGAGAGTATTCAATTTCTGACGTCGAGTTTAGTCTTCAGAATAAAATAGACTGAATAAAAGTTCGATTATTCGAAGAGGCATTTTATTCTTTTTTAACGTACATTTCGATCCAAAAAATCTAAGTATTTAAACATATATAACTGTTATATAGATTACTCAAAGAATTCCACAAAATAAGGCATAAAATGATTTTTTTTTTAAATACAAAAAAGAAAAAAGGAGTATCTCCGAAGGTAGATTGATACCTTTAAGAGGATCCCTGATACATTTAAAAATATTTTTTATTTATTGAGTTAAAAGTTTGAAATTTTTTGTGATGGTTAAGCATATTATTTTACAAAATCACATGATAAAAATTCTCATAATTTTTTGAAAAAATTTAAAATTTATTGAAAAAGTCGGATAATTTAAAATCGTTAACTTGAAATATTTGTAGAATTTCATTTTTTTTTCATTTAAATAAACTTCAATTTTGATTCAGCATTTTTAAAACTATTAATTTAATAAACATAAAAAAAATAAGTAAAAATTTAAAAAATAATCATGTAACTTAAAAAAAAAAAAATCGTATTTTCAAAAGTAAATATTTTTTTTTTCAAATTTGTTATATCAAAATTAAAGTAAAACAATTGAAAGAGACACCTTCCAAGTTTGAACCATTTATTTTTATCAGTTCTTGACCTATAACATTTTAAATACAAGAAACGGTGAAATAACGCATCATGAAGAAAACGTATTTTCACAAGAAGTCGTTTCCACGATAACCAATGCATGAAAGCTAGATTTTCAAAACAAATCAAAACGAAAAAAATAATATTGCCTGTTTCAATTAAGACAGAAACATGATTTAAACGTCATTTTAAGCAGAAAAAAAAAACAAAGAAACTTTTAATGCAATACTTTTTTTTTTTTTAATAGGAAAAAAAGAATTATTTTTGTGTCCCGCCCCCCTTAATAAAGATATCGCTCTTTGAGCATTACTTTCTTGAACAGAAATAACAATACCATCTTAGTGGATTTTGCACTCTCTTTACAAAAATTTAGATGACTCCATGATTTTTTTTTTTTTTTTTTTTTTTTTTTTTTTGCTTGTTTTATTGGAAATATTTGAAATTTGCTTTCACTGAACCGAATGTATGTTCAAGTGTCTTGTCATCGGGAAATAATTTTTCTAAATCTCAATCCCTGAAACCAATTTCTTTTTATTAGATTCTGATAGATTAGGAAGTTTTTTGGAGATTTTTTAGATTTAGTTTAAAATGGTCGTAATTGAGTGAACTCAGTATCTGTGACAAAACTGTTGAATTTCAGATTTTTATTTTGAAATATGTACCTCCCTATTCTTATAATATTCTGTCCAAATTTCGGAACGAATCGACCAACAATAAAGGGTATATACTTAATTTTTCTTCCCTTTCAACGTTGCTTTATATGCCAGTGTTTGAATTCCCTTGTAAAGTTTGCAATTTTTTATATTTTCATTTTAATTGAAATATTAAATACAAAGACTTCTACAAAAATTAAGCAAAGTTGCTGAAATTTTTTATGTATGTGATAACAAAGTATTGGATTTTTGATATATTTGCAACTTTTTTTGAAAAAATTATGAACTTAAAAACATGTTTTTTTCCCCTATACATTCACTCAATATTTTTTCTTACAATTTATTAGACTCATCAAAAGTACGATATTTAGATTTATAGGGAAAAAGTACTCCAAATAAAGGATAAAAAAAGCCTATTTACAAACATAAAAAATGAAAAAGAAAGAATTAATAATAATAATAAAGCTATGTTATTCTGGGAATTGAACACTTTTTATGATCTATTATGACTATGCTTCATTCGAACATCAATTAAAAATATAACATAGGTTACAGTTAAAAAATATTTTTGGTTCCAAGTTCTTTAAGGGGTTAGTACCCTTTAAAACGTCCAAAAATTGATTTTTTCTTAATAGTTTATAATTAAATGTGATTCTTTAGGAACAATTAACAAGAAACCCTATACAAAAATACGCTATTGAAGAGAAGTTGTGTCTGAAACACTTTGAGTTTTAGCTATATGATCAAGAGGTGATTTAATCTTTAAAGTCAATTTTCTCAAAATGGCAATTTTGATCATTGCGCGCACAATTTCTGAAAAATAGTTACCTAGAATTTCACGAAATTTTCGTTGAATGTATTAAACGTACAGAAACACAAAATGAGGTATTACGTATTTCAAGTGAGAAGTTCTAGAATTTACGATTACTTTTGATATTTTTAAAAAAAATCTCAACGTTTAGAATTTCTAAGGAGGGGAGGGGGGAATCTCAACATTTAGAATATCTAAGGGGGGAAAAATATCAACATTTGGAATTTCTAAGGGGAAGAAAATCTCAACATTTAGAATTTCTAAGGGAAAAAACCTTTTGGTAGCTCCTTTTTTTTTTTTCATTGCTGGGCATTTTGAAAACACATGATATCTATACTCATAAAAAAAATCTTGGCCTCCTTTAGCTATTCAAATTGAAAAAATCCTGCGCACAATGCATGCAAGAATAATTCTTTCGCCAAAATTGTATTGTCTTTAAAAATAAATTAAAAAAAAATATGTATGTGTAAACCTTTTTTAACAACTTTAATTCATAAAATAAATCTTTCTTAATATGTGTTTTCAATTTTATAATTAAAAGTCAATTAATTACAGAATGACTGCAATTTTTACAGAGATCACTTTTGCATGTATTTTGTTAGTTCAAAAGGGACCTGACTTGTTAACCCTTGCGGCGCTGTGGTATATCTATGAAACCATTTAATTTTAATTCCCAAACGCCACATTGGCACCGAAATTTTGGTAAAAAAGAAAAAAAAATTACACTTAATTGAATGCTTGAAATATAGCTTTTTCATATTTACAAAAAAAGTTGTTTTCGAATTCTGGAGTCAGTCATTAATTTCCGCACTTAAGGGTGTATTCCGATCAAAACCGCTTATTTTCAGATTTATTTTTAAATTCATTTTCGCTCTCAAATGCACCTAACTTTCAAAATCTGTTATTTAGAAACTAAACAAGGTGCCGTGTTTGTTGATTTTTTGGTAAATGTAGAAAATATTGCAAAAAATGCTGTCAAAGTTGCCAATTTGAACCGAAATTTCCAAACCTGGAGACCTGGGAGCGAAAAAATGATCGAGCTGAGAAAATAATTGTTTATAAATCGAATTCTAATGAATTCAGCGAAAAATTACATCACACGGCATCTTATACATCACTTCAAAAATCACCTCAGCTGGTTTCATGTTTCTACTTTTAAAAATGAGTCTGAAAATGTACCGGGAAATTTCGAGCTGTTGAAAGTGGAAAATCATTTTTTCGAATACACCCTTAAGCAATGAATTTGCCCTGCGCCGCAAAGGGTTAAAAGAGGGGGATATTTTTAAAATTAATGCACTATATAAATAATTATTAAAAATAATATATATTGGTATAGGTTCCAGCAAAAAATACCGCCTTATTAAGGGTGTTGGTCAAGGAGGTTTCCAATTCTTCTCACTTCTTCTGAACCTATGAGCGTGTAATGCATTCGTATTTTAAAAATATCTTCCCAAGAAATTAATATTTTTAACTTTTAACTTTTTTTCTGTATTGAAATATGTCTCCTTTTTTTCAGTTGTCAAAATATTTTTAAAATGTATGCTTTATTTGAAGCGTTTAACTCTTACTCAGTTTACAAATATTTTAAGAAAATAAAATTATAAATTAAATATATATTTTTAAATATTTTTAGATAAAAAAGAGAGGCATCCTTTAAAAACAATGCACAGCGAAAAGAAGTTAAAAATAGTAATTTCCTGAGGCAATATTTTGTAGAATACGAATGCAAAGAAAGACAAAAGCAAGGGGAATTTCAGATCTCACTGACCAATACCCTTATACAATATAAATAAATAGCTCATTATTTCCGTACACAAGTGAACAGCTCCGTTTGAAAACACTTAATTCCAAATATTTCAAATTGAAAAAAAAAAAAAAAAAAAAAAAAAAAAAAAAAAAACACGCGAAGCTTATATAACATTTATATCCTGACGATACTTTTAAGTAACATTAAAAAAAAATTCGATGTATTTTTTTTTAAATTCGTCTTCTCATAAAAGTACATTCAATGTTTTTTTTTAAATTCGTCTTCTCATAAAAGTACATTCAATGTATTTTTTTAAATTATTTTTCTCATAAAAGTAGATTCAATGTATTTTTTTTTAATTCGTCTTCTCATAAAAGTACATATAATGTAATTTTTTTAATTCGTCTTCTCATAAAAGTAGATTCAATGTATTTTTTTAAAATTCGTCTTCTCATAAAAGTAGATTCAATGTAATTTTTTTAATTCGTCTTCTTATAAAAGTAGATTCAATGTAATTTTTTTAAATTCGTCTTCTCATAAAGGTAGATTCAATGTATTTTTTTTAATTCGCCTTCTCATAAAAGTAGATTCAATGTAATTTTTTAAATTCGTCTTCTCATAAAAGTAGATTCAATGTATTTTTTTTAATTCGTCTTCTCATAAAAGTAGATTCAATGTGTTTTTTTTTTTAATTCGTCTTCTCATAAAAGTAGATTCAATGTATTTTTTTAATTCGTCTTCTCATAAAAGTAGATTCAATGTATTTTTTTAATTCGTTTTCTCATAAAAGTAGATTCAATGTATTTTTTTAATTCGTCTTCTCATAAAAGTAGATTCAATGTATTTTTTCTTTAATTAGTCTTCTCATAAAATTAGATGACACTTTTCATACAAAATAATTGGTTCCATCCTAGCTCAATATTTTTTAATTTAGCTATTTTCTGAACCGTTCACCCAGGTGTCGCTTTTATCCTATTAAAAACGTGATACAAGATAAATTTGCAGTTGCAAAATACTTTATTGTCACAGACAGGATCACACTACAATGGTTGGCACTGTTCTTGTAAGAATTTGAATTTCCATAATTGTATTTTTTCTTGTTTAAATATGTCTTGTTAATTATTCTTGTTAATATTTCAAAAGAGAGCTCTCACTACTGATTTATTAAATTATTTTTGATTAAAAAAATTATCTGAAAAACAAATTAGCATTATGTATGTTGTTCTTGATATTTTTGCCTTTAATGTAAATAATGAAGCAATTCTTGTATTTAGAATCCTGGATATAAAGGATTTAAACTTCAATAGTAGTTGTAAAGCAAAAAAAAAAAAAAAAAAAAAAAAAAAAAAAAAAAAAAAACTAGAGTAGTTGGTTGTTTAAGAAAAATATTCCCCAAAATCATTCCCCCTTTTTTTTTTACCACCGACAGTCAACCTTCCCTTAATCAATATTAAAATGATAGGAAAGACGCAATGTAAACAAAACTAACGAAGTGATTTGCAAAGGGGAATGCCTTTCTAGCTCAAGGGGCTTAACCATTTCCGTTGTCTCTTTTGTCTCGAAGGTTTTTCCACATCCGTTTCGATTCTTCTGCTCTTTTCCAGCTCTCGGCAACCGCCCATCTTACTTTACGATGCCACATGATACTGAAGATGAAAGCCTGACAATTTTTAAATATTAGAATGCGATTAGTTTCGTTCTCTTTTTCAAACGGAAGAGAACAAATTTCAATTTTTATGTAAGATTATTAAATTGTAATTATTTTACATCGAGAGACCTCATTTGGCACTCGTATTGAGTTCATTAGCTTAAGACTCATGATGTCTCCGCCCTTTTTTTAATAACTTTTAGCTTTCAATGGACTGACAACAACTCTGGACCTATCGATTGCAGCTGTGTCATCGTTTTTTCTGTAGTCTACCATTGTCCAATTATTGGTTACTAAAATACAGCTGTACATATTTCCCATTTATGCAAATTTTGCATATATATGGATTTTCACGAGTGTTTCTATTTATTTGTACTTATTTTATCTCTTGAAGGGCACCGGTGTATATACCACTTAATTTTAATTCCCAAAAGCCACATTGGTACCAGAATTTAGGAATTAAATTTTGCTTTATATACCGTACGCAAAGATAATCTTTTACTTTCTTTCATATAATTTTTTTCACAAATACCGGTGTCGTCCAATCGTTTTAAAAACAGAAGTATTTTAAAAAGAACACTAAAATTTAGTTCAATCTAGAACAAAAATTTTAACAGTGTAGCCAACTTTCTCATTTAGTTGCCCTGTGGTCAGTGGCCTTTGCGTACTTTTCTCTTTACTATACATAAGTGTACTGAGTATGTCATTAAGTCTGATTCCCGAATTCCCCTCAGTGATGTTAAGTCTATGAACTTTCATGCATTCTTATATTTAGAATATCCATCTAATATTAATAATTTTTATTTCTGTTTTCTGTGGGTGAAGAATGTCTCTTTTTTTCTTAGTTGTCAATTTTTTCAAAATCGATGCTTCATTTAACATTTTATGTGTTTAAAACGGAGGAACTGGGAGTAAAATATTAACACATCCTATAAAATTAAGCCTAGAATTTAGAAATATTTTGAGAACTGAGAAAAAAAAGACATGCTTAAAAAAGAGAACATTAAAAAAAATTAAAACTATTATTTTTCTGGGAGATATTTTAAATACAAGAATGCATCCAATGCCCACAGACTCACCATATCTGAGGGGAATTTGGAAATTGAGTTACGAATAGCCTTAACCCCCTTGACCTCCAGGACGTACGCTGCATACGTCCTCTCATTTCAGTAATCAACGACCATGACGTACACCCCATATGTCGTTCACTGCCTAACATATTTGAACCGGATTAGACTGTGATATGCAACTGATATGACAAGCCACCGGTCGAAGGTGAGTTTTATCACACAAACATTTTACACCGCATATTATACCTTCATCGGTGAAATTAAGCCTGGAGATCAAGGGGTTAAAACAAGGGTTTTCATCCATATTTTAGTCAATAATTCATAGTTTATTTATTGAAAAGTGCTTTACGGACTATTGGGATTTAATTTTCATTAGAAAAGGGATAAAATATATTTGATTAGTGTACATGCCCGGCCTGGAACGGTGGGTAAAATGTATTTTTCATTTAAATTTGAAAAATCTGATGAAAAGATTAACAATAAGAAGCGTTTAGATGAGTAAAGTTCGGCTAGTTTAACTATTAGCATTTACGATACATCTAGGTAAATCAGGCTTTGCGGCTAATATACCATAACGAAATTAAAATTTCTTAATAAACAAAAAATTAACAAATATTCAATAAAAATGCATAATTAAAAAAGTCTGCTGCAAGTATTGAAATAATACCAAAAATTAATAATTATTACTATTTTTATAGTACTTTCAAGTTGTATTTTTTTTTGTTTAGTCCCCCCCCCCACCCCCGAAAAAAAAAAAGATTGCCATTTTTCCCTTCTGTTGGCAATTTTTTTCTTTTTGTTGCCAAACTTCGGATGCACACAGATGATATCAATTCCAATAACAGTTTTTGGAGCTAAAAACCGGTTTGACGCTATGCGTTACACTGCGTTTTATTATATAGAGATATTAACATTAACTTACCTGATTATGTATGACTGTAATAAAGAGGTGCATGCCGACAGAGCACCTTTTTTATTTTTTCGATTTTGGTAGCAGATATTTTTTTAAAAGCACTTTCAGTTTCGAAACCAGTTCTGAAAGTGAAACTAACTTTGTAAAAAATATCTGCAACAAGAATCGAAAAAGTAAAAAAAGGTGCGCTGTCGGCATGCGTCTCAGCTATCCAATGCAAAAAAAATTATTCAAAAATGTCAAAATGCGAAAGAGTTATTAGAAAAATGCTTCCCCATAGGAATAGCATTAGCTCGCGAGCGTTTCTTCGAGCGAGGACAGGACAGGGGCCTTAAAGAAACGTGAGTTTGAGTAGATGAAACCCAGATGTTTTTGAAAAGTATTTGATTGTTTCATCGGAAGACAGTATATTGAAATGACGCATTTTAAAAAAGAATATATTATCTGGTATTTCTCATGCTCAATGTACTCTTAACCTTTATAGGATTCAGTGCCGTAGCTAAGGGGGCGCTATGGGCGGCTCAGCCCCCCCCCCTAAAATATTTTGAAAAGATTCCAAGGTCACTAAATGAATTTCTGTTCCGAAAATTCAAATGAAATTCTGTTCAAAAATCTAATTTAATTTTGAAACACTTTCACAGTTTTGAAGAATTACTAAATTGTATCTACAATAAGTAATTCAACACTCCCTCTTCCTATTTGTACATAGGAAGCTAACATGATGTTTAATTTTGCACCAGTTATACACTCAAAATTTTCATCATCATATACTTTTCTTAGTATAAATTGAAGTTATTACAGCAGTTTAATAAGAAACATAGTACCTACAATGTGAATATGCACTAATTTATCTTTCTGCGTCAGAGAGAGAGAGAGAGAAAAAAAAAAAACATAATCCCCCCCACCCCCTACAATCTCTTGAGACCCCCCCCCCCCCTTTATTGATCACTTCTAAGCTACGGCCCTGATAGGATTAAGTCGTAGATCACATAATTCAAAAAGTAAAACGAAAAAAATACATTGTAATTGATTGATAACTGAACGTTTAAAATCTCATAGGAGATCTATTAAATAGTTTATTTTCTTTAAAAAACGAACACATATGTATAAAAAAATATATATTACAGATTTTTTCCCGATTCTAGTTTATAAGATAAAGCAAAAGAGAGAGATTGTTATCAGATTTAGTAAAATAATATTGACGATTTCTGCTGTGGTGCTATTCAGCTAAATCTTTTAACCCTTTGAGCTCTGATGGTTGAATTTTCTACCACTTAATTTTAATTCCTAAATGTCACAATGGCACCGGAATATTCGAACAAATTTATTTCTTAAAGGTTTAATGCATTTTTTCGGTTATATCGTAAAGCGAATTTTACTTTGTAAAATACTGGTGCCAATGTGACATTTCGAAATTTTAAGAAATTTACCCACCAGAGCTCAAAGGGTTAAATGGAAAATTAAGTTGTTCTGTCTACTTTTGAAGGGCAGATTTCTGTTCTGACAACTTATTTAGTATTATATTTTTTTCAAAAGATTCGTGGTCGAAATAACTGAGGATTATGGTTGAAATTCTGTCATTGTCAATGTCACATTAAAAGCATTATTTCAATGTAATGCCCGAGAGTTTGCTTCGGAGCTTAGAGCATGCTTGGGTAATTCACTTGTCTATAATTAGCTAAAAAATTGATAGAGAAGATAAAAACCAAAGGGAGAGTCACTGGGAGTAAAAAAAAGAGAGTCCAAAAAATTTTCTCTTATGTGCATATAAGCATTTTCTTAAAAATTGCTACACCAATTAATAAGTGTCACCAATCAATCGTGTACGCTGTAAACGCGTGAAACATTTTTGCAACATCAACTCAACATAAAAATCACTGCTAACTAAAATCGTTTTCGATTGCGTTAGAATGTGTTGCGAACCTGTTGTACGAAATAAAAAGATTGTGCAAAAAATATAGTTAAAATTACAAGGGGAGAAAATGTGTTTTTAAAACATAATTCAAAACATTCATTTTTAAAATTGTGTCATTTTAGAGGCACATTATAGAAAATAGTTTGAAAGCCTTTTACATAGGTTGTTTTATATTGTTCTAAATTGTGTGGTTTTTACAATGTGTTGTTAATTTGGGGACAGAGTATTGGGCAGCACAGCACTATTTTAAGAAACTATTTTCATCAACACTATTTACAACACTATTTAAACAGAATTAACAAAACTATTTTTAGAACACATTTTTAGATAGCAATACTTTGCAACATATTCAGAATACATTTCTAGATGGCAACACTTTTGCAACATATTAAGATCGCAAACAAAACGCAAAAAAACGCTTCACAACACACTAATATGTTTTGAATTAGGGTACAAAAAAAAAAAGTTCCGAAATATGTGTATTTTTGTGTTTGAAAATTTGCAGTATATCCAATAAATTACTAATTGCAAATTGTGTTTTGTAGGCATCCAGAGTGAAGGATGTTGTGATCCTTAGCATGCGTGCGTAAGGCTATGCTGAAGCACGTGTCCTCGTCCAATTTGTCCCCTTATAAGGTGCAACGGTGCCTGGCCAGGGACACTGTCAGTCTCTCAAGTAGCCTCAGTTTTGGTAGCTCAGGGGCTCAAGAACCTTTATCTAGTCGTTCGTCCAGTACAAGTAGTCTACATGATATTCTTGCCCAAAGACCTCCAAAGGTAAGCAACAAAACCCTTTTATCTGCTAATTCATTTCATTTTAGAGCACACATTTTCCACTGGTGTGCGCAATGGATTTTTGACCAAACTACATTAAGATATTAAATTAATTATTAATTAAGATTTTGATACTATAAATTATGCAATTTAGTTTGGGACAAAGTTTAGTTCAATAAAAGTATTCCGTTGCAAATTCCTTTCAATGTTTGAATACTTCTAATGAATATGCGAAAACATCATGGAAAAGTTCACACATCTCCAGATTAAATTAGTGTTTTTTAGATAAAAACTATTGTTCTGAGACGGAAAGGTTCGTGCCAAGAATGTTTAACTATGAGCTCTTCAAATGTGTCTTGAGATAAAGAAAAAAAAGTTGAAAAGCACTGCTTGATAGAAACTATTTCCATGACATTTGAAATTTTTTTGGGTTCTAATTTGAATTAAAAAACCTTATCACGTTATCCCACAGAAATATGAGGAAAAAAATGCCAAGAAGCTTTCAAAACATGTTGAAAGATAATTGAATACCACAATCGATTCAGTTTTTGATGTTGCTCACTATTGGCAACAGCTATGCTTCTGTGGGTATATCCGAAAAAGTGTTTATCAAACGAAGTGGGATCTATATTGAAATCGTCAAGCCTATTAGTGTTTATTTCTATGTACCCACCTTACCAAATCATCGATATAACACGGCTAAAGTCCTTCAAAATTATATTGAAATTCATTAAAGTTTCTCATGATACAAGCATGTTTCTATATTGTAATGGTTCAAATTAGCTAAACGCTTTAAAAATAACCTACAATGATATAGCTGCAATTATGACTACGGTCCTAAATGTTGACATCACTGCCGTAATGAAAATTACCCACCTTTTTTCTCTGTTATAAAAAGGCAGTGTTCACTTAAAATTTTGTCAGTCTTAAACTGCGTTTCACTTCACGAAAAAAAGAATAAAACCTTCTTTCTCTCTAAAAATAATGGTATTAAGAAAAGGCAGCCTATCTCTAAAAATTTTAGCTATAATTCAGTTTATTCACCCCTGTTCATTGTTACTTTACGTGGAAATAACTTTTATAGTATTTTACTCGAAGAAGAACTTCTGCACCTCTAAAATCAAAGCATTCATAGTAATTCGCGTATTCATTCAAATCTATCGTTGTGATTTGTTAATAAAAAGCATCGTTTTATGACATTTCACCCGAGAGTTCGATGGAAGCAATGGGTCGAAAAATCACTGAAGCAGAACTCCATTACATCATGTTCACAAAATCATCGAAAGCAAAGAATTCTTTTTCTCAAAGGGAGAAAAAAATATTGATATTCAACAAAGCGTGACGTACATCGCTTATCATCGACATTTGTTCATAGAAAAACGTTCTCACTGAAACCTCGTATTTTGAAAGATAAGAGGAAATAATTTTTATAATAAGAAACATAACATAAAAGAATGAGTTGCAGAGAGTGACTCTCAAAAGATGTTTTTGATTTCTTTCAATAAATTTTTTAGTATAATTATTGTTTTTATAAAGACTAAAAAAAATCGAAACAGAATTTAATTAAAGAATGTTATCTAGGACCCAGGCGGTTTTAACTCTGATAGCAATGAAAATCTATCATGAAATATGTATTCTGTATGTATGTAAATTCCAGAAAATTTTCCGTGTAAAAAAGAAAACAGAGAATTTTCAGTAATTTATGGAAATTTGTCTGTTAAAAAACAGTGAATTGTACTAGCATCCCGATGGACAGTGCAATCTTAGTAAAATCGTCCGTTTTTTTTTTTTTTTTTTTTTTTTTTTTTTTTTTTTTTATGCAATATAGTTTGGAAGCCAGTGATATCGAAAGCAGCAATTGAAAAAAAAAAAAAAAAATTGTAAATTGAAAAAAATATGTAAATTGATAGTAAAAAAACACACGAACAAAACGAGCTAGATATGACTAGATTTGACATGTTGAAAGTAAGTTTCATGAAATTAATTATTAGTGAAAAGCTGCGTTGATTGACAGTTTTAGCGGAAAGCCAACACTTGGCCAGCGTCCAGACGCAAACTAAAGTAGCCATTCATAAAAAATAAAAGAAAAATAAATGTGAAATTTTATCACCTTCCTTAAAATAGATATGACAGACTTTTCCGGCAGAATCAAATTTATTATACCCATTTTTTCTGAAAGAGTACACAATTTTCTTGAAAATGCTCTAAGATTGATCACGTTCTAAGAAAGATTGATCAAAATCCGCAATATTATAGCTTATTAATAAAAATTAATTTAAGGGGATACAACAGCTTGAAATTGGTCAAAATATTGATTTTCTTTCTTTTCTTTTTTCTTTTTTTTTTTATAGTAACTGGAAGCTTCTTTGATTGTGACTATTTTGACACCTCAGTTTTACCAATACGACCATTATATCGCGTGATAGTGTAGATTTTGTAAATAGGTATAGTGATTTTCATAACTTACTTCCGCGATAAACGCTAAATTTTTTTTGCTCATTTAAACAGATATTTTTTTTTTTTTTTTTTTTTTTTTTTTTTTACTTGTTCTCCACGGGGTGTTAATATTTTTATGTATGGATTGAACATTTAAGTTTATAGCTATTTTTTTAATACGTAAATTGAGAATTTGTTAAATTTCCATCATTCTTTGATATACACGAGAGAAAAAAATTCATATTAAATGTAAAATCCCACACATCTAAAAATCCATATACAGTTTTGTGTAGTGTATTCTAATGTTAAAAAGAAAATCGAAGCCAAAATATTCCTATTTATAAAAGTAATATAGATTTTTTAAAAGTTAAATTTTTTTTAAATAATTTGAATTTTAGTAAAATAAAGCTGTTTTCCAATAAAAAAAAAAAAAAAAAAAAAAAAAAAAAAAAAAAATTAATTTTTAGTATTAAGTATTGTGCCACCACATATATTGCAATATTATTCAAAATTGAAGATATGGTTTCAAAGGTTCTCTGTCTCTTTAATAAAACTTATATTCGACTTGTCGAATCTTGCCATATATAGCTCAATCTATCGCATGACTTTTTACCATCGATTTACTTAAGAAATTTTCAATTCTGTGATGAATCCGGTCCCCGGACTATTCACCTTTATTGCTGATCGCAGTCTCGCAGGTTGCTTTTTTTCAATTTTCTCAGCGAATTTGTAATTTGTAAATTTAACTACAAATAAAAGAGAAATTTAGAGTCATTTGGAGCCCTGTTACTATTGGAAGAAATTTCTGAATGGATGAATTTTAATTATAATCGCCCTGTATATAAATATTACAACAGAAATAGTATCACGTCAGTTAAGGAAGCTTTTTATTTTTTTAATCTTTCGACCAAGTGGTCACAGAGACCGCTCATCGTTGCTATGCGACTCTTTTAGTCATGCGAAGACACTCACAAGCAATGTTAAAACTATGGGAAGATTCTTTTGAACTATTGCGTTTGCATTTCGATATTTTTAAATATTTTTTTATGTTACGTAGCTAATGTCGACCCCTAAAGAGGCTCTTTTTAATTTTTTTTTAAATTTTAGTTCCAATTGTTTTAATCTGGATACTTTCACTTTCGGAGTGTGACCGAAATAACCAGGGTTAACTTACTACCATTGCTTTTCAGTCTAACCCTCTGATTCCATTACTACCAGTGTTTTCTATTTAGTGGATTTTTTATTTGAAATTTTCCAAATTCATGCAATAAATTTAAAATAACAATAGTTGATTTATTTAATTATAGACATTCCGTCATTAAATAAAGCA
The DNA here is from genome assembly GCA_964019185.1 of Maratus speculifer. Lineage (NCBI taxonomy): Eukaryota > Metazoa > Arthropoda > Arachnida > Araneae > Salticidae > Maratus > Maratus speculifer. The sequence goes on from OZ025293.1 coordinate 440,589,407, forward strand.
TAATTTATTATTGAAACTTTCTGGCATGATTTCAGATTCTCTTGATTACGGAATTTGCAGAACGTATTGAAATCAGAGCGTTAATGAAAGAAAATATTAAATTAACTCTTTTGTATCTATTTTTTTAATTTTGGCTGAAAATTACTTATAGTTAAGAAAAAGCTCTCAAAATAATAAATGCTAAGCTTTAAGGTTTACCGAAATTTAGCAAATGAAATACTTTTGAGCCTTATTAATAGGACAACAGGCTATGGAAGAATTTTTGAAAAAGTTGTATAAAAAAATAATTTTCATGTATTTTTCAATTCTTATCATAATTTATATGTTCATACTAGCCCTTTTAATTTAACGAATGAAACACATCTTTGAAATCGAAGGGAATATTCTCTAATTTACTATATTCACCTTTCATTAACAACTTGATTCCGAAACAGTAATGAAAGGATAGATAGTAAATGTTTTGACATATTGTGCTATCATTACTGTATGCAGATAATAGCAAAATATTTGTTAAGGGGATCAGGGGACACAAAAATCTTTAAATTTTCTTTAAAAAAATATTGCATTAATTTTTTTTTCTTATGCTTACAATGACGTTTAAATCATGTTTCTATCATAATTTAGAAGAGGGAATATTATTTTTTTCGGTTTGATTTGTTTACAAGCAATTATTGTCATGGAAAGGACTTCTTGTGAAAATGCGTTTCTTTTTCATGATAAGTTTTTTCACAATTTCTCATATTTAAATTGCTATAACTCAAGAGCCGTTAAAGTTAAATGCTTCAAAATTGGAACATATTTTTTTTATTGCTTTACTTTAATTTTGATGTTGTAAATTTGAAAAAAAAAATATTTACTTTTGAAAATATGATTTAAAAAAAATGAATTACATCATTTTTTTTTCAAATTTTTACTTTAAATATTTTTATATTTTTAAAAATTAATATTTAAAAAAAATGCTGAATTTAGAATTAAATCTAGATATTTGTGTTTATTTAAATGTAAAAAAAAAAGAAATGAAATTCTACAAATAATATTTTGAGTTATAACGATTTTAAATTACCCTACTTTTTTAGTAAATTTTAAATTAATTTTTTTTTAATTATGAGAACTTTTATCACGTGATTTCTTTTACAAATAATATGGCTAATCATCACAAAAAATTAAAAATTTTAACTCAATAAATGTAAAATATTTTAAAATGTGTCCCTTACCCCTTTAAGACACAAAGAATAATATTCAATTTAAAGCCATGTTCTATTAATAGGACGCCGGACGGAACAAATGAAAGTTCTCAATTAATTTAATTCAGCCATTTTTGAAGTGGAAGTTCGCTGACCAGATGAGTTCTTTATTGGCTTGAAGCCAGTCGGTTTTGCCAGCGTTCAACTGATTTCTTCAGCGTTTGTCAGCGGGAAAACACACTCACCCTAAGTGAAAAGTTTCCCTTATTTTGACATCTTTTTCTTCACTGCCTTTCTCTTTCTCGTGCAATACGAGACTGTCCGGTTGCCCCCATTCCTCATGGGCACATTCTGATGTCATTTGTAAAATTGCTCAAACTCACCTATTGCTCTCACCTGGTACAATAATAGTGTAATTAAGAGAAAAGAAAAATTGTTTTCTTTTAACTCTTTATGTCCCAAATGATGTTGAATAAAATAATAATATTAATAATAATAAAATGAAATTTAACCCGTTCTTTACTGGAGTCCTTGATTAAAGAAATGCCTTTCCATTGAGTAATCTGAACAACTATTTTTGTTAATTTCAGTATCTAATAATGATAGTGTTTGTGGACATTTAATATTATCCATTCACTTATGTTTCAGGATTTAGTATTATTAATAATAATTTTCTGAATTATCGTTAAGCCAATGACGTTTATTATATTCTACTTTTCTGAATTTATACTTTGTTTTCTGTTTGTTTAGTTTTGTTCTAATACGATATTTTCCAAATTCTTAAAAGAAAAAATCTTTCTTAGATTCGTCATTCGTGTCATATCAAAAAATCGCTAAATAAATACTTTCGTTAGATTTCATCAAATAATGTATTTCAGTAAACTTTAACTCCTGTCATTTGAGTAGTTATTTTTAATTTTTTTTTTCTCGTAAAAGTGAATTTTCAAAAAATGGAAGAAAAATTCAGTAGCGAAAGGATTAAGAATAATTAGTTTATAAAGTACTAATATTTGAAATTTCTTTTATTTATTTATTTTTTAAATTATCAGTACTCGATTATATTTATTTGACATACTATTATTAAGTGATTTTGCGAAATAAAATGATTTAATCAAGAAAAAATGCGATTCTTATGATAAACTAAATAAATGAATAAAACATTTCTCCAACAATTTCGAACTTTTTGAAGCATTTTTTTTTTTTTTTTTTTTTTTTTATGAATATGTATTTTTACTTTTTCACTAAAAGCTCGATTTATATAAACTTAATAAAAAAAGGACGTATGTAAAAAATAGTAAAAATGTTTTTTCTTTCTTACTATTTGTATTTTTTTTTTAAAACAAACTCTTTTTTAAACTATTTATCAAACTATTTACTAAAAATTCGAATCAATTGGAAAAATATGCAACGAAGTTTTTTTTTAAGAATTTGATTCTTCTAAACTGATTTATCACACATAACTTGCAAAATAAATCGAAAGATTGTATAACTCTAAAATATATAAATGAAAATGGATTCATTGAAAAACATTTATCGAACCAAGTGGCAGATTCAAGGGGGAGGTAACGGGAAATCAGGAGCTCCCTGGACAAAAAAAATTTCTAAAATTTATTTAAAAAATGATATATAAATTAATTCTTTCATATTTGCCCTTTGCTCAACAATGAAAATTTTTATGACTCTTTAAAGTTCTATTTAAATTCAAAGTAAATAATTTGTAACACATCTATGAAGTCATTTTCAATGTCACACGCAAGACATTTGTAAGTTCACTTATTCAGAACAAATGTGATTTATTGACGTTTTCGATTTATCGAGAAAGCAAAGAAACTTTCCAAAAATCTACTAAGTATGTGGGGGTTTAAACTGAATTTCTGGTCGCGACAGATAATTGCTCCCTTCTAGAGTTCTTAATTGGCTTAAAATGCTCACTTTTTTATTAATATTTTGTTTTAATAAGAAAATGCGAAATTCTTCCATTTCTTAGCATCTAATGAAATGTATAAAGTTTATATTTTTACGAATATTAATCAATTTTTTTTATATTTTCGAATTAATACGAATTCTAAAAAACAAATGTAGCTGTTTGGATATGGAAATAGCCTTTATTTAAAAATTTCTTTTTAAGTGGTGCGATCTCTCCCCCCCCCCCCTCTCTTAAAAAAAGAACCTCCTCTAAATGGATTACTGGATTCGCCCTTGATCGGACCTTGGCGGAACATCGTCAGAATATAGACTAACGGGTGTTGCAATTTATTCAAAGCAAATAACAATAATAAATTCAAAATAAAGTGAAACTTGATATTTTCTATATTTTTCTCAAAATGAGTCCATTTAAGTTATTAAATGAGTCATTGTAGGCCTTTTAGTAAGTTATTTGTTTCAATATTTGCATTCATTAACAAATAACAGTGTCTCTTTCAAATCTCCCGATTCTTATAAAACATTAAAATAAGTAAATCTGGATTTTCTTTGTCAATGTAGATTTTGGGTGCCTATTTCGCCACTGCAAATTTTTCAACAAAATAAAAGCCATTTTCAATACTTAAAAAAAAGACGTCCTGTATAAATACTGCTGTATAAAAATGAGTCATGATGAATCGTTGCGAAACAGACTTACACACTTTATAGCAATGTATTTGTACCATGCTCCTGATTAAGACAGTGTGTTAAAAAGAAAGCCATAACGTTTTAAATTTTACATTTGCTTTAATTAATATGAGGTAACACTATGAGTCGCAATGATTATTATTATTTACTGGAGGTAAAATGTGGGTTAAAAGGATCATTTAATTCCAGATGTTTGGCATAGGCAGCGAAGTTCTCTTTCCATCATTTTCGTAAGGTTATCGTACTGACGCTCATCAGAGTACCCAAGTGGCCTTGAAGTCCTCATTCCTTTTCTGGGTTGGGAAAGAACAGTTAAGATGGAAGGGAGATCTATGGGAAGGGGAAAGAATTGACCTCTGATCCCCGTGCCCCTTTACGAGAAAGGGAAAACGATACAAAAATTCCCTCGACACCGAACTTCGAAAGAAAAAGAACTTATTTAACGTTTTCACACAGATGGGCGAGGTATCGAAGATCTAACGAACGTTTTTTTTTTATCCGATATGGGTCAATCCGCTATTCTTTCCACAAAATACGAGCAAGTTGTTTTTGTAGACACATAGAAATTAACTTTTTTTGGAATGAGCTATATTAATGGAGTTTTTGGTACACTCACCAGCAGTAAACTTTTTTCTTTTTTTCTAAAACCATATTTCACCACCTCCTATTTGTCTCCTATGTTGATGAATTTAGAAATTTCTATAGCGCAACAATTTTGTCAATTAGTTGCCACGAAAAAGAAAAAAACTCTGTAATTTTTCGGAAGACACGCCACTTGGTAAGCTTCGTTCTTAATACTCAATAAACAATCAAAATTGTAAGAATTAGACTGGAACACCGTAAAATGATGTAGCCCATGACGTTTATTATATTTTAACGAAGTTTTAAGGGGAATGTATAGTCATAAATCTAACTTATTTGTAATAGTTTATTTTAAATTTAATTTATTATGACTATCCAGAATGCGAATATAAATAAGTTAAAAAATATCAACGGCAAACTCAAAAAAAAAAAAAAAATAATAAAAAAAAAAATAAATAAAAATAAAAAAATAAATAAAAAATAAATAAATAACTCATAAACGCCGTAGCGTTTCTTTTGATAATGACTACAGTCAATATTTCGAAATTTTACATCGCTAAAGCATAAATTAATATTCTAGCTATTCTTTGATCAATAAAAACTACAATGACTACATTTAAAATATTTTTATTAACCGAAAAAAGGGAAGAGGAGGCAGGAATCACTCTAAAAAATAGTGGACAACAAAATTTATATGTGTGTCTATAATATATAAAACCTGTTATTTAAATTGCTATTTAAATCTTGTTGAAATGAAACAGAAGTACATTTACTTAAAACCAATAATTTGCAATGAAATGTGCTACATCAACAATATTTATTAAATTGTAAAAATTGCGGTTTCAACAGGATTCGTTAACGCGGATTATGGTGTAATCTTATACTATTAAGAATTGCAAGAATAAAATAAAGTATGCAATTTTGTTAACGGAGAATGAGTTGCACTTACACTTTCAAAAAAAAAGAAAAATTCCTGGATCTGTCAAAAGTCAGTCGATTTTTTAAAAATAAGATCCTGTAGAAACAGAATTAGATGCAGTATATATGGTAATATAATTGCATTTGTTATCAATATTTATATATATAGTGGCGGTCAAAAGTTTCCGGCCACCAAAAATTTTTCATTTAATTTGTAACTATACCCGTATGAAGAGGAATCTCAAAGTGATGCTTATACATTTTATTGACATAATAGTTAGGAACTTACTTGTGGAATAACATGTAAATATCAATAAATTTAATGGACAAAATTAAGTACATAGGAAAATACATGTTCTCAAAAGTTTCCGGTCACCTTCGCAAGTTTTTTAAAAAAATGTATTGTAGTAGAACAACATTTATAATTAGATCAACAACATTTATAATTAGTATTTTATAGTATTAGTATTTTATTACCTTTAGAAATAAGTTCTACGGCGCAGTAACGTGACATTCATACAATCAACGGTTAAAGATCGTCTATGGTACATTTTTCCACATTTCTTCCAATTTTTTTGATTTTTCTACTGAGTTGGAACATTTATAGTTCGGCAGAAGTATTCCAACTTCTTTCCAGAGATTTTCTATTGGATTAATGTTGGGCGTTTGGGCTGGCCATTTAAAAACGAAACTTTTTTGCGCGAAAACCATAGCTGTCAATGGCTTGCATACATTCATTTTGTCCTTATCATGTTAAAACAAATAGTTGCGACCAAAATTTTCCTCTAATAAGGCAGAAAATAATCTTGCAAGATATCCTTATACATTGCATCATTCATCTTGCATTTGATTTTAAATAACGGACCAACAGTTTTTGAAGAAAATACTCCCCACATTATAACGTGTCCTCCCCCAAGCTTCATTGTAGGAATGACATATGTCGAAACACATGTTTTGTTGTTAGGTCATCGGATGTAGTGTCTGCCATCATTCCCCAAAAAAATATCAAATTCTATTGATGGAAAAACAGTACTTTTGTCCAGTTTTCACTAAACCAGACTTTGTGCTTTTTGGAAAACGCCAGTCGGTACGTTTATATTATTTTACATAGGAAATATTTTTGAACACCGATTCTTCCATAAAGTTCTGTATAACGCCAGCATCTTGACACGGTAGACAGACTTATTTCAACATTATTTTCATTTTGTAAATAGCCGTATATTGCAACGGAATTTTTATGCGGGTCATCAATTGTTTTTCTCCTGATAATTCTATCAACGAGGATAGTAATTTTTTGAAGTCTTCCAAACCTCACAGAGTCCTAAAGGCCATTACCATATTTATATAATTTTTAAATATCATTTACTGTCGATTTACCGATCGATAACTTTACCGCAGTACCTCGAGAATATTAGCTCTTTAGTGACAAATCAATCACTCATTTACGGACAATATTTGTTGAACTTTTCAATTTTGAATTTAAACTATGCTATTCACGTTCATTCATTCACAAACACGACCAAAAAACACTTTACCGATAGAAAAAAGCTAAGGAATGAAGAGTGGCCGGAAACTTTTGCACATGGGAACTTCGAATTCTACCCCTTTGCATGAAGCGTCCACAGTATCCAATCAAAATGATCACGTGATCAGAGGTCATTCACATATTCCTAACTTTTGAAGCAATTGCGCTTCTTCTTTGCTGAAACCTTCTAATAAATAAATGAAAGAAACTAACTGGCCGAAAACTTTTGACCGCCACTGTGCGTCCTATAACATTTCAATGCGTTGCTGTTCTTGGGTATCTAAAAAATCGTTTAACCTTATCTGTTCGTGTTAGGTGTGTTTAGAACATGTAATAGACTGACCAAACGAACACTGACATAGCAATATTATTGGTGGGCAAATTTCAATTTATGTGTATCATTAATAAAACATCTTATTTAAAATGATGTTGATTAAATGAGAGTCAAAACCGACTTTTAGGCAGGTTAAAGTTTATTGTTTCATGTAAGGGGTTTGTGGTTTTGAGCAAGGGTATTTTTTATTCTTTTTCTAGGTAAATGGGTTTCTTAGGGCAAAAAATTTTAAAAATGGTTGGTGTAGGAAGAGATCACACCAATGTGACAAAGCATGAAAGCTTTATTGTCTTTTTTGATTTCGTCTTTCTGTTGTTGTAGTAACAAGCTAACGATAGTTGTGGGGGAGATCATCCATTCCTCTGAATTGCCTTTGAAGAACCATAAAAAAAGTTACAGCTGACCGCAAAATCTTTGGAAAAGAAAATTTAAATAAAGAATTTATTCGAACTTCAGAGTTGAAATTTTCTATAATTCGTCCGATAAGTGTATAGCTTATTCTTGTTTCATTCTGGAGTAATGTTGGTTTTTAAAGTATCTGAAATGTTTTACTTTAAAATGACCCCGTCCCCCAATTTCCCAGTTCCTTCTTAATAACGTGATAGCGGCATAAGACAGGATGTTCGCAATAACTTAGCATGACATCCTCTATTTTCGGTTTGATAAAAGCCATTTTGCAAATATCTAAAATGTTGCCAAGCTTCCTATTCTGGGACTAACCTCCACATCTGAAACCCGACCGCCTTGTGGTGGTTGTAAAGACGGGAAATCTCCAATCTCCTCGGGAGAAGGGAAAAACTAATAAATGCCATAAATAGAAGAGATTTTCTAATGACGTCACTAGGTCCCACAGTCTCATTTTTGGGGGATCATCCATTCATCCACAAAGTATAACAGAATCAGAGGGGTTCAATGTTATGTCACGTCTAAAATAGGAAACCCATAAAGTAGGCATTGTTTGCAAGCGCAGCATAAATAAAAGTCATATTTTTTTTTTTACTGAAGAAATATAAATTTTCTTTGTTCGTTAGATATACAGGGTAGGGCATGAAGATCTCCCCATTTTAAGAGACCAATAAAAATATATAGGACATTGAAAACAAATATTTTATGTTTACATTCGGAAAGATTAATATTTGCCATTTATTAATTTTTACAATCTGTAACAATTTTTATTATTAATTTCGAAGTTTTGTTGTACGAAAGATGATATCGTCTAAATGTTTTCATTCGATCTCTATACACTTGCGACGTCTCTTCCTGAAATTCAGCATAACCTTTTCCACCATTGCTGGAAGAATTGCTGCAATTTAAAATCGAATAGCATCATTCAGTTCGTCGAGTGTCTTAAGAACTTAGGTTATGTGTGTAAACTTTAGCCTTCAGTTATACCCACAGGAAGAAATCACATGCTGCTGCATGTGACGATTTCATTTTTCGGGCAACAAAACCTCGAAATTAATAGCAAAAAGTGTTACACATTGTAAAAATTATTATATGGCAAACATTATTCTTTCCGAATGTAAACATAAAATATTTGATTTCAATGTACCATATATTTTTATTGACCTCCTAAAATGAGGAGACTTTTATGCATCACCCTGTAGTTTCTTGCAACAATTTGTATTAAAGAATAGGACGACTTTATAATAATACATATATAAAATTGTAATACTTGCAAATTAACTGTAAACCAGCAGATCAGTGCAAGGCTTTTGCACTGCAATCTTACCTTATGTATGATACATTTTTCATTAATTTATGATGAACTGCAATTTTTATAATCAAACAACTTGTTTTAAAGGCAAACAAATGAGAGTGTAAGTGTACTATGTCAAAAGTCTGTTCAAAAACCTTTCGCATCATACTCCATTCACAGTTGTGCATTTTGCATGGGTTTAGGAAAGGAAATGTTGACAGCAGAAATGATATATATGACGAAACTTAACCTAAAAGTGTCCGTATACGATGCCAGATGGGGGTTTAAAAAAACTATCCAATGTTACCCCACTCATCGTTGTACGCAATATTTTAGTTCTGAAAAATGGATGTTGACAACAGAAATAATATATGTGGTAATAATGTTTGTTTTAGTTGTAAGCTGCGTGGAATCCTGAGTATTTAGGAAACCTATTTTTATTTGGAAAAAAAAAATGACATGGAATCCTCATTTATTGCATTTTATGATTAAAACCTGGTATGTGTAACATTTTGGTGGTCTTCGATTAACTTTTGTGGATTTTCTGTAGCGAAATAACCAACGATCGGAATAATTTTGTTTTCTAATGATCAAAATAAATCATCGTCATGGAAAGTTAGGAAAATTCAAAGCAGTCAGGGAAAGCCTAGGAAATTTCAAAATACATTGGAAAAATCAGGGAATTTACGAATATTTTCTAAAAAGTCATGAGGAAGTCTTGAAGAAAAAATGCGAAATTCATCAAATATTCCCGGGAAAAAATCCAGAAACAATAATAAAAAATAAAAAGTATAATAAATAAATAAAAAATAAATAAATAATCGAGAAATTTTAAGAACGCAGAACAAAGGATTGCGTATGAGTATCAAATTCTGTTGTAAGCCTGATTGGTCAGGGAATTTGCCAGTCATGTTTTGCAGGGAGCCCTGATATAACGAATTGCAATTTTTAATCAAAAATATGCTAACAAAATGTGACTGTCCTATGTCAGTAGCCAGTTCAAAAACCTTTCGAATGATTCATCATTCATTGTTCTGTGTTTTTAGATGTATAGAAAAAATATGTTGACAAGAGAAATAATATATAGGATAATAAATTTGAAAGTGTGATACCACAATGGGATAACCTGTGACATAGGGAGAGAGAAGGGTCCATAAAAAAATGACGCAATGTTTGGGTGACCCCCCTACCCCTAGACACCGAAGTCGGTCTGCAAGAACGCAGTAATGAGGAACTCATTTAAAAGAATAATGTGTCTTCAACGGTTATTTAGGTTTGTCAGTGACAACTCCTCATTTAGGAATGATGAGAAATTATCGTTTTAAACAATTAAAAAAAACTATCCATGGAGAATGTTATTCATTCTGTTTTCTCAATGCAACATTCACTTTTTTTCAGATTTTTTTATGCATGTGTCCATTCATTTCACGAGACATTTTAGGGTTAATGGTCGATTAGAATAATTATTTTTCTAATGCTTATGACGTCGCCTCTGCTTCTCTCATGCAGGATTGTTATCAAGAAAAATTATAATTCATGAAGAAAGTGGAAGAATGACAAAAATAAAATAAATTCTTGCGTCACGCTTAAATGAAGACGCATATTCAAACGTTGCACACAAATAACAAACTATTTACATTATTTTGTTTTTAACAGTCGGGAGTTAAATATTAAAAATAAATAAATAAATAATAATGATAATAATAATAATAAACATAAAAATTCGTACAAAATCCTTAATTTTTTACGAAAAAGAGTTTATTGCGAATAAAATTTGAATACTTGTTCGATGAATTTTTTTTTCGGACAGCTGTTTGAAAACGATATATCTTTGTGTTAGCATCTTTTATAAATGTGGATTGGTAGTTTTCTACATAAAATCATTTTACACATAATTTGTTGACCCGCTTTGTCCGGACCGGGATAAATAAACATAATGTATCTAAAATCTGTGTTAAAATCAAACAATTTTCGCCGTGAAGGATTTAATGTTGGGGGGTCAAATTACTTTCAGCAGCGTACATTCCCGAATTTTTATGATTATATATATTTTTAACAAAACTTTATCCAAACAAACCCAGAATTGAGAGCTCCACTGCTTTCGGCAGCGCACACCCAATCATCCTACGCACTCTACTCTCCGGTCTTTTTTGCAAATGAACCTCAAATTTATGGGATTTTATAACATAGTATTATATGACAAAACGAATTGAATATTGGGGGCTCCCACTGCCTTCACAGCGCTCGAATTTGTATGATTTTATAGATTTAAACCAAAATCGTTTGATTTGTTAAACGAATGTTGGCGGCCTCATTGCTTTCAACAGCATACACCTGACCTGGAGTGCCACACATTCCCCGATTTGTTTTCTGCGAATGAACCACAAAGCTGTAAGGTTTTAAACGAAAAACTTCCCAAGCTTGATGATTTAACTCCTTCGCGACGAACGATACGTATATATGACACAGAAAGTGCTCAGAATCTTTGATAATTCTTACCAGCAATTTTTTTCAAAATTAAATGTCCTTTAAAAAAAGTTTAATTTTTTTTATCACCGGTTTTAAAAGTTTTTGCCCAATTTAATTGCAGAAGTCCTTTTGTTCTGAATATTTTCGTCCAGTCATTTCGTAAAAGATAAATATTCCCCTTAAAATCAACAAACTCTTTTTTTCTTTCTTTTTGAAAGTTTATCCCCACGATTTATATAAGTTTCGAGGCATTTTTCGACCAATTCTATAGGGAAAATCATCAAGAAATTGCAACAGAGTATTAGTAATAAATAGTGCGGCAATATCATCCGGCATGAGTAGCGAAGAGGTAAAGTCTTCAGTTACAAAACGAGGGGTCCAGCGATTGAATCCAGCCGATTTCATTGCATCAGATTTATAGAAATTATTTTTTAAACCCTGGACATGTGCGCCCATTTCGAAATGTCGAGTGGCATCTCATCACTTCAGATTATTCTTTGAGGAAAACATTGTCATGTGTATGGCCTATGTGCCAATAAAAGCCCTTATCGAGTGTTCTACTTTCTCTGAAGTTGTTTTAAATGTAATTGCAAGGAAAAACATCGATAAAATTTTTTGGCCCAACAAATTTGCCATTCGATGCTTCTTTATTTTTACCTCGACATAAGGCCTACAAAGAGAATGAGATTCCAGAGAGGCCAAGTCCGAATAATATCTCGACGAAAAGAACAATAGCTATTTGTACAGCTGGAGTTAAAAGTCAACCTTTTTCTCTTGTCACTGGCACGGAGTATGCGTTCTCAAACTCATTAATAATATCGAATCGCCAGATCAAGCTCAATGCTCACAAAACTGAATGGTGAAGATTTGAAATCTGCAAGGTTTTATTTTTTACAACTTTGTAATCACTATCATTATAATAGTTTACATCTAATACGAAGGTCGGTTTCTGAATCACAAAGTGGACGATGCATTCATGTATTACATAGAAAGCTAACAGATAAAACAATACAAGTATAGTCTTTTGAAAAGAACAATTTTCTGAAAAAAAAAATATTTTATCAAATGATAATTTTCAAATCATCCACACAAAACAAATCACATAATAGCACTAAAAAAAGAAAATAAATAAATAAAAAATAGAATTAACTAAAATGTTGATTACATTTAGCTAGTCATAGAAAATTTCTCAAATTCTCCAAAAGCACTGACGGTTAAGAAATTCCACATTTTTATGGTGATTTTCAATAAGAGTTGTAGTAGCTAAACTTATGTCATAATGGCCTTCAGAATCAAGTGCGAATTTTCATATAAAACAAAAATCAGAAAGGTTCTAGGAATTGAATTATATCATGCATCCAGATTTACTTTTACGGAGAGCTTTACAAGGATTTCAGCTTAGATCTTTAACACTAGAACCGCGGAGCGGGTCAATTTGACCCAAATCGATGTTTAATTTCGCGCCGCGCAAAAAGTATTCATTGAAAAAACTTTTCCTTTTCTGACTTTTAATATTTTAAGGTAAACAAAAAATTTTCGTATTTATTAGCGAATAACATAAATATTTTTTCAGTTATAACTACTTATACCTAGAACTGCGAAACGGGTCAATTTAACCCGTAATAATTTTTTAAGCATGCATGACGAAATAGAGATGCATTTTTCAGAAGTAATGAGAAAGTACATCTGCCTCACTCTTAATTCCTATAATAGGCAGAATTGGAAAGGGGTATAGTGAAAAATTTTAATCAAGATCTTATATTCTTGATGTGAAGAATGGATGATTGCAGTGTAAAATTACAACAAATATTTCGAGGTAGCATTGAAGTTGCTTTTATTCTGCATTTATTGAAAGTATAGATACGATTTCCGATGTCTTAATATTACCGTCAAAGAAGCATCGGTATGTTAGTAACTATTATCTCCAAATGATTGAGAATGCAAATGCTTCAGCATGAATATCTGCCTGTAAATGAAGAAAATTAAATGCTAATGATGAAAATGAAAGTGACGACGACTCTAGACATCGTTCCGTCTGTCAACGACACGTTTAACATTGTTGGACTTTTATTATTGGAATATAGATGAACGAAAAGTTTGAACAAAAATTTGTGATATTTATCAGATAAAAAATTGGTTATAATTAAGAATTTGAACAAAAAGTGACAAAATTTGAACTTTATACTCATGAAAATTTGAAAAAATAAATAAGCAATAACTGGCACATTCAGACCTGGATATAAAGAACATAACAAGAAAACTGAAAGACTAACTATATAAAAGTGCCTAACGTAAGCGTAAATAAGCACTTATATCGTTCAAAGTCTGTGAGTAGGTTTACTCAGTATATGCCTAACAAAACCAGATAAATTCTGTATCGTATCATGTTGTAGTTATTTGCAGATGTTAATAACAAACGAGCATTATGTAGACTATAAAATGCCCGTGGCGTGAAATAAAGCCTTTGTAAAAATGTCAAAACTGCATGCGGCTATTCTTCTAACACATTCAGACATCGACATAACTGTTTACCAAGGAGAAAAGGAGAAAAATGTTTTGCTGTTTAACAGTCTACATCTAACTGTTGAAATTTCAGACCATTCTAAAAATACTAAATGCACTTGTTTACTATAATGCAAGTAAAATGAAAGTATGTGCGTGATTACCCAGATGACAAGAAGTTTGCATATGTTATACCTACTTCTTGTAGGAGGTCGGTGGATAAGATCTATAATATTTTGTATTTTGCTACTAGCAATGCTAGGTATTATGAAATCTGTAAGTGAGAAATATATTGGTATATGTTAATTTATCCAAGACTTAGTTCAAGACATACAAGAATAGTTTCTTACTTCTCGGGGAAAAGAAAAAAAACTTGTCGTTTGGACAAGAAGAAACACTAAAAACAATGAAAAACACAAGATAAGGAAAAAAAGGATTTATTATCAAAATTTTTAAAAAATGAAAATAAAACTAAAAATAATTGTTCAAAATATAATTTTACCCACACGTTTCATTTGCAAAATCTTTAACCATGTTTTTCAAGCAATGCATACAATAAATTGGATTAGATAAATCAGTAAAACTAGTAAATAAGTTGCATTTTTTTATATATATATTTAAAATTATTTTTAGATTTTATATCTAAACTTATTTGAAAGGGATAATCTATTTTTTAAATTAATGTTTATTAAGTACAAGTTTATTTATGTTTAAAATATTTATCCAATATTTGTTCAATATATTTTTATCAGACTTAATGAAATGTAATTTTGAATAATAGCATTTTCTGAAATGTAGGCAATTTCTGCTGACTTTTTGCTTAAAATATAATGTAAATACTAAGAAATATTGTTTATTATTAAAAAATATAAACTATTACTTAACCAAATTAAGTATTTGGACATATTTATATATCCTTTTCCAACTCGGGTCAAATTGACCCGCTCCGCGGTTCTAGGTATACCGAAAGTCCCGCGGTTCTAGTGTTAAACCATCAAGAATTGAAAGTCAACTTTTGGTTACCTAACTTTAAAAAAAAATTGTACACTTGTAAGTTGAATTGTATTTTCTATCTTACATTGCCTTTTATTTTAATCTGTCCTTGACACTAAAATTATGTGTTATTGCTATGGGTAGATTCGAAGGTCTGCATACGTGATATAATGCAATTTTTAGAAAGAGTTATTGCTAGCTAAATGGCATCATTTCCTTGCATGTAGAATAAATTTAAAAGTACGTAAAAAAAGAAAGAAATAATAATAATAAAGATATGAATATATAATATTCCCTCAAAAAAGTTTTAGATCTAGTTATTAAATATCTTGATGAGTGGCTCAAAACATGCAGAATAAATTTCTTTTCTTGCTGGAATTTTTCTTTTCAGTCTGTCAATTACTCAAGTTTAGGAATTAAACTTTCAGTATCTCCATAAAATACAGGAAATTTGTAGAATGAAAAAAAAAAAAAAAAAAAAAAATGCTTTTAATGAATTTTTAATTTTATACAAAATTTTATACAATTTTTTTCTTATAAATTATATGATTAGAATAAATAGTATTTATCGTTTGAAACTTGATGCAATATTGTGTAAGATTAAAACTGCTTTTTTTTTTTTTTTTTTTTTTTGCATTCTTAGTTCAAAATTCTCTTACGAATGATATTAAAATGAATTATTTCAATTTTTATTATACTAACAACGAATTGGCAAACAATGACCATTTTTAAACGACGTACAGTAACATCTTCTTCCAAATGCATAAACAGCTGTTACAAATATCATTATTTCGAGCCTTTTTATTTAAATTCGAATGCAAAATTTTCTAAATAAATGTTTTAAATAGTAGAAATAAAAGATTGCTTGCATTCTTAAAAAATTAAAGAAATAGGCAGTCTATAAATTAAAAATTTCATTTCAATCATGCATAGTCTTTGAATACTTATTAACCGGTACAGCATTTGTGTACAAGGACAGTTAATTTTTTGTTCCATTCCTCTGGATGCAACCGGTTCCCACGTCGCGCAAAGCACGTTCGTTCGTCTTCCTTTTTTTAATCGGTTTGACTGTGGGAATGTCCTGGAGCAAAACGGAGACGCTCCTCAGCGACGTTCCTTAAAGGACAATCTTAAAAGACGAACAGTTTTTTTCATAACTGCGTAGGCTTACTATTGTGTGGGTTTCTAGGTACAGTCTAATTTGCGTATTACCTAATAACATTCCACGAATCGCAATATCTGTGGGTTTACAATTTAATTTTTATTATCTGATTGATATAACTTTAGAGGGCCTGATGGTCGGCAGGTCAGCTAGGCCTTGGCCTTGAGCCCACTGAGGATGAGGCCCTAAAATAAATAAAATGATTTATTAAAAAAAATTCTTAAAATAGCATTTTTCTGGAGTTATTTTTCCCCAAAATCAAAGAGACTTTAATTAACTTGGCTTATCGTAATATCTAATGATAATCACCAAAAGCTTCCGATCGATATGACGGGCCCCGGAAAAAAAGCTGCACTTTGGGCCCCAGAAAACCTTAAACTCTGTTTACAGTTATTTAACAGAAGCTGGTGTTATAAGCGTAAATATGCGTTTAGATAATTCAATAATACAAATACAAAAGAAATTTGAAACTTTGAAACTTCTTCATTGCAGATAAATTTATAATCTCATTCGTGTTGGTGCTGCATTGCCGATAATATTGACACGACCATCAAACAAAATGTTTTTTAGAATTTCCTTGTTTCCTTACTACTCATACATATGTTTTGAAACGCTTCGCTCTCTAAAATGCCTGCTGGAAGTCTATATTGGAAAGGCAAATTTGTTTAACCTTTTTTTTTTTTTTTTAATTTGTGGATATTTAAAAACATTCCTTAGAAATAGTTGTTTAAAACTTTACGAATGAAGGCAACCCTTTATCCGCATGTTAAACTTTACTAATTCGAATATTCTCTTACAAACTTTTGCACTGGAATTTAAATAATGACTCGAAATAATGGCAATGATAACAGGTGTTTATACATTTCAAAGAAGGAAGTCATCATTTTATATCTTTTAAAATGGTAGATGTATACGAACTCGTTGCTAGTATCATAATCAAAATTCCCATAATATACCTAAGGGAATTTTGAACACAAAAATGAACCACATTCAACGCAAGATTAAAAAAAAACCAAAGAAATCTAATTTCAGAAAATATTGCATCAAGTTTCTAAATGATAAATGCTATTTTTTCTAACTATATAATTTAAAGGATAAATGCTTTTGAGAAAATTTTGTATAAAATTAAAAATACAGAAAAAGTATAAATGTTTCTTCAATCTAAAACCTTCTTTGTTTTATTTATCTTTGTACTAAAAAGTTTAGTTTATAAAATTATATAATTGACACATTAACAAAGAAAAATTCTAAAAAGAAAATAAATTTATGCTGTATCATTCACGGAGGAATTAAACAAGACTTAAAATAACCTGTCTCATATTATGTACGCCAGCGCCATCTACCGGTCAGTTTTTGAATGATAATATTTTTGTCGTTAAAAAGGATCTTATATAACAGATTTAATCATATTCCAACAGAAAATCAATCAAACAGGTAGAAAATATGTATTATTAATCATATTGAAATAACGCAAACATTCCAATAAAAAGAAAACTTCTTGGACCTTATTTTGGGGGCAGAAATCAATGTTTATATAGCTATCTCTTTTTTTATATATTTTTCCTGCTCCCAAACCGAAACTTTCGGACACATTTACGAAACTCTTTTTTAAATGTGAATGCATGACATTTTCAGATATTACTATTTGAGTGCCTAAGAATCGAATAGCATTTTCATTTTCTTGCACATAAGTATTTATCTTGTACGGTAAAATGATAGCTGTTTCTTAATTCCATATTACGCATCCCGAAACTCGGCTTAAAACAGCTTGACACTATCTTCTGACTTTTATTTTTCTTTATAAAAAAAGGAAAATGCTGTTCATTTTCTCGATATCCGATAGCTTAAAAAATTCTGCATTTTCGTGTGAAAATGAATTTGTGCATAATGAAAAGTATCCAGTACAAATTTGAGAATCGTTATTTTACCATTAACCATTATTTTGAGAGATTATTTTTCCTTAAAAATGACTTGTATTCTTATTTTTCTCATCTCTTTATTTGGAGAATCTAACAAACGTTTGCACATAATGTTACAGTTGGCAAATTTACTAACTGAACTGGCAAATTAGTTCAAAACTTTAATAAAAAACAATAATGCACTTTCTATTTCTGATAGATTTGACGAAAGTTACCAATATGATTAGAAATATTATTAAGCTTTATACAAATAAAAACTATATTACATTTTCTAATTGTGATAACTTGGTAAAATTATAAAACTAAATGGCAAACGCTGAGAACTATTTATACTTGCGTTTCACTCAGTTAACAAATACTGAATTTTGACTTGGCATTTAAGGCTCCCCCCCCCCCCCAATAAAAAGCCTTCGCGAGGTCCCTGCCTTCAGTAGAATCGTGATTGCTTTCGAAATGAAGGTCCAGTCCCTCAACTATTGTCTGTCCCATTTTAAATTACTCGCCATCAAAAGAAATGGTAATGAAGATTGAGTCTTCTCGCGTTCGAAAATCCGACTATTAATTGTCACGCCAACTTCGAACAAAGCGTCTCATACTTCCTCGTGATATACTTTTCTAGAACACGTTCGTCAAAGGTTCTCCGACCCGGGACAATTAAAATTAATAGACAATGATAAAAGGAGAGATATATTACTCTTTTGTTTAGACATCTATTAACCCTCCACGTACGACTCCATTTTCACACTTTCCTGAAGGAGAATTTTTTTTTCTCTGGCTACATACAGTTCCTGATTAAAACGTAAGCCGACCGGGCTGTAGTTCCTGGGCTCCTGAGATTGGGGGTCTCCGTAAAATCGATATTGTAAAACTATTTTGTATCAATTATACTAATAATGTTTAGAGAGGAATAAAATTAAAAACAAAAAATGTATTTACACAAATAAAAATCTAAAATATTCAATAAAATCTAAATATTACCTAAAAATATATTACAGTGAAACATCGTTGACATGAAAACGCTTAACATGAATTACTTTTAACATGAACTGTTTTCACAAACTCCTATAAAGACGAATACAAAGATTTGATACTGTTAACATGAACAAAATTTTGATTCCGCTTGAGGTTCATTTTAACGAAGTTCGACTGTAATTAAATTTAAATTATCTAAAATTAGTATTAATCTAAAATTAATATTAATTTTTACAGATAAAGTAATTAAAAATATATTAATCGTTAATTTTTCACGGCAGTACAAAAAAAAAAAAAAAAAAAAAAAAAAAAAGAGTATGATGTCTGAATTTGACTTGATCGTATCATAGATTTTTTAGAATTCTACTGCAGAGATTATTGTTTTCCAATAGTGCTGAAGAAATAAAATAATTAGATGCTTACGGAAAACATTCGCTTTCGAGTTCTTTGTGAACAGGTGTAGTCAACACAAGAATCGTGAATAAACTCGATAACTTGCGGACATCGCGGGAGCCGTATGTGGGGGGTTAAAGCTGGGAATAGACCTCAAAATAGACCCAATTTACAAAATGCTCTGTATACCTACTTATTCGGGATGTAGAGCCGCGAAAAAGTTGAAACTTTAATTTGGATTAAGCAACAATAAAATTTGGGAATCGCTGGTTTCTCGTTATTTTGTTTTCGTTTTCTTCGATATTAAACGCTTCCCTGATTATCCCGAGTTATCTCGGGTTCGCTTGTATTACAACTAATTATTATCCCGAGAAAACTCGGCCGTGACACTATTTGACACTAGGATTTGTTTTATCATTTTTTTTATTCGGTCTGAAGCTTAAATAGAAAGAAAGTATTCTTATACAATATTTGTGGCTTCCGGTAATAGCCAGGTAAGGCACATTTTTTAAAAAATTGAGATAATTTGGGAAAATGTAGCTTTAAAAGAGTACTTTCATCTGCCATATTACTGAAAAAGGACTTCCCGTAGTACCATAGGACTGTAAAATACTTCCCGTCATAGGGCGACTATAAATTTTCATTTAAAAATTGAAATTTTTTTTTATTGGTTCTCAATTAATAAAAACCATTTTTATATAACTATTTTCGCAAGAATTTCTTATATCCTAATTGAATGTAGTGAAAATTTTTAAGTTCTAATCTATTTTATAAAAGTAATGATAAAAGGACATTTGAAAACTTTAAACGTTAATTACTCTAAATATTAAAAATGTGCCTTATCTGGTTATTACCGGAAGCCACAGATATAATAAATTATATATAATATTTGACTGGCAGTTTTTCAAGTTTTGTGATGTGAAATGCAATGATGTAATTGCGAGAAATGTGATGATTTTTTTGCAGTTAAAAAATGGTAAGAGAAGTAGTTCAGGCTGCTGATCATCCACTTTCCGAATTCCTCTTCGTAACGTAAATTCTATGGGTGTTATATTAACTTATATTTAAAATACCTCCTCCGGATATTAATATTGTTAACTTGTTCTTTGGGGTTCTCTTGTTAAAGGATGTCCCCCTTTTTTTCTGTTCTCAAACTATTTCTAAAATCTATGCTCAATTTAATATTTTATGCGTTAAAAATGGACAAACTGGAAGGAATTTTTCAACACTTCCTATAAAATTCAGCATAGATTTTAGAAATATTTTGAAAACTAAGAAAAAAATCCCTGTCGGCTTGGCCTATAGGCGGAGGTAGATTTCGAAGAGTGCTCATTTCAACAACAACAACAAAAAAGTATGATTAGAGATAAAACCAGTTTAATAACTTCATTTGGCCGCTTATGAAAATTTTTTTAATTTCATTTTTCTGTAAGAACTGGTTTTATCAGAATCATCTTAAGCGAAATTCAGCTCAAATGCCCTTTTTGACAACATATTTTCAAATATATTCTGAATTTATTAAAAAATCGACCAAAACAGCACATTATATAGTTCCTAAATATAAACAAACTACCAATTGAATGCGTTTGAGAGCAAAATTGAATTTAAAAATGAGTCATATAAGTATGAGTCATAAAAATGAGTCATAAAGTAACCGATTTGTTATTTGAATACATCCTTAATACTTTAACCATGATCGCTTCGTAAAATTTTGTGCGAAATGCCCACTTTGACAGCATTTTAAAAAATATATTCTATCTTTATCAAAAAACTGGCCAATGCGTCACATTATATAGTTCCTAAATAAAAGGATCTGTAAATTGTATGCGTTTCAGAGCGAAAATGAATTTAAAAACGAGTCCGAAAAAATGCAGTTTGTTATTTGAATACTTCCTCAAATATTCAATCACGATGATTTCGGGAAATTCTGTTTTAAATATCCTTTTTGGCAACCTTTTTTGAAATATATTCTGTCTTTATCAAAAACCTGGCCAATGCGTCACATTATATAGTTCCTAAATAAGAGGATCTGTAAATTGGATGCATTTGAGAGCAAAAATGGATTTAAAAACGAGTCAGATAAAAACGCAATTTCTTATTTGAATATTTCCTTAAATTTACAGTCACGATGACTTCGGGAATTTCTGTTCAAAATACCCTTTTTGGTAGCCTTTTTTGAAATATATTCTGTCTTTATCAAAAAACTGACCAATGCGTCACTTTATACAGTTTCCAAATAAGAGGATCTACCATTTGGATGCGTTTAAAATCAAAAATTAATTTAAAAATGAGTCAGAATATAAGCAGTTTGGATTTGAGGTTTTTTCTCCAACTCCTATTTTTGTTTAATTTATTTTTGCTATACGAATTGGGCCTATGAAAAACTTGTCAATGTAAAAGTTGTAGATATTATTGAGAAATGTAAAATAAATTTAATTAGATTTGATAGCTTAAAAATTGACGGAGTTATGGATTTTTTTTCTTTTTCACCCCCCCCCCCTCTTTTTCTTTTCATTTTTAATTTTCTTCATAAGTAAAAGTTGGTCCTATCAAAAACTTGTAAATACAAAAGTTTTAGATAATTTTGAGAACATTTATAAAAAATTTAGTTGGATTTAATATCTTGAGAATTGACGAAGTTATGAATTTTTTTCTCCCAAAAACCCTGTTTTTTTCGCCCTTTGAGCCCATTTCTAAATTTATCAAAAATCTGTCACGTATAAACTTTTGGCCTATTTTTAAGAAGTAATATAAACTTTAAACCGATATGATACCTATTTTAATTAAGAAGTTATGACGTTTTTTCAATTTTCACAAAACCCCTCCCTATTTCCACCTCCTTGGTCCGATTTTGCCCATTAGCGAACTCATCGAGATTTTATGCCCCTTGATTTTATGTAAAAGTTTGAAGAAGATATGTGCATAATTATGGAAGTTATCGTGTCCAGAAGAAAGTGATATACACCGATAGATAGATAGATAGATAGATAGATAAACTTTTTTACTGATGGTAGTTTTGGGATCTTGGAGTCATGATCGGTGTAGATCTGCAAAAAATTTTCAGAAATTCCAACATGGGAGAGAATGCAATAGGTAGTATTTCATACGAAATCTACCTAATATTTCATACGAAATCTACCTAAAAAAGTGACGTCCTTTAAGAAGAGATCACCGAAAGAACAAGTTAAAAATATTAATTTCCCGAAAAGATGTTTTAAATATAAGAATACGTAAAACGCCCATAGAACGGAACGCGCCACGGAAAGGAATTCGGAAAGTGAGTGACCAGCAGCCTTAAAGGGCTACTTCAGTCAAATGAAAAGATCTGATCGCTAATACTAATCCTATGGAAGAAATTTATAAAGATATTTCGGTTGCATTTCAATATTTTTAAATATTTTTTTTTTACACTGGATAGCTGAGATTAATCTGAATGCAGGCCGTTCTTTACTTTTTCGATTTTGGTTGCAGATATTTTTTATAAGGATGATTTCTCTTTCCAAACCGGTTCTGAAAATGAAAGCGTCCTCATAAAAAATATCTGCAACCAAAATCGAAAAAGTAAAAAAAGGCCTGCGTACAGATCTGTCTTAGATATCCAATGCAAAAACAAATATCTAAAAACATTGAAATGCAACCGAGATATCTTTATAAATTTCTTCCATAGGATTAGCATTAGCGAACGAGTATTTTCATTTGATTGAAGTAGTCAGAAATGATTCTGGCGAGAAAGCTAGTCAAGAAAGCTTCCCATTCCAATCAAAAGAGATTCATCTTCTTTATCTTTAGCTCTTGTCCAGTTTAGTCCGAGTGTTGTTGAACCTGAATAGATCGTCTCGGTTTCCGTATCGCATGAATAGGAATCAGAAACTGTCACAAAAGGACCATTCCTGTTTCGACGCCATCACCGATCATCTGTTCGCTTGGACAACTTCTTCACTGATAATGACTCACAAATCATTTTTACTTATTTCATCACTTCTGTTCGTCATATACATTCAGAATGATTACTTAATCAGTTGAAATCATTTCACTTGGCCGAAACGGGATTTTAATCTCTTTAAAACCAATTTTTTAAGCAGGGAATTAATTTTAGATTTAAATAAGCATAAAAGTAGTTTTTTGAAAACACTCTTTTATAAGCATTGACTGTTCATCTTTAAAATCCCGCCTCATTTTTTTCTGTTTCCTTTCCCCCTCCATCCCCAAAAAAATTCCGTTAAACACCATTTTATTGGGATGCGCACCGAAGTTAATGATGAAAATATCACTGCTTTTTAGACACTGGATAGAAAGCGCAAGCAAGTGAATTTAATTTAAAAAAATTGTACCATTTTTGCTCCATTTCTTTTTTAACCCTTTCCGGCACGGGTAAAACCTGTTTGTAAAATGAGAAATTATCGACTGACACCGGAATTCGCAAACGAATTTTTTAGATATTTTGAAATCCTCAATTTAAGCTTTTATTATAAAAGCAAAATTTTACTAAAATATTATTGATGCCGTTTGCGAGTTTGGAATTAAAATTAGGTATACCAGACCAGGCACAGTGTGCCGGAAAGAGTTAAAGGGACAGTTTATTTTAAAATTAGTCAAAAAATATATTTTTATTTTTTATTATTAAAGGAAAGCCTATTTAATTGTGAATATTTCAGCATTAATAAAATATACCACTAACCATTTTTTCCCATAGATCGTCATGTAACAGAATTCTTTTAAGTTTTTCTGTAAATGAACCGTAAATGCCATACACTTCATCTTCAATACCGAACAAGCCGAAATGATACTCAATAACATCGATCCATTTCAAGTCAATCGGATTCTATTTACGTGAGTTAGAGCCAGGGACCTCGCTGAGGGAGGGACAGGGGGGAGCCTCCCCCCAAAACATCTATTTTGTTATTTATTTCATTATCTTTTATTATTCATTTTTCTTTTATTATTCATTTTTCATGGAGGGACAGGGGGGAGCCTCCCCCCAAAGCATCTATTTCGTTATTTATTTCATTATCTTTTATTAATCATTTTTTCCCCTAGAACAAAATATATTTTGTCAATGACCACACATCTTAATTTTCCGATTAAAACCTATGAATTCAAAATGACTGAAATGTAAATGTTTAACTTTCTGCTGTTTCAGTCAGCTGTCTTGCTAATGAAATGATGATATTACAATAAACATTACTGCCTTTATAATTAAAAAAGCATGAAAATATGATTTTTAAAAAATTGCAACTGTCTTAAAACATGATAGCCTGACTTAAAAGTCTTATCTTTCACCAGCTGTCCACCCATAAAAAAACTGGTTGTACCATTTTAGCAAAATATCTTTGAGCCAAGCCAATATTTTTCAAAAGTTGGCGCCACTGCCTGTAATGCGCCTTTATGATTTGCGTCAATTTCAATAGGTTTGAAATAATGTAACGGAAAATAATGTAATAATGTAACAGAATTCATTTCAGTGTCCCTGGCAATAAACTATATACCGGATGTCCCAAAAATGACAGCTATTTAAAAATTTTTTGCAGCAGGGTTATGTACAATGTCAGGAGTTTTTTTACTGTAATTTTTTATTTTAGCTCGCATATCAAACAATAGGTGGCGCTGACGGCGATTGAAGGCCAGATCGACGCCTCACTCAGCACTGATCACCTGGCCTTCAATCGCCGTCAGCGCCACCTATTGTTTAATATGCGAACTAAAATAACAAATTACGGTAAAAAAAATTCCTGACATTGTACATAACCCTGCTGCAAAAATTTTTTAAATAGCTGTCACCGTTTGCAAGTTATTGAATTTTAAAATCCATCAGTCATATTTGGGACACCCGGTATATACACATTACTTACTTCATTTTGTCATCATAGAAAATCATGTACTTAAGATCTACTACCATCTTCCAAAACACATTGCAGGGCAGTCCGAGTCTATTCATATGAGTCAGAGCACGAACAGACAGACCGAAAACATACAAACTTTGCAAGTCAGTTAAAAAGTGTTTAAAATGAAAAAAAAAAATCATCACGGGTGAAAACATTGAATTGAATCAATTCTAACCAAAGAATAAAAAGAAAAAAGAGAAATGTCATAATATGGATTTTAGGAAACTTATTTCACTTTTAATTTCTTCTATTCGGAAACAAAGATATTTGCTATGAAGACTTACCCCTTTCTTTTCTTGTTGCCTTTTATTATATTTTTCTATTTCATTGATGCAAAAATAACTGCTACCGATCTTTGAAAAGTATTTACAAGTTTATTTTTGCTATAAATAGATACTTAATGAGATCTTTTGTGTGTGTATCGAGAGACATTGCGTCAATGAACAATACTTTCTTTATTCAGAGTTCAGCTTTCTTCGCTAACAATGTCTTACTCATGATATTTTTGTTCATGTACTTTTCTAATCTTCAACAACTTAACAATCGTAGTGTTCATTGTTTCTGCTTCAGGTACACCAGTTTGGGGGAAAAAAAAAAAAAATCTTCCGCGGATTGAAATTTATATTTAACCCTTTACCTACCAAATTATGAATTAAGGCTGCTCTAATCAACAAAAAATATTTTGACACATTTATAAATCATTTTTTAACGGAAAGATATAAAATTAAAAGGCCGGACTAGGAAAGCGATTTAGAATCGAATTGTGTTTTCCACTTTTTGGTCAATAAATTACCTATTGAGTTATAAGCAATTTTGATCAAGTGACAAAGGTGTTTTTCACCCTTCCTTGAATGGTTATTCTTTTTTCGTGCGGAAATTCGGCTCAAAACTCCAACTTCGACACTATTTTCTGGGAGATCTATTGCGTTTGCAAAATTAATTAATTAATTAATCAATTTTAAATAAAAGTAAAAAACAGACAACATAGTTTGATAACATAGTTTCTGAACAACAACGCCTGCTAGTTTCATGCATTTCTGACAATAATAAGTTCAAATTTATATCATAAAGTTGTCCTTTCGGATTTGAGAACAAAAAAATGACTTCCTCCAAAGTAAAATGTGTCTGAAGATGTGTGCAGTCATTCAATAAATATTAGGCTTTGTTTTTCTTTAAAGTAATAAATTAACTTTTCAGGGCATTCTGGGCTATTTAAGTTTCTGATCAACAATACCTGCTGGTTTCATGCATTTCCGAACAAAAACAAATTAAAACTTATATCATAAAGTAATTTATATCATCTACCTTTATCGAATAGTGGAAAAGGTATTCAATTCCGTAGTATCTGAATAACAGTACTTGCTCATTTCACGCGCTTGTGAGTAATAATGAATTCTGGAATGCGTAGCAGCCAGTTTGGATGAAAGAGCAACCTTTAAGATCCTCTTCAAACTTTTTTCGAATGTTTGCTGTTTTTATCCGTGGCAAAATAAACGCAAATAGTAGCCTTTCTGCCGAACGTCGTTTTCCCATGTTAATATCCCATTAAGTGAATAATTCCAGCCTTAATTCAACATTTCCTCGAGTGTCGGAAATGGGCTTCCGGCAACTTATTAAACTTCTCGGCAAGTCCCACTGCAATTTATTTTCATCAAGCGAGCTGTTAAGGGGGGATTTATTAAGACCCAATCTCGTGGTGGGAGTACTTCCGGCCTCCATCTCTCAGGGCCTGAACACACTTTTTACACAAAATAATATTTTGCGGCTTTTTTTGTGCCTGGAAACTCTGGAAGCACGGTTGAGCAGCCATACGCTTCGATTTGACTGTGTTCATCCAGCCCTAGACAACTGTGGGTGCTCCGTTTTAATGAGAAATCCGGTCCCCCTTTGCTTTTTCTCAAACATGGATTCGTTGAAATTTGGGAATTCCGCGAAAAACAACAGTGCTGTTCAGCGTTGCGGCTAAAATAATGGATTCGGGCTTTAAAACGAAATAGCCTTTGCTCTTCGATTCTTTTGTTCAAAGGTTAAAAGCGAATTGGCAAATAATAGTGTTTTCGCAATTAGATTTGGATGACAAATAACTAGTTTTTTTTTTATTGACTGAGGTTCATAAATTTTTTTTCGACTTGATCATGTCGCGATTTTTCGCTCGAGACAGTTGATTCTCAGAAATAAAAAATCCGCGCTGAACAACGCAAAATTTATCAACACCATTACGGATAGAGTTGTTAAGGGTCTACTTCAGTCAAATGAAAAGACCTCTTTGCTAATGTTAATCCTATGGAAGAAATTCATAAAGACGGTTACATTTCAATATTTTTAATTTTTTTAATTTTTTTTTTTTTTTTTTTTTTTTTGCATTGGATAGTTGAGACTGATTTGAATGCAAGCCGTTTTTTACTTTTTCGATTTTGGTTGCAGATATTTTTTATGAGGGTGCTTTCACTTTCCAAACCGGTTCCGAAAAGGAACGTAAGAACATGACGATGTCTGGTAAGGCAAGGAAAACGATTTGTGTTCGAACAGTTTTTTCATTTTTCGATAAATGAATGACAACTTGAGTTATAGGCAATGGATGTCGCATTACAACAGTTTATTTTCCTTTCCCGTGCTTCTCCTTTTGAAAGGAAGTTCAAAACGCGCAATTTGACAGCATTTTCTGAAAGATCTTTTGCCTAAACCAGAATAAAGGAAAAATCTTTCCGATTTCATAGTTTCTGAATAAATACAATAAATACAGATAGGGAAACAATATTTTCACAATGTTTGAAATAATTTGTTATTCTTCTGTATAGTTTTATATACAGATGTTTTATATAAGTGTACTTATATGATGTATATTTGATGAAACTTTTCAAAAATATGAATGCATTCTGTGTTCGATTGAAATTGGGTAGAGAAACTTCAAATCCGGCTGATAACAATACCGAACAGTGATATTTTTCTCAAATGCCAACATTTTTATTATTTTTTTGGAAAGTTTAACCTCTTCTCACCTCGGAGTAGCACAAAATATTTCTGAAGAAATATTTGCACTATGCCTGAGAGAACCTTAAATTGAAGAAGACATACCCGATCATTTTCCTATTGTTTTCCTTGGCTTTTTATTTTATTCTTTACTATTTTTTGGCTGGGAAAAATCGATCGCTTTTTTAAGAAACTGGTTTTCACCTGTATCAAGTTTTTGAAGAACGTCTTTGCTTTTAGAGATTTAGGAACGCTATTTTATAAACGCAAGAATAATTTTGAGTCGATATCCATTAAATAAACGGTAAAAAGGCCTGAAATTCAACTTTCCTATCGTTTGGACTGCTGTTCTTCATCCCCCCCACCCCCACCCAAGTGCCTATTTATTTTATAGTGGTGAATTCGAAATGTATGGGTGCGGTTCTAATTGGGGTTTAAGAATGTTTGCAGTCATTGTGGTAGAAGTGACTCAAAGATTTTAAGTATAGTGTATTACTTAAAAAGAAAAATGCTCTGACAAAAGTATTTACGAACAAGAAAAAATAAAAATATAGGGCAAAACATTATTAGATGGCCATCAAAAATATTATACTTATAAGGACCTATTAGACTGAAAGACTGAAATTTACCATTTTGAAATCTCTAACACATGGTATTGTATTTCTCATTAAAAGTTTTACATATTCATATCTTTACGTAAATTTCTAAAACATGGAATTATATTTGTCATTTAAAGTTCTGGGTATTCATATTTTCTCATTTACTAAAAGCTTTAGGAAGCATTATTTATGACAAACTATAATATCAACTAAGTATACTACTTCTCATCAAATAAATACGGTTTCACTTGAAAAAAGTTAGTGAATGGGTACTCATTGCAAAACAAATAAACGTTCGTCTTATTTCCAAAATTATTGTCGATTCAGATATTATTTACATATAAACCATTATACACTATATGGCCAAAGGTGACCAGTCACTTTCGATTCTAGGTGTTTTGTTAAATATCTAGAAAAATACATGAGAAATTATCTTGAAACTTCAAGGGAACAGAACAGTACAGAGGGGGGGATCTTCGCGGAAATATATTATTTAAAAATTTATTTCGATCGACCCTTAATAAAAACACATAACAAAATAAGCAGATTTTTTTTCGTTTAGCCATGCATGTGCTGAAGTGGCTCCTGTCTAATTGTCTTTGCTATTTTTCAAACAAAAATACTTGAGAACGCCAATAAAACCAAATTCCATTTCAGCAATTAAATAAATAAATAATGAAAAAAATCCACTGAAAATGCTTGGGCGGAGAGATCATATTATTGGGTGAGCTCGCACCCCAGGGGCCATACAAGTTGGTGTCACTGTATAATATTATTGCATGCCATCTTCATTTAGAATTCTGATTAATATAGTGTAAGATAAATTGTTAGATAAATTTTGATTCAAAGGTATTTTATCTATATTTATACACACTCAATATTTTGTGTATCATGTTGTGAAATTCTCTCATTGCATGCCATCTTCATTTAGAATTCTGATTAATATAGTGTAAGATAAATTGTTAGATAAATTTTGATTCAAAGGTATTTTATCTATATTTATATACTTTCAATATTTTGTGTATCATGCTGTGAAATTGTCAATTTTACAATTCTCAGGGAAAAAAAAAAATCTAATATTTTTCTGCAAAATAAAAAGAGAGAAGGATTTTTTTTTCTTTTTAGGAGTTTTAGAGGATGTATTTTGAAAAGTGAACATATGCGAATCATTTAGCATCCCATTTTGAAAGAATGCTTCATAGGTAATCGGATTAAGACGCTTAATATCAGTGATGGGAAGTTCTTAAAAGCTTGCTTGCTAGTGCGGATCACCGGTACAACGGAAACAAGAAAAAGAAAGCAGCATTTTCTCCCCTTTAATTTGGGTTTTAGAAGATACCGACTTTGTCAATTTCCTTTAAACTCCCTTAAAAATGGTTTTATTGAGGTACGCGTTTAGCCCTTTGACGGTTAAAGCACTTCTATTCATAAAATACTAAAATGATTGAATGACACCGGAATTTAAAAACAAATTTATTTCATAATATATAAATGTTTGTTTTTACGTTGTTTGTAAAATTAAAATTTTCATTTAAAAATTCCGGTGTCAGTATGGCATTTCGCAATTCAAATTAAGTGGTATTCTGGCCGCGTATACGCGCTTATAACCACGAAAGGGTTAAGGGTTCATCAACTAATCTTTGTACCAAATACAAACTAAGGCAATTTTTCTTTATTAATATATTTTTGTATCAATAAATAGTTTCAATTATAAATTCAATTAACAATTCAAAAAATTTATTTGGCATGTTTCTAGTTAATAGTGCAATTTCCGATTGCTTAGTAGTTTGTCTTATTTAGAAAATAAAATAAATTTCATTTTATTCGTTTACATTATAGAAAATTTCAAGTTGTGAAAAATCCCACTATATTTGCATCTTTGTGATTAAGTTTGTTATCCCCTATTTTGATTTTGCCAACAAATAGCAAATTTCATCGGAGTTCTACCATTAGAATTTGATGTTTTTATAATAAAACATTGCAGCTATTATAGATATATCTTAAAACAGCCACGTTATCAAAGCAGACACAATCAGTTTTTCTAAAGTGTTTTATCGTTTATATTTTATCGGAATAGCATAAGTGCTTATTTTTCTTATTTGTTTGCTCCGAGATAATATATTGCTCCGGATATATATTATATATATATTTTCCCGAGAGATATGTTAAATTAGAAAGAACTTTCCCTACCGGTAACATATAAATGAGTCATTGATTTAGATATTGTATCAGGCACACTTTCACCGCTTTTTCTCAATAGTAATGGTCGCTTCGCCATGCATAGAAATTCAGAATTTCTGCCTTTAATAACGTAAAAAGCTCTATTCGGAAAAAGTGGTGAAAATTCGCATGGCAACTTATGATCGCCGATGGATTTTGTTCTTTTTCCTAACTTCGAATTTTACGACAACCATTTATATCTCCACATTTTCTTTTCAACTTAATCCATGGTTGGTTTTCGATTTACTTGGTCATTTTATACTACTATTAATCATTGCAATTATTAATTTATGCAATTTTGTTTGTATAAATGAGTTTTTATAGAGTAAATTAAATAAGAATTTGATTGCTTTCATCTGTTTTGCAATGTAGTATTATTTTGCATCTTTATTTAAACTTCTACTAGCCCTTTGATATAGAGAAAAAGAAATCATTTGTATAGTACTATAATTTCATTGAATCACTGTTAGGTTCTTTAGAAATTTTTCCATATTAAACAAAAAGAACAAATTTTAAACAAGAATGAAGATTATTTAAAAAAAAAAAAAAAAAAACTATTTTTAGATATTATTTCGATAAAAAATCGTTACTTGGGCGAACTAAGTCAATAAATTTTCTGATCTTCAGTAATTAAACCAACGAGAAAAATGTTTAAAGTATTCAAAGATTAAAATCGATTAGATTCAGTATACTCATTACATAAAGAAAAAATGTGTTATAAAATAATTAGAATAAAATCGCTGAAACGGACACTCAAAAGAAAATTTACTTTTTATACAAATGAAGCTTATGATTTTTAAAATTTTGGATTACAATTATTCCTATTTCTTTTTATGTAAGGCATGCTTTTTAATGTTTTTTACTGACTTTCTTTTTATAAATGAAAGCAAATTTGCAATTTTTTTTAAATCCTTATTTGAAATCTTTTGTTTCTCATAATAAGCCCAAATCGTTTTTGATTACTCTGCATTTACATATGTTTTGAAATTTCAGATGAGTATTTTAATTTTGTTACAAATTTTTCTGTAGAATATATATATTTTTTGGTATTTATAAGTTTTTGTATATTGTACAATATTAATTGTTTTCCATTTACATTTTTTGTATTCACTATTACACTGCACTATTTCACTGTATGCCTATTTGTATAATTTCTGTGTAAAAACGCGATAATCCAGGATTAGGACCCAAAATATTTCCTTTGTCCAGCGCCAAAAATTTTCATGATCCGGGCTTTGGATGAACGTATTAGAAAATCACAAAACGAAATTCATTAAATGGCGACATTTTCTTGGCTTTTCTTTTAAAATAAGTTATTGGGGTATAATCTTTGTATCTGTATTCTTAAAAAGTCTGTTTTAAATTAAAAAACGTTTCTAGATATCAGTGACATTTTTATCCCGTCCTCACTGCCATAAGTCATTATTCTTCAGCAAGGTTGAATTTAGAGATTTTTCTCAGGGAATCATTCCAGAAGAAAGAATCTATCTAGGAAGAAATTGAGTACTTTAAAGGAATCTTTCAGAAAGGTTTTCATTTCAAAACAGGATCCTTCGTAAATTTTTTCATCTCAAAAAAGGACTCTTCACATAATACTTTGTTCTAAAAATACCCTTTTACGAAATTTTTCCTGCTCTAAACTAAATTTTTCACAAAGTAAAAGTAAAATTTGCTATGTCAGTTATACAAAGAAAATATATGGCACACATATAGCTTCTTAAAAGTATAAAAAAAGAAACTTAATAATAACGATAATTTCATTCATAAATTAGGACTCGATTTTTCAGAAATGTAAAAAAGACGTTCACGATTCCACGAAAACAGGATCCTGACAGGCAGGTCACCTGGACAGATCCCTGAGAAGTTCCGCAGGGGGTCGAAGTTTCCCAAAAATTCTAAGGACCATTTCGATGAATCCATCCCCCTGAATTCATTCCTGTTCATTACGATCTGTTTCTCATTTGGCAAGTCTAAGACAAAACTCCTGATTGCAAACTGCAGGTTGCCTGAAGGCAGGAAGTGTGAAGGTAGGTGACAGGAAGTTAGCGAGCAGGAGGTATTTAATGGCGGCAGGCAAAATAGCAAGCAACAGTAGTGACAGCGATTGTTCCGTCCATGGCCCCCAGGCAAAACCCCGAATCTAGGTTTGAGGCTATCTTCCGGATATGGACACGAGTGTCCAAATGATTGCTTATCACACACAGAATATTAAAATGAGGAAAATATTTTTCGAGCGAGCCGTTCATCCAGAACGTCTGGACACAAGAGTCGCCCTTTATCGGTGCGATCGGAATTTCGAAACTGGGGAAAAGGAATAGCTGAGGAAAAACATTTAGCAAGTGCTTTGCATTATTGTTCTTGAAGATAGATTGATTTGTTCAATATTGTTTTTATTTTGCTTCAATAACTTTTTCGAATTGTAAACTTAAATTTAGTTTTTTTTTCTTTTTTTTTTCTAAAAATGAGTTACTGCTCAACAACTTTTTTCGTTTTACAGGCCGATAATCCTTGCTGATAAAATGAAATTAAAAATTAATTTCGTTTATATCAACTTAAAAAAATGAGCAGATAGAATAAAAAGATAGCTGGATTTTTGTTTTTTTTAAACCACATTTCAATCAAGGCCGTAGCCAACGGGAGAATCTCCAGGGTTTGATCCCCCTTCCGAAATTTTTGTCAGGTTGATTAAAAATAAGACATTAAGTATCAGCCAAAATTTAAAAATTTACTAAATTAAAAATCAAATTATTACACTAAAAGCTTTATTGTTTGCTTCTTGCTAAAATTAATACAATTTTTAGGATTCTTTAAAATTTATCAATTTTGTTTGGAACTATTGGCCATATTTTAACGCTGTTAAGCATATCGGCAACCTGCTATAGGCAACCTACCTATTGTGTAACTTATTTAAATGAAATTCTTGAAGAATTCAGTTAGCGATTTATTTTGAAATTCTTACAAACTTTAAAAAATGTGGCTAAATTTGATTTATTTTTTTAATTTATGCTCCTGGTAAA
This sequence comes from Maratus speculifer, assembly GCA_964019185.1. Lineage (NCBI taxonomy): Eukaryota > Metazoa > Arthropoda > Arachnida > Araneae > Salticidae > Maratus > Maratus speculifer. The sequence goes on from OZ025293.1 coordinate 440,623,357, forward strand.
ACATTTTTAACAATAAAACATTTGAAAGCTTCGTGCAAAACCCCTTAAAACAATAATTTGGTCGATACCGATGTCAATACAAAAGGTCAAGCAACATGACACAAATAAAGGTAAATTTATTTTCAATGATGAAGAAGGCTGAAATATTAAAAATTCTTTTGTAATACCTTTATTATTGAATTTTACTCTTTACAATAAAACTTAATAAGCCTTTTAAAAATCATTCACCTGTATTTAAAATTATTTCTAAAAAAAGGAACTCTTAAATAAATAAATTAAATTAAAATTTTGATTCGAAACCTCCCTCCAAAATAGTTTTCTGGCTATCGCCTTGATTTCAATCATAAAATGGGAAATGGGGAGAAAATCACAAAAATGATCTTTTCACCCTTTTTCATAGATAATGCTTTTATTTAAATTCATAAATTTTCAACTTCAATTCTACCAGTTCATAAATTAGAAATTGAATCATCTTTCATTAATTGTTACAAATTTGCTTTTTATTTGACATACTCACCACTCCATTCCATTTTTTGAAGAATACGCAGAAATAACAGTCAGTCTTTGTAACCAAATAGTACTAGAAAAATTACATAGATTTTTTTCAGTATTTAAATAACTAAAGCTTTAGAAGGCCGATAATGGCCTAATTGATGTACATTTGAAAAGAAAAAAAAAAAGAATTATTTTTAGTATTAATGTGATGCATATTGGTATGAACAGTATCAAAAGTACTACTTTAAATCTAAAAAATAAAAATAAATAAAAAGAGGGTCGGTTGAGTAGTTCCGTAAAATGTGACTACCGAGTTTGAAAAAAAATTTTTTTTTCATACTCTCCGTTTTAAGACAAAGTTTCATATACAATTTTAATTAAATTTCTAATTAATTTTCAACTGTGAAATTACGTTTGAAATTATTGAAGTTTAGAAAAATGAACTATTTAAATCGGCAATATATGAAACGTTGAATATTTAATACGTGACTTATCACTTGCTAACTAAGTGTAGATCATTCAAAGATAGTATCGTCCTCGTAGCTTAAATGGTAGAGCACTTGGAGCGCTATTCCTAGGGATCCGGGTTCGATCACCGCCTTGGACGTTTTTCACACTTTTGGTTCTACGCTTAGTTGGCAAGTGATAAAGCAAGTATTAAATATTCAAAGTTTCATATATTGCCGATTTAAATAGTCCATTTTTCTAAACCTCAATAAATAAAGAGAAAAAAACCTAGTGTTATTATTTTTATTCTTATTCAAGAAAACGTGTTCCAAAAATGCGATTTTTTGATTAAAAATAATAAGATTAAAGCAGATACGTAAGTGGAAAAGTTTAAAATGGTCGTCATCAGTATTAACTTATCACCCTGTTGTGTTATGCAATGCATTTTTTGATCCTCTAAAATGTTTTTTCCGTCATACTACTGGTCACACCCATTCTTCTGCAAACAATGCAAAACACGTGATCGTTGTCCCTATCACTTATTCTACGTATTATAGTGTATTTCCTGTATCAAAAAATCCTTGAATCTCTCTCAATCTTCTCTTTCTTGACATATGTGAGAATTTTTTCAGTTTAAGAAAAATCTTTTTCTACAGCACCCGAATGTTAAAAAAATACCATTTAGAACTCAGTCTCTAAAATTTTTTCAATCGACAATGAGAAATTAACTGCTTCCCTCATTTGCCCGTACCTAATATTTTCCTTAGACCGATTGGCGAAAATCTTAGTTTTTTCTTGCTACTCATCGACGAATTTCATTTTTTTTTAAATCAACGATTTATTTATAAATATTCCAGCTTTTACTTGTGTTAGATTGGAAAAAATCGTAGATTTCTTTCACGAATGAGGAGAAGAGAAATCTACTCCCAGTACCAATTATGTTTTTTTTTTTTTTTGGCACCTCTTTGACGAAATTTGATGTTTTTTGCTGCGTTCTTTTGACAAAATTTGCGGACTTTTCGCTCTTTTCGTCGCAGTTTGCCTTTTTTGCACTCTTTTGAAAAATTTGCCATTTTTTGCCTTCTTTTGACCAAATTTGCCGTTTTTTGGCGATCTTTTTTATGAAATTTGCACTTTTTATAATCTTTTTAGGAAATTTGCCGTTTTTGTCGATTTTTTCTCGAAATTTACCGTTTTATCATGATCCTTAACAGAATTTGCCTTCTCCCCCGCTATCCTTTGACGAAATTTGCCGTTCTGTCGCAATCTTTTGACGAAATTTGTGGGGTTTTTTTGCGCTCCTTTGAAAAAATTTCCATTTTTTCCGCGATTCTCCGCGAAAATTGGCAATTTTTCTTCGCACGATTGACGAAATTGATTTTCTCGGTGACCATTTGTCGAAATTTGCGATATATTTTATGTTGAAACTATGGATTTATGACTAATTTTTTTAGTTTTCTGAACCCCTGCAAATTTCTCGATTTTTCTTTCGATTAAATGGTGAATTTCTTAAATGATTGTTTGAAATGTTCTGCAGGGAAGTTCGTTGTTTTCTGCTTTGGGGACCAGAGCTATCAGCATTCAACAAATTTCGTTTAAAACTTTTAATTTCCTATTCGTTGACGTAACTGGGAAAAAGGGCGCTCTTTAGAGGGGATGTATGTGCGATAAAAATAACGAACGAGATTTTGGCAGCTGACCCAAAGTATATTATAATTTTCCGAGACAGATAAAGTCCGTCGTGAAAGCAATAAAAGTAAGTGGATCGCTAACAATGGTACAACACGTGATCGTTGTGTATTTCCTGTATCAAGAATCCTTGACTCTGTCCCAATCTTCTCTTTTTCGACATCTGTGAGAATCTTTGGAGCCTGAGAAAGATCGTCCCGAATAATTAATACTGCATCCTCACTTTCCCATCCTTTCTCCCAAATGAAGCAAAGCAAAAGCCAATCAACGACACCTTCTTTTCCTTTCGCGTGACCTCTTCATTCAATGACCGTTTTCTCTTTTGTTTTGTTTCCGTCGTTTGCGAATTATCCCACTCCACCTCAAGGTTGAGGTCTTTCCCTTTTGCCACTCTCAAGGCTGAAGCGAAAGAGCGCTCCACTTTCACCAGGTGATGCGTCATTTTAACTCTTTCCTTGCGCACTATTATCTAATAGGTTTTAGGAAAGTGGCAATGAACAGTCGGAGAGAAGAAAAAAAAGAGTTGTTTTTCGGTTACATAAGCTTACAGTTTACGGATTAGCTATAGATTGACGAAAGGGATGCTGTAGAATCAAATTAAAGAAAAACGTATTAAGAGGCTACTTCATTCCAATGAAAACTAATACTAAACCTATGGAAGGAAATTATAAAGATATATCTTTTGTTTTAATATTTTTAAATGATTTTTTTTTTTTTTTTTTTTGCATTGGATAGCTGAGATTCATCTGTATGCAGATCATTATTTATTTATTTATTTATTTATTTATTTTGATTTAGTTTACTGATATTTTTTATGAGACGCTTTCATTTTCGGAGCCGTTGTGGAAAGCGAAAGCACCAAGCACCCTTAGAAAAAATATCTGCAACCAAAATCGAAAAGTAAGAAACGGCCTGTATTCAGATCAATCTCAGCTATCCAATGCAAAAATTAATTAATTAATTAAATTAAAAAAATATTTTAAAATATTGAAATACAACTGAGATATCATTATAAATTTCTTACATAGGATTAGCATTAGCGAACGAGTCTTTTCATTTGGTTGGAGTAGCCCCTTAAACATTTTCTACTGTAGTTTCATTTCCATTTTATATTAACAGTTGGAGGTCTGAGCTATTTCAACAAAATATCTCCCTCTGAACTGAAGATATTTGGTATTGATTTTTTTAAAAGTACTTAAAAAATAGGCATTTTAATATACATATATTTTTATCATAAACTTCAAACTATTCTTAATCATAATACAGGAGCTATTTAAATGATAATGAATTAAAAGTTAATATTTACAGAAAAATTATTGAAAAAAGCCCGTTTTATCTATTTTTAAAATGCTCGCCAAAGCAAAACTCATTTTTAACATAAAATTTTACATAAACTTGAATAAAAATTTACCCAAATGCCATAGGAATAGCAGAAAATAAGTTTTATTTGTATATAAATGTTATTTAATGGAATTTAGTTTCATGCGTTATATTTCAAAACACGCACAAGAGTCCCTAGAATGTTTACAGTAAGTTCGAATTAATTTCCGATTCTTGATATTTTCATGTACTTACCTCTGTTTACTGCTGTCACAATATTATATATATATACATTTAAATAAAAGATTCGTAGAAAATATCAAAAACGACTGCGAATTTCTACGATGATTATTGTTAAAAATTATAATCCCAACGGGCCACAGTTTGGCACTCACTTTTTGCAATTCAGGCGAACTCTAAAATAGAGTATTTTTTTTAATTATTATTTAAGTATTTCCAGCTGAAAGACGAGGAAAACAAAAATAATGATCCGATTGAAACCCTTTCCTCTTCAACTGAAACCTCAGAAGTACATTTAAGATGTTAATTCCTTTGCATTTCACATTGTATTTAATTTGGATGATTCGTATCTTGGAGGTTAATTAAGAAAACCCGAACGAAAAAGAGTCCAACGATGTTAAACTGTGTCACAACCCGTGCTGAACATCATTCAAAGATACGGAATAAGAACTTTTCTTTGACGAACTTGATGGAATCGGATATTTCTTTGCAACAGCTCACGCAATAGCTGAGACCATTGCTCTGTTGCGTTTATTGAGTTCTGCTTTTAGGCATTTTCAAAAATGAGGATGTCCATTGACAACTTTCTTGTTCCATTCAAAAACTTTTTCGTCTCTACACGCTGAACTACTTTAAATAAACACATTATTTGGAACTTCACTTTTGTCAAATACAGAATTATTTATATATTTTTTCAAATGTAATTATTGCGTTTTAGAATCATGTTTGAAACAACTAACACGGATGCACTTTTTTTTCTCTGGAATTGGGGTGTTGTGTTTTTTCTTATGACGGCCGTTTATCTACACGAGGGATATAGGCCCGAGCGGAAAATGGCCAACGTGGGACTCTTTCTAAATGAATCTAACCTCTATAGACAGAAAAAAAAAACCGCAACTACCATAATCCGTATTTAAACAAAAATATCCAGTGGACCGGCATCACAGACAATTCCTTCATCGAGTTCACAGATGAAAATCTAGGATTAGTTAAATCTCGATTCGTATATCAAAACGCAATCGGTCTGCCAAGTCCTATCATGGTGGAAAACACCAAAAAACCCGATTTTAGCGGTTGACTCATAGGTTTACCATTATGGTTTCCTGCTCCTCATCTTCCAAGTTTTCATGCTTTTGTGTGCAGGAAAGTGCAAAGGTAAACGTACGAGTCAACCGTTAAAATCGGAGTTTTGCTGTCTTTTTCTATTTGCTTATGTGAAGCGTTTTCTAGGGGGGGGGGGGGGGGATCACAGGTCATTTTCCTATATTTCTCAAAAATAATTTTGAAATTCTAAAAGGACAAATGGAAAATTAAGTTCGATTCGAAATCGTTTCCATAGTTAGGCCTTCCAATTTTATATGTTTCTGTAAGAAAATGAATTTGTATATGGTGTCAAAACGTTTTGCGTTTGTTGAGTGGAGCTTAACACACACATGATAAGTGTCCATAATTTTGCTGTGTTAATTTACTGTGACATCTGCCTTCGTTAGCTTTCAGTGTATTATTTTTTGTAAAAGCACATGCTTTCGAACAAAATTTTAATAAATTGTTGGAATGAATTAGGATCATGAAGTTATTGTATTCAACATATATTTATTATACTAGAAAAACTGTCAGAAATCATCCGTTAATTGCGTTAAACTTCAAGAAGATCAGGCGGTGTGGGCGTGGGTTAAGACCTTGTAAAGTCACATCTAAAATAAGCAAGTGACATTAACAATTGGGTAAGCAAACAGCTATTTGCAAACAGTGTAATAAAGTTAGTTAAAACATGTATATTTTTATTCAGTTAGTATTAGACATAAAGGTATTCGGGTAATAAGGTTCCCTTTCTTTGATGAATTGCATCAAAGTGTAATTTTTTTTATGGTATTAAAATATGTATCAGTATCTTTATTATTTTCGAATCGGTCCAATGTTAATGGCTGTAAAAATTGTAACGCCTTAACCCCTTGAGCTCTGATGGTAGAATTTTCTACGACATAATTTTAATTCTGAAATGTCACAATGGCACCAGAAAATTCGACCAAATTTATTTGAAAAAGGCTTAATGCATTTTTCCGTGTTTATCGTTAACCAGTTTTTTTCTTTGCAAAATACTGGTGCCAATGTGGCATTTGGAATTTTGAAGAAATTTACACCTCAGAGCTCGAAGGGTTAACGCAGGGTGTGTGGGGGTATCTTTTGAGTGTTAGAACCTATGACATAAGAAGAAAGGGGTAAAAAAATACGAGATTTGCATTGCGTAGTTCATGGATGACCCTTGTTCGTCATAAGCATAATCATGAATGAAATGCAAATTTCCTTGCGTTTTTTCGGAAATGTAATGATCGCTGTATTTAAAAACGCAGAATTTCAGTCGTAATAATAACGCAACAAATTCTGTTCGTAAAATATGACGGGAAATTTTATTTTGCACCTTTCCCACATGACACCGCTTATGTATTCGTTATATTGGGCACCAAATTTTTGCCAATATCTCATTAATAAGAAATACTTCGCAAGAAAGGCCAATATTAGTTAATCATTGGATTTAGAATGGAAATATTTGCAATAAATAGCTACTGTACGAGAGATTTTGGAAATGTTTACAATGAAACGTCACTGGATTGTTTCATGCTAATATTCGCTAAATAATAGCCATCACAAACAACGTCGGTGTGTATCGGCGTAGCTCATAAGCTTCCGGGTTAAATAATAATGTTAATTTATTGCTGAAATCCATCATTTTTCGTAGTGGAGAAATTCTACCGTAGCTAAGCTTTATTAATAGATGACATTGTTTAGTAATTATCTCTCACGTAACAATGAAAACAATGGCCGAAGAATTGTCCTATTAGAAAAATCCTTCCTATTCTCTTTGATAGTTAAATGTTATCGTTCAATATACACGAAGTCTTATAGCTCTTTTAAAAGAGCCATTTTCCGAGCGGTAAACAGACTATTCTTTTCCGGACTTGTACACTTTTAATTCCTATCATTTTCCCGTATCCTTTTGATTCTTTCCTTTCATCGCTTATGCATTCATCGAACGAATCAGAATGTTGGAGACACATTGTTTAAATCTCCGTCGTCGCCGAGTGCGATTGTAAATGTCGTGCGATCTATTATGTAGCTCATTCACGAAGTTGACGTCAGTTGATTATCAGATTCCGTTTTCAACAAACCTTAAAGCCTTTTGTGTTCTTGTAGATGGTAAACACTTTAGTTTTTGTTTTGATCTTCCGACTGCAGCACCGTAACTTGGGATCCTGTTAGATGCTACTGGGAACCAAACATAAAATGTTATAATTAAGTCCTTATTAAAAAGAGATATCTACTGTGTTATTAGCGAGTGCTATTACTTTATGGGGTATAGGTGAATGATGTGAATACTTTCAACACATTAGGCTCAGAAAACATTTAACAATATGTTTTTTATTCAAGTAGGCCCCACTGCGGTACTTCAGAGATTTTCGAAGATTTCAATAAACACAATGTTTTTAGAACTCGATTTTGTTTTTTGATGTCTGTCAAATACCATTTTGGGCTATGCATTCTGACTAAATTTTATTAGCATTATCTAATAACTCAAAAATCATTCAATCTTTTAGTAAAAGTCTGTGTACAATGAATGATTGTATACATGGTGTCTCAGGATTATTGGAACAAATATTAAGGGGAGGTAGAAGACATCATAAGGATTCAGATTTGCATAACAACTCATGGTCGGAAACGTAATGGGAAAGTAATATGACAGGAACCAGAAACGAAGAGATACAAGATTGAGATCATCTGAAATGATTTATTAGTCAAAGATACTACATGCACTGTGGTAGATGATATGTGAAAATGCTACAAAAGATGTTCAAAGTTTCTACCATTACTATCGATGCATAGATTACACCGTCGGATTATGGATTGGCGGACTCACTCAAATACACCTGGATTTTGTTGGATATCCGCTTGGTAGCATCTCTTGCAAAAAGATGCGGTAATTTTCAGATGTTAGAGATGTTTAGTCTGAAGATGTTAACACCATTTAATGGCCAACGAAGCCACATCCGACCATCGGTTTCTATACAAATCTGAATCCTTGTAATGTGCCCTACCTTTCTTTAAAGTTTGACCCAATAATCCTGGGACATCCTGTATATTGAGTATTTGCCGAATCACTGTGCTAGCAAAAACCCTATCTGACCGAAATATTGTCTTAGACCCAGTAAATAAAGCCATTAAAATATTTGGAAACTCCCCCTATATTTACTGGAATACTGAATATTCTCTTCAACTTAAAATTTATTTTACGAGTTATAAAGAAGGTGAATGAAATAGAGACGGAACTATTATAATGGAAATAAAGTTGCGTACGCAACTGTGTCATGTGACACTTGCTGGTGCGCTGCATTAAGAAGTAACAACGCTTTAAATTTAAGATTTTTTCTGGATTTTTTTTTAAAAAAATGTCAAATGTTTATAAAGCTTCATTGACCCAAAAGACTTATACACATATTAAGGTAAAAAACTGTTTTTTAATCGAAATATTGAAAAATAGCGGTCTAGCGGTTGATAAGTGAGTTCGAAAAACGAAAAAAAGGTGATGAATACGATAACTCGTGCACTTAATTTAGAATAATGAAGCAAAAAAATAAATCGTTGCTTCAGTCAAAAAACTATTGAAATACGTACCACCTCCCTTTTTTTAATGTGTGTTTTTAATTAAATAACATACATTTAAAGTAAAATGTAAGTTTTCATCCAAAAGTTCTTCTACTTTCTATCTTTCTAAATGATGAACAGGCTTCTACCTGCCGGATTCCTCAAATGAATGGGCTTGATAGCTATAAAAATTACACAGGAAAGCTAGGCATCGATATTTCGAAAAATCCTACGTATTTCATTTGGAAAATATATGATATTGTACGATATAAGGGAAAAATATAAGATTAATTTTCAAAAAGATCAAATTCATTGTTGAAAGGTGTCTGAACCAGTGTGTTCATTGATTTTGAAAATGCTATTTTAAAGGAGGAAAAAAAAAAAAAGGTTAAAACATGTTTTTTATTTCTGTTTATCCACTGTGGCGACCGCTTCTTCTATATATGGCTTGAAAATTATCCTTTCACATTTGATATCGATTTATAACTAATAAAATATGATTTTCATGTGTTTAAAGAGTACTTTAGGTGAGTCGAAATTTATAACAAGCCGAAGTCACCCAAATAAGCCGGGATCCAAATAAGCTTTTCTCGGTCTAGTGAAATGGTATTTACCAATCAGAATCCTGCATTTTTGCGAACTTTTCACTGTTAGCAAAAGATCTGGCTTGTGATGGCTCTCTTTTGCCAAACAGCTAAAAATCTATCTGGATTTCTTCCATTGTCTCCTTAAAATGCGAAATGTGTCGCGATCTTTAGATGCAAGAATCAAATGCGAAAAACGAATCGAATGCGACACAACTTTTGAAGAGACGTCATAACAATCGAAGAGAGAGAGAGAGACGGAACTCCACGACCTCGGTTTGTCGTCGATACGCCCCGCTGCCCAAGCCCAAAACTATAGACATCAACAACAACGCAAAATTCCAATGCTTATCACGGAAAGAGATAACCAAATAGCCGCTTAAAAATTTCAGTATTTCAGTAAGATATACTGGCCTTTGTCTCATTGCACAATTTCGTTCTTTTACAAATACAGTTTTATAAGCGACTCTGTGTTATTTCTATTACTCTCCAATTTTCGTCAGAAATTTGTGGTCCATTTAATAAAAACATCATCAACAACAACAAAAAAAGATTTCGGGTTTTTTTCTTTTCTTTTTCTTTTACTTGTTCACATATCACTTTTAACATAACATCATTTCAATTTTTTTTATCATCGAATAGAAAATAAAACGTATTTTCTAGTGAAACTTGATTGTAAACTGTAGTTCAATTGAGCTACATTTTATGACTTCAAAAACTTTTCAAAGATGATTTATTTTAAAAATCTATGTTAACAATATTCTCAACTCCGTTTGCTACACTAATGCAAAGAAACCAATGTTTCAACAATTGATAATGGATTGCCTCGAGCCCAATCGAAAGAAAGAAAAGCCTATTAGCTATAGAATCAGATGAATCAGAAGGTGCCGAGCTTCTACGAAAACACAGATTTTAATTTAGTAATTCTTTTCAAGCTATCACTTCTTAATTAATCAATCGGTTAGATTCCTCAAAGCTTCAGCTCAGTTTCACATAGATTTTTATTATGATCATTTTGACTACTTTCTCTTGCCATTTGTATTTGAGCCCTTTACCTCCTTTCAATTGCTCTAGTTTCTAAAACGTCATTTGCAAGAAACTCTAATCATTGTTTTGCGTTTTGCAATTCGCTAAACACGTCATTATGTAAAGTATAAGTAACACTTCACTTGTATTTAACTGATTAACGAGGAATCACTTTTGTTTTGGCATAATGAAAATATATTAAATGAATAACTGTATGAGTATTGTGAAATAGGTATTATGAACTTTGAAATAACAATAGTGATCTTTTGATATTTAAGATTGACGAATAGAACGAAGAAACGATTCGAGAACAGCTAGCTTTTATTTGAATCAGAAACAGCAAGGATGTAAAACACGAACTCATTAGCAACTAAAAACTCCAACACAAGAGCATATCTACCAAACTTTTTGTTTTCTTTCTTTCTTTCTTTCTTTTTTTTTTTTTTTTTTTTTTTTTTTTTCAAATCAAATAAACAGAATTTGGACAAGAAATATTATTTAATGAAATCATGTTTTATACCATGTTACGTATTAATCGCTTTCGATTAATAAATTTACTGATTTTATTTGATTTTAAAAAATTCAGAAAGTTGGCAGCCATGTAAGAGCTTGTATGGTTTTTGACGTGATTTTGAAATCCCAATGCTATTTATTTGAACTTTTCTTTTTTCAACTTTTGCAATCATTTTTAGATATTCTTCCTATTTGTTATTATTTTTTATTTAAGAATACATTATTAAATAAATTAAAAATAAAAAAGACAAATGCGTTATTTTCTCAATTTTGTTTTCTTGTGGAAATAAATATTTAGATTAATAACAATATTTTTCTTTAAACTAGAATTAATTTAATTAAACTTTTTTGAGCTGCCAATCGCTATTATTTATAATAAAAAGTGTAAAATTATAATTTGGGATTTAAAAAATGGACAATCCTAAGTACTTTCAATTATTTCCTAAATAATTAAAATTGGAATTTCCATGATTTTCATTTTCATTTTAGAAACAATTCAAGAAGTCAGATTTTTATAAAAGTCTGATTCCAACTTTTTGGTAATTCTTGCTGTTAGTGTATTTTTACATCGTTTTTTAATTCTTGATAGCTTTTCTTCATTTGTAGTTTTAATAATGCTATGAATTATTTATCTAAAATAATTATATGAAACAAACATTTAAAAAAAGATATTGCGGCAGGAATTGGGTTAACGTGATTTTATAAACATTACTTGTAAATAATTAAAATACTTAAACTTTATATAAGGTCAAAGCAATTCACAGGACACGTTTTGAACTGGAAAATGTAGTAGACCATCATCAGTGTCTTTAAGAGGACAATGCCAGTTCTTTGGCGCGTTTCTACATTATTTGTAAAAATTAGCGTATGAAAAAGCAATCTTGAATTTTATCTATATGTTTATATTATCAGACTTTTTCCATAGGGTCTTTTTTTTTATTGTGAAGTTTTTTTATATATGTGAAAATTCTAGTCAAAATCTTGTGAATTTTAAATTATCGACGTCTTCAGGTTATCCTTCAATATATAAAAAGCTTCATATCATATTAAATCGTATCAGTCATATTAAATCATATCATATTAAATCGTATCAATCATATTAAATCATATCATATTAAATCATATCATCAGTCATATCATATCATCAGTCATATTAAATCATATCAAAGCTTCATATATAAAATCCTTCATATATAAATATGGTTTTTGGTGAGGACAATAATTTATTTGCAGACCAGATTTTATTTTTAAATGACTGAAATGATTGTGAAAAGTTCAACTTGAAGGTAAGAAAAATATGTGAAAGGTCTGTTTAAGAGACAATTTAATGATTGGACCTGTTTTAAGATAAAATATTTTCTGAAGGCCCCTGTTTGGGGATAAAAAAATTTGTAAAAGGATCTGTTCTAAGAAAAATTATTTTGTGAAAGTCCCTTTAAAGAACCTAAATTTTTTTAATACATCCCTCATATAATATACATACATGCATATTGTAATATGCAAATCCACTTATAATATATACATAGAGTGATAGATAGGGAAGTATTGTATCATGTAAACTTTATAACGTGTTAGGTTTGTCTCTCGATGTTCCTTGATGACGAACAAGTTGTATTATTCGAAACTATAGGAAATTAATTCTACTTTATATTGTAAGTAGTACATAATTTTGAATTAAAGTTTTTAACATCTATTATACACTGATGAGCCGAATTTATTGTATGTCGTATTACCAAACAGTGTAATTGCTCCTTTTATAATATAATATAATATAGATAGGGGTACACTTTCAAATTGTCTGCCCCTTATAAGCAAATTTTTCCTGGAAAAAATGTTACTTTATTTTTCCCAGAACCTATACTCAAGAAAATGTGACCAGTGACCTTTGAGGAATTCGTTATGTGATGGAATCCTTTTGTCGTTCCAAACTGATGCGTCCCAAAGTCTTTTTCTTTCCCTCTGAAACGACATCACGATATCTCAAAACGTTTCTCTTACATTCTTTCAAACGTGCAATCTTTTATTTCTCGCGATCAACACAACGTAACTTACTTGCTGGAATGCATTTCGTATGCATAGTAAGCTGTGGAAACTTGTTAGGTAATAAACATCATTAGACTTGACCCTTCTTTTATTTTATTTTTCTCTTGAATGGTATTGTTTGATATGAATTGAAATGGTCAACTTCATTTTGTCTGTCTTACAAGTATCTCATTTTTTTTTAAAACGTTTTTTTAATTCATCTGTCGCGTTGAACATTTATGCTTTTAACCTATTTGTTCCGAGAATTATTATTTGATATTCTTTGCACTTTGAGGCTGCTGGTCACTCCTTTCCCAAATTCATTTCCGTCATGTAAAGTCTATGGACGTTGAATGCATTTTTAGATTCAAAATATCTCCTCAAGAAATTAATATATTTAACTTATTTTTTTCAGCGTTCTCTTCTTTAAGCATGTCTATTTTTTTTCTTCGTTTTCAAACTATCTCTAAAAGCTACGCTTCATTTTATAGGTAGTGTTAGATAGGTTAATATTTTACTCCCACTTTGTCAGTTTTTAAAACATAAATTATTAAATCAAGCAAAGATTTTAGAAATAGTTTGAGAGCCAAGAAAAAAAAAAGTATCCTTTAAGAAGTGAACACTGTAAAAAGAAGTTAAAAAATTAATTCCCTGAGGAGATATTTTGAAAATAAAAATGCATCAAACGCGAATAGTTTTAGCATTACGCAGAGCTCGCTGCGTACCTAAAATTTTCACACTTTGCTACCAGTATTTTAAATCAAAGATCTTTGTTGGATTTTTCCTCTAACTTACAGAGTAGAACTCTACAAAAAATATTCCGTTTTATAAAATTGTGGCAGGAAAGTGTGAAAATTTTAGGAACAATGCGAACCCTGAAATCTCTCGCATCTGTCTGTGAGAATTTGGTGGTAAAATAATAGGGGGGGTGGGGGTGTCTGTCTTTTTTTGACCGACTGTATCTCGTAAATTTGATAACAGAAAGAGAATTTCACGGTATGTTAAAAAGGACTTCAAAGTAGTCAAACGTGGCATCTGGAAGCGTCATAAAACGAACTCGAGTTTCTATTTGCGACAAGGTCCTTATTTTTGGAAAATCTGCTGCTCACGCAATATTCGCTTGTTGGTTCGGCCGGAATTGCTTTGTATGTTACCCAGGAACTGCTTTCAGGTTTAGCTAAATACGGAAATAGTGGTATGAACGCTTCAGCGGCTATTGCGTTTTCAGCATTATAATTCATGGAAGAGCACTCACTACCAATACGACATTGTTATATTTATGACAATAAAGTTACATCGGGGATGAAATTGCATGGAAGTTCTCGAAAACGTTTGAAAAGAAAACGTAGAATTACAAGGTATTTCAAATAATAATAAACAAGGTGGGGCGAATCGAACACTTCCACTGCAACAAACATTATTTATTTAGGAAACTTGGCTTGGCGTTAGTGTTCTGCTGATCGGATAATAGCCCTCAAAATATATTTAAAATCAACACGCAACCCGACCGAAAATAGCAATCAATGGGAAATCATCACAATTTAGTGCAATTATCGGAAAATAGTCTATAACCATATCTATTACACTTTACATTTTATATTGAAAAAGTAACATGTAAAGAGTCGTTCATATTTTCAAATATATTTTTATCCGAAGCAATATTTTGGACTTCTTTTGAGAAATTAGACTAACCCGAATCCGACATACAAGAATCATATCTCAACCCGAAATGGATCCGAACGTCTGAACACTCAGCAATTAGAGTCAATCAGGCGTGCAATGAAAAAAAAATGGACTACAGCTGCAACCCGACCCGAACCGAAGCAAGGGTTGTATAAGGTGTGAGTAAAACCGAGTTATCCTATCCGATATAATGCTCCACTCGCACTCGCACTCGCAATTCGCTTTTATGCAGAATGTCTCACTCGAAATCGAACCAGTATAATTACATCATACTTCTTTCCTTATCATTCCGAGTTATCTCGGGTTCGTATATAGTACGATTAATTGCTATCCCGAAAAAACTCGAGCGTGATATAATTTGTCACTACAGTTTATTTCATCACGTTTTCACTCAACCTGAAGCTTAAAAAGAAAGAAAATATTCTTATATAATATAATATATTATACAACATTTAATTGACAGTTTTCCAAATTTTGTGGTATGAAATACAAAAGATAAAATGCGCGTGATTACAAAATATATGATGATTTTTTGCAGTTATTAAAAAAAAAAAAAAAAAAAGTTATAAGAGAAGTGGCTAATAACTTTCACAATAATGAAGATATTATATCAACATATTAACTTTACATTGTGTAGTGTCGGATATATTATCAGAAGTGCTGGAAGAGCACTGTCAATCGATGAGTCAATCGCTACATTTTGAATTATGCAGAGCATTATACAATATTGTAATATTGTTTGGATGCACCAGGTGGCCATTTACAGTATTTCCCATATTATCACCCAATTTCCTAGAAAGCGAAACAAATCCGTTGAATATATATTCATCATTTTTTTTTTTTTTTTTTAATGCACGAATGTCCAGATTAAACTTGGAGCGAAACTCTGTGTATTTTAAGCGAATATTTCAATTACTCTGCTTTTCAGCACAAAAATTTTTGCTGTCATGTGCTCTACACCTGTCCCTTCTTTTTTGAAACACTTAACATTAAAAAAGGGTTTGCGGTTTATTCACTGCTATGTTGCATACATGTAGGGCTAGAGAGGGGGCAAAGGGGCCCATGTCTCTTGTTGAAATTTTCAAAATACAACCCCCCACCCCCTAGAAAAAAAAAAGGATATCCTTTCATCTTTTCGATTGACTTCTGCCACCTCCATGATGAACTGGACTATTAAAAAGTCGGCGACTCTGTGCATACAACAGAACCGTTTAAGTAAATGGATGTGAGTCTTTTTAAGGAAACCGTCTCTTCTAAAGGCGTCTAATATTTTCATCTTGCACGCATGATTGCAGAAGGAATTCTCTCGTTTCTGTCCTTGAAGTTTTCGTACTCTTGAAACAATGCTGTAACGAAACTGTTTGCAGGCGACGACTCGTTTTGGAATGAAGAACTATCCCATCCCTCTGCAACTCATTTGCAGCCCCTTCGACCATCTTTATTTCTCTGGCACTGACCCTTTTCCATCTAACTCGCGATCTTCACGCTTGGCTAGTTGGTTGGATCGCGGGACTCCGCCTCTAATTCTTACCAACAGGGCTATTGTTTGGCCCACTGGCCCAACAAACCTATACAGATGGAGCTTTTAGCTTCGAAGTTAGCATTCACTGCGTACTACCCTATTTCAGGGCAATCTAGCCTAGCGCGAGCGGAATATCAAGAATTTCTATCCCTTATTTCATCTGTGAATTTCTGCGATGAAGGGTGTTGTAAAAATCAAAATTGACATCTTTTGACACCAGTAGCTTATTTAGACTTATTATTTCGGAGAGAGCTGGGATATAGTAAAAGTTCCTAAGACTGAATCACAAGGAACTTTGAACAGGTTATTATTTTAGCAGATAACATATATATTATACAATTAAACCTGCTAAGATGCAATCACATGGGACTGGAAAAAAATTCGTTTTAGGCAGGTTTTCGTCTTAACAAGTAGAATTCCCTGTTTATATCGCATTTACTGAAATACTGGAATTTATCCCAATAAACAGTCAATAAAACCGAAGTAAACAGGAAATTTAAGAGCGTTCTCAGCCTTAATAGGCTCAAGGATTTGCAGTTCACATTGAGAAGATATCTCAGTCTATGCATTATTTTAAATCACACTTTCAAACTGCCCAATACCAAGTAATAAAAATTAATAATATACTTTTAATCACCCTATATCCTATTTTATACAATAAAACGTGAGTAAAGAGAACCTGCGCATAACAGAAAGTTGGCTGAAATGGAAAATTTCGTGGTGTCTAATGCGAAATAACACAGAAGGGTGTTCTTAAATCAAAAAGGGCAACTTTGTGACACATGCATTCATTTAGTTTTGTTCGGAAATGCATGAAACTAGCAGGTGTTGTTGTTCAGAAACTATCTAATTGTACTCATTCTTTTGTTTTTTAAAAAACTCAATAGATTTTTCATAACAAGCCTTCAAAGTTGACACTTTTGAGTATATTTCCCGACGAAAGCAG
This sequence comes from Maratus speculifer, assembly GCA_964019185.1. Taxonomy (NCBI): domain Eukaryota; kingdom Metazoa; phylum Arthropoda; class Arachnida; order Araneae; family Salticidae; genus Maratus; species Maratus speculifer. The sequence goes on from OZ025293.1 coordinate 440,640,482, forward strand.
AAAAACCGGCCGAAAAGGAGGAGAAAAACGGGTCATTGCGTCATCGAAATAGCTTATAACTCGATAAGTAATTTAATGATCATAAAATGGAAAAATAGGTTCAATTCGAAATCGCTTTCATAGTCAGGCATTCCAATTTCATATCTTTCTGTTAAAAAATGAATTTGTAAATGTGTCAAAACGTTTTTCGCTTGTTGAGTGGATCAGTTAAGAACACCCTTAAAGAATGTCACTTTTTTCTTAGTTGTCAAAATATTTCGAAAATTATTCAACATTTAATATTTTTTGTTTTAGAAACTGACAAATTTGCAATAACACTTCCCATTCAACTGAACGTAGAGAAATATTTTGAAAAAAAAGCCTTTAAGAAGAGAACTCTGGAAAAATAATTTAAAAATGTTAATTTTCTCAGGAGGTATTTTGAATATAAGAAAGCATCCATAGACTTAAGATGACCGAAAGGAATTCGGCAGCTGAGGGACTAGCAGCTTTTAGCAGAGTAAAAGAAAACCGAGTGTGGTAATCGATAGTTAAAAATAAGGGGGAAAGCGAATTTCAGTCGCTTTTATATTCTGTATATAATATTAGCACAAAAAATAGCATTCGTGTGGTCTAAACTTTTGAATACCACTATTTAAAAATAAAAATCTTCTATACAATTTAACTAATTTTCCAATTAATTTTCATCAATGGAATTACGCTTGAAATTATTGAACATTTAATACCTGATTTATCACTTACTAACTAAGCTTAAAAACTAACTGGGTGGAAAATGTTCAAGCCGGGTATCGAAACTGGAACACTTGGAATGCCGATATCGGCACTCTACCATTTAAGCTACAAGGACGATGCGCAGCTTAGCATTTTTCACACCTATATGTTGATAAGGCTGACTGCAGCACAAGCTAGAATAGTCTTCATGAGCATACAATCCTGAGCTCCAGGGTTCCGGGTTCGATCCCCGGCTTGGACATTTTTCACCCTGTTGGTTTCTACGCTTAGTTAGTAACTGATAAAAATCATATATTAAATATTCAATAATAATCTTCGTCTTTCTCGATCGTGAACTTCTGTCATTCAATAAGATAAATATTGCTTTTAGAAAATAGTGGCATGAACCTTGAAAATATAGGATGAGGTCCAAAAGTGGATTGCATATTGAATAAATTTGTATGTGTTTTATTTGATATTTCATCGCTTTACACTCCTAATACTGTGATCTATCATAGAGTTCGGATCGCAAAGCTAATACTAATTGTTATGACGTTATACCCATTTTTTTTACAAACATTCGTGACATATTTGATAGCTTAGAAATGATACATGCTAAAATCTAACTGCTTTTGAATTTCTTTTTAGTGCACAATCAAAGTGTATACAAAAGTACTGTGTGCTGACATGGAGTACAAAACGTTATGCATCTCCCAACAGACTACTAGTAAAGATATTGTCCGTATGTTGTTGTCCAAGTTCAAGATGAAACATAGAGACCCAAATCTCTTCTATCTAACGATGGAAGTGTGGATGAGAAAAACAGGTATTATAATAATACAAATAACTAACATTATTTTGTCTTTACCGCTGCAACCTTTAGCTTTTAGTAATTTCTAAAGAGATCAAAACTCACTCTGATTATTTATTATACTTAACCCTTAACTGGTGTTGCGGTGCCATTAAGCCTCAGCATATTTTTCTTCTGGTGTCATTTTTCATCCATCGATATAAGATTCAGATAAATACAACAAAGAATAGAAATGATATGCATACGGAATTATTCAACTAACAAATAGAGTCATGTAAAAATATTAATGGTTTTGTTTTTAATTATTTAATTTAATTCCATTTCACTTACAAGTTATAGTGCTAGCTGGAAACAAAATGACACCATGAGGCAAGTTTCGCAGAGAAATTGCACGACGCCCGTTTAGAGGTCTGCACGGGCCGGAATTTCCAAACCCGAGCCCTGCCCGGCACGAACGAAAAAATTATTGGCCTGGTCCTGCCCGGCCCGAAAGTTAAAATTTCGGCCCAAGCTCGGCCCGGCCCGGAAAAAATTCAAAAATTCGGCCCGAACCCGGCCCGGCTCAAGTGAATTTCAACAGAACATTGATCTTTACTCTTACGGAAGTGTGTGACAAAAAAAAAAAAAAAAAAAAAAAAAAAAAAAACTTAGTCTTTTTTTTTTCTTTTTCATGTTTCTAATCTCCATTTATGCAGAAGTGCCGTAAGCTGCGATATTTACGCTTTTAGTGAACCTTAGTTTGTTGTATGTAAATGTTTCTGTTATCATTAGTATTATTAATTCATATTCCATGTAATGGAGACAAAAAAATCTAAAAAATGGTGTATGGTAAAAGTAAAATCTTCTAAGACGGAATCGCATTGGAAAGAAAAAAATACGTCTCTTCTTAGCAGATGTAAATGTTTAACATATTTTTTTTTTTTTCTCGCGTATTGTTGTATTCATTTTGCATCGATGAACAGTTTAAAAGAAATTTACAGTTTTCAGCTTAAAAGAAAATTCCGTCACAATCATGTTTTTTTTTTATGTGTTTAAGTCTATTTTAAAACGCCTAGTAATCTATGATTCTTTAAAAAGAATGAATTCTAATGTTTAATTGTTGAATATTGACGACTTAAAAGTATATGCCTTTTTTGCAAAAGTTTTTGGACTAAGGCAAATTTTACTGATTTATTTGGCCATGTCGAGAAAAGGATTTTCATACGGGATGATTCAACAGGAAATGATTATTTTAGTCCGTGAAGACTAGGAAAAATGAAATCAGTCTCGGCTTCATATGGAAAAAATACGTTAGGCCCGGCCCGATACTCCAGGAAAAAAAATTAAGGCCCGAGCCCGGCCCGGCCCGAATGCCGTTATTGGAAATAGGCCCAGCCGGTGCAGATCTCTACGCCCGTTACGTGTTAAGGGGACTTATTTGACGGGAAAGAAACAAAGCAGAATCCCATGTTATCCTACGGGAAAATTACTTATTCTTCTTGTTAATTCAAATTTGGAAATTTCTACAATATTTTTTCCAGCAAGGTTTAAGGAATATTTTTTTATCGGTCAGTAAGCTTAAAATATTTTAAAGATAACTATGAGTATTTAAAAATTTCTGCTAAAATTTCGAAAATTCAGAAAAATAAAAAAGTGTTCTTTACTCGTTTGTAATTTATGCATGGTTAACGATATAAAAATTTGGAGCCCACAGGGGGATAAAGAACCTTCCTATTTACGTACTGAAAAAAAATATATTTTTGAATTTTTCAAATCTGAATGAACAAGCAGGATAAGTCATTTTCCTATAGGATAACATGCGATTCTCTTTTAAATTCTACCCTCCCAGATGAGGTCCCTTAAAGCAATATAGTGTTACTCTAGGCCTAATTCATATAGAAGTTCTATATCTAACTTCCATCACCTTAAACTTTTAAAATTACAATAACTTATGGGCAAATATCAAAATCTTCAATGACAATGTCCTTTTAGTGAATAGATAGGAATTGAAAATCTATCTTGCGTTTATGATATTTGAAGAGTTACAGAATTTGAATCAAAAGTTTGAGATAAAAGATAATTTGAATTAAAAATTAATCTTAATCATAATCTTAATCTAAATCAATAGTGCTCTTATAAAATGTTTAAAAATAGAATTCAACCCCTTTTTACTCTGGAAAAGAAAAGAAAGAGAATTTGGAAAACCACCGTAGATTTATGGACCATGCATTGAAAAAAAAAAAAAAAGCAAATGTTTCTTTGACTTCGAAAATTTGTTATAATCACGAACGAAAATATTCGATAACGGCTTCCAAGTCACCCAGTACTCCGAAAAGCGTTCCTTTATCTTTAGAACTCCCAGAAAACAATTTATTTTCGAAATTTGAAGTAGAATTTATAAAAATAAATTTCTGTTAGCTGTTCGTCATTTTCGGAAACGTTTCCGAGTAGCTTTAATAATGCATTAATCAGTTCTTTCTACTGGGAAAATTGTTTTTTTATTTTTTAATTCTATTCGACCTCAACTAAACATTGTCGGCAGAAAAGGGGTTTCTTTTTCAAATTAATATCTCTATCTCAAATTTTTGATTCAAATCTGGAACGATATGCGGGAAATTATGTAAATCTTCAAATATCATGATCACAAGATAGATTTTCAATTCCTATCTATTCACCAAAAGTTTAAGGTGATGGAGGTTAGATATGGAACTCTAAAGATAAAGTAACGCTTTTCGGAGTACTGGGTGACTGGGAAGCAGTTATCGAATATTTTCGTTTGTGATTATAACAAATTTTCGAAGTCAAAGAAACATTTTCTTTTTTTTTCAGTGCATGGTCCATAAATGTATGGTGATTTTCCAAATTCTCTTTCTTTTCTTTTCCAGGGTAAGTAATTGCATACGAATATGTTTGTAATCGGTATGTTTTTCTGCTAGGTATTCCTATCCGTTCTGTTGTGGTGTTAGAAGACGATGCTCATCCAGCAGAATTACAAGCTTGTCATCCAAGAGGGGAATCCAAGTAAGTCATGCTAATATTATTCCAGTTGCACAAACATTCCATGTACATAATCGTCCAAGAGTCGACAGCACGAAAATCTAAAGTATCTAGTACAAGAAAACCCCCCTTTATTTTATGGATGAGTAGTAATAAGGCAATCTAATGATCCATGACTGCCGGAAGCGAAGTGGTGCATAAGCCAAAAATTAAGACCTGTGGTTAACTCGTAGGGTTATCATTGTGTTTGCCGTACAATCCTTTCATACATTTGATTGTACGGCAAACATAATGATAAATCTATGAGAGAACCACTAGTTATATTCGTTTTTGGATTATGCACCACTTCACGTCCGGCAAACATCACTAGATTCCTCTATTACTACTCTTCCATAAAATAGAGGGTTTTTTTTCTTGTGCTTGATACCTTAGGTTTTTTGTGCTGTCGGCTCTCAGACTATAAGTATTTTTTCAAGGATTTTCTGCAAAAAAATCAGCAGAATCATACGCGTATGCATGCACATTCGTTGCCCCTAACATAATACGAAGAAAATAAACATAGTGATTGGCCACAATGAATGGATTAAAAGATCTCAAAAAGCTCAACAAATCCATGGAACCGACTTCCTACAAAATAGATCATACAATTCGTTTCTATATTTTTACTTTCCAAAAGGAAAGTATTGGAAAAATGGCCGGAATCCTGATAGATTTTTCGCTGTTTATGAAACGAGATTGATCCATCAGCAGTCTGCATTTTTGCGACCTTTTCACTGTTTGCTTTGTTCCTTGGTTAATTTCGTTTGGCTAAATAGCGAAAAATCTACCTGATCCACCCCTGTGATTTGGATGTGTATGTGTCAGTGAAAATGATAACTCCTGGGGCCTCCGTGACCGAGTGATTAAGGCACCACGCCGCTAATCGCTTGCAAACACAGGAGGTTGTTTGTGTTCTATTTCCACTGGCTCCATTGCACGCAATGTTTCTGAGAAACTCACTGTTGTATCTTTCCTGTGCTGTAAAATTTTCCTGTACTATTTCGTCCCTGTATATTGACGATAAGCAGAATTTCATGTCGAGTACGCAAGTCAGATGTATGTTGTTTAATAAATAAATAAACATGATAACTCCTAAACGGATCTACCGATCAAGATCGTATTGGGTGGGTAAGCTATAAACAACTTATTGTAGAGAATTTCGCAAATATTGGCCGATAAATATAGTGTTGGATTTATTTAAAACCATTATGAGACCCATTTTATAGTGAGAAATCACAGAGGAACTGGGATCAAGTAAAAGTGATTCATATTGCGGCGTTGGGGAATTAAGCGTGAGTGCCCCAAGAGATAATGTTTCCAGTTTCAAAACGAAAACGGAAAGTCCAGCTATTGAATCCAGTCGACTCCACTGTGTCAGAAATTTATCAAATTCCCCCTCAACATTTTTTTTGAGCATGTGTTCCCTGCTTTTTCGGAAAGTAGAATGGCTTCGCAATAATTTTTTAAATGTATGTCTACGCTTGACTTATGCTTAGATTTTCATGATTTTTAGGGCCTCCGTGGCTGAGTGGTTAAGACATCACGCCGCTAATCGTGAGGTTGTGGGTTCGAATCCCACTGGCTCCATTGCACACACTCTTTGTGTGGAGCTCCTGGTTGTACTTCTCTTGTGTTGTAGTATTTCCTTGTGTGCTGTCTCGTCCCTGTATACTGACGATGGCTTATAAGCAGGCTTCATGTCGAGCACACAAGTCAGATGTATGTTGTTCAATAAACAAACAAACAATCATGATTTTTTTTACGTTGGAAAGGGCACATTTTAGTTGTGGTTTCGATTCAATTTTAAAAGGGTATACATGGTAAAAGCAGATAACTGTTTGCCTCATTGAAATCTGTATTTCAATAAGCCAAAAATTACTGTCCAAGAATAATGTTATGAAAAATTAAAGATTGTACGTACCCTACAAGCAGGGTTCTCGCTGTCGCTCGCCATTGCGTCAAACTGCGACTAAATGCTTCATTTGGCGAGTAAAAGAACAACCAGATTCTCCAAATTGCGAGCGCTCAACTTTTGCCCTTTTATATGTGTGCACGTGCCAAAATATCGGAGATTCTTATTCGCAATGTTGAACGGTTTGATGTAGCTTTACATGTTCATTCGCATCACGCAATTTTCATTGTTTTATTTATGCAAGTACTGTTCCAACACGAATTCAGTTTAGCAACAGTAAAATGTAGAAGTGATTATGTGATATATATATTGATCTATTGCCCTTTTATCAACATGTATTTATGCCAGTAAAAACACAAAGTTACTCACATAAAGCACCAAATAGAGAAAAATCTTGCTGCAATGTGGCGTTGAAATAAGCCATTTACCATATTACTTATTAGTTGTATGCATTGATTGTATGCATTTGATTAGTTATTCATATTTTTTTCTATCGAATCAAAATCTCAGCATAATTTTCACAACAGTAAATCAACGATAGTTCTTTTTAATTTGTATCTAAACTCCTAAATAAACACCAGAAATATTTACACATTTAGAACTGCGAGACGTCTAGAATTTACTTATTTGTAATAATATATTATAACATGTAGTCAAATTTATATTTTATAATCAATTACAAAAAATCAGGTTATCTTAGAATATTTGGAAGGAAAGGATACAATAAGGGGTTAAAGATACATTTTGAGCATTCCACGCCTAATCTATCTTGCTAACATTTCTTTTTATTTGACGACTGTTTTTATTTATTATTCACTAAATTGCTAATGTTGGTTAAAAGCCAACGAGAACAATGCCTACAAGTCACGTATATGCGACACATATCATGAAAGAGTTAAGTGAATCCTTGAAAACTTATAACACGTATGAGAATTTAGAAACACAATATGATTCATCACCGAATAGAATTATCAAAATTGGGTTTTCACTATCAGAAAGTACATGTAATTTACTACTTTTAAATAGTGTGTCCCTAAATTATAAGTATTTTTGAGAAGAAAAGCAATTTTGACTTTTGCCGAATTAAAAAATCAAAATTGATTGAATTTATATTAACATTTGTTTCAAAAACTGTTCATTTCTAATGTTTCTTTTCTATTGAATAGATTCTCAATGAAGATGAGGAGGGGAGGTCTCGTCAAAGTATTCGGAGGTAGCTGTCTAATGGCTGGGGTGAGTGACTAATAAAATCAAATAATAAATTCACTTCTTTTCAAAGCTTTTTTCTTCTTATACCTAACATGTTAGAAAAAGCATCAGCTAAACTAAATGTTTAAGTCTAAAATAACACTATTTTGTCAGATTTCTTTTATTTTATTCATATTTCTACTATCTATATCAGAATTTATGTTATCATTAAGATAGCCAAAGAAAGTCTTACTACGAAACTTATATATAGTATAAGGAACTTAAGTATAATTTCTTATTCAGATCAGATATTTAAGATATCTCTGACTTCTGAACCCACTAAGACAGTTTCATAAACTCTCATACTCAGTTGTCCTGGATTCTATCAAGAGTTGTATCCTTTGAAAGATCTTTCCATGAAAGTAATATATATATATACAGTAGACTCCCTCAAATCCACACAGATTGGGACCAGAGGTTATGCTGATTTTAGAATTTTGTGGATTTCTGGCCATTGATTTGTTTACATTTTTGAAACAATAATTTGAGTGCAATTAATAGTGCAATCGGAACTATAATGAATGCTTACAATATAATAAAATATTAAAATAAGTAATAAACTAAAATAATAATAATTTAGATAGTTTTAAAATGTTAAAAGTACTAATAGCAAAAGTAAAATTAATAATCAATAGTGTATGATTAAATATTCAGTATAAAGATTAGATGTATTTTTCCAAAATTATTCAACAAAACTTGCCTCATAAAAGTAAATTACTAATTCACATCGAAGTTATAAAATAAGAATTTTTTTTTTCAAGTTTAGCCAGTCTTAATAACCAAAAAATCTTGATTAATGCATAAATATATTTGGCAAGAAGATTGTGTTACCAGTGATATCAGCAATATCTTGAATTTTTTCCAAAAAAAATTATTCTCCCTTCATGAAAAAAACATGAATAGAGTATTATTTAGAAAATTACAAAATAAAAAATATATGGATTTGATGCTAAAACAAAAAAAAATCAAATTTTGTCCCAATATTTGAATTGAAAGTTTCATTGTTTAAATCCATAAAACATGTGCAGATTTTAGAGAGTTGCGGATTTGAGGGTCTACTGTATATACATATACATATATATATACAGGGTGATTCAGCTCGTCGGTGACAAACTTTAAGGATCGATAGAGCACACCTAGACGAACATTTTTGAATAGGGAATGTAGGGTCCCTGACGCGATGGTAAGGCGCTAGGCGCTTTCGAAAATTTGGGTGCCGAAATTCGAAACGTCATAAAAACTAGGGAAATGGTTAGATTTTCTTGCTTCTTGCGTCGAAATGATTCTGTTTGTTTAGACTTTCTTCAGTACCAATTTGATAAGCGTATCTCTTAAAACATGGATAGGGGGCGCTGCAGACTTTGGAGAGCTAGACAACAACTTTAAGCCCGTTATTTTGATAATTTAACACATGCTCGCCAAAGTTTATACTCTAACTTAAAGTTTGAACCCAAAAGCAGAGCCCTGCAAAAAGCGTAAGAGCCGGAATAAAATGTCAAAGTACAGGGTGGTCGAAACTCGAAGGCTCCTAAGAGATAAACAAACAGATTTCTTGACTTATGGCATGCATTTTCATGATTCTGTTTGCTGGGGCCCTCTGAAACTCAGTTGAACGGTACAAAAAGAAACATCGATAGGGGGCGCTTTGGGCAAAAAACATAATTCGTTGACATTTCGGACGCTAACTGGAAACGAGGCGCTACGATCAGTTAGTAATAATGAAAACACATTTTCTACCTCTGCTCAACACTTCTGAATAAATTTAGACCAAAAACATCAATGATACTGGAAATTTATTTACAAAAAATAACACTACAGAAGATGCTCGAAATTTCGACCTTGGGCCATGATGCAGGCTTCGCACCTCCGTCGCATTGAGGAGTGTGTGTTTCCAACAATGCCAGGAGTATCTCTGATCTGCCCTGCAGCTGCCACAATGCGCGCCACAAGTTCTTCAGCACTGCTGACAGGTGTATGGTATACCTCAGCCTTCAGGTAACCCCAAAGGAAGAAATCCAAGCAGGTGAGGTCTGGTGATCGGGCAGGCCAGTGAACTGGACCCCCACGCCCGATCCACCGCTGGCCATACCTTGCGTTTAGATGGAGACGCACGTCGTTCGTGTAATGGGCCGGAGCTCCATCGTGCTGGAACCACATCTGGCGACGCGAACCTTCGGGTACGTGCGCCTCCTCCAGAAGCTGCGGCAGCACTTGATCCAGGAAAATCAGGTAATTTCCACCTGTCAGCCGTTCAGGTAACAAATAAGGGCCAATGAGGCAATCCCCCAGAATGCCGGCCCACACATTTACTGAGAAACGCTCCTGGGCTGCTCGGCTTCTGGTTTCATGTGGATTTTCATCACACCACACATGACTGTTGTGGGCGTTCCACATTCCCTCCCGGCTGAAGGTGGACTCGTCCGTAAACAAAATGCTGTTTACAAAACGGGGATCCCTGGATCTCATCGCCAAGTACCATCTTGAGAATTCCACTCGAGGGCCAAAATCCTGCTCTCTGAGCAACTGCACCCACTGGATGTGGTAGGGGTGCAGATTCCGGGAACGTAAGATGCGCCACGCAGTTGCTTGCGAAATGCCAACATGTCTGGCGATATCTCTCGTGCTAAGACCTGGGTTGTCCTCAACCAGGTTAAGCACAGCCTCTTCGTTGTCGGGGGTGCTCACTGATCGCTCCCGTTCAGGCCTGCCTCCGTCGAAAGATCCCGTTGTGGACAACCTCTGGTGTACTCGAGCGAAGAAGTCATGGCAGGGGATTTGCCTGTTGGGGTAACGCTCGGCGTACAACCGCTGAGCGGCTCGTCCATTACAACCAGCAGCGCCATACGCCAAATGCATGTCAGCCAATTCAGAGTTTGTGTACCGTTCCATCCTACTACCGATCTGCAGACAAGTAACCCGAAGCTTAAGTAGGTACCGCACGTTCAAAAGACGTGTCTGCGCATACAACTACGTCATCTCGCGTTGTCGTCTACGCATTACGTATCTTTTGCATATCGATATGGTACGATATCTTTTGCATAAATCAACAAAAAGCACCTTATGTAAATTTTATTGCGCGCATTGTGCATGATTGAAACCAGCTATGTTTGTTAAAAAAAAAAAAAACTGCAGTTTTAATAGCTTCTTATGATAAGTAAATTACTCTCTTGTTTTGTTTCTAACTGATCGTAGCGCCCCGTTTCCAGTTAGCGTCCGAAATGTCAACGAATTATGTTTTTTGCCCAAAGCGCCCCCTATCAATGTTTCTTTTTGTACCGTTCAACTGATTTTCAGAGAGCCCCAGCAAACAGAATCATGAAAATGCATGCCATAAGTCAAGAAATCTGTTTGTTTATCTCTTAGGAGCCTTCGAGTTTCGACCACCCTGTACTTTGACATTTTATTCCGGCTCTTACGCTTTTTGCAGGGCTCTACTTTTGGGTTCAAACTTTAAGTTAGAGTATAAAATTTGGCGAGCATGTGTTAAATTATCAAAATAACGGGCTTAAAGTTGTTGTCTAGCTCTCCAAAGTCTGCAGCGCCCCCTATCCATGTTTTAAGAGATACGCTTATCAAATTGGTACTGAAGAAAGTCTAAACAAACAGAATCATTTCGACGCAACAAGCAAGAAAATCTAACCATTTCCCTAGTTTTTATGACGTTTCGAATTTCGGCACCCAAATTTTCGAAAGCGCCTAGCGCCTTACCATCGCGTCAGGGACCCTACATTCCCTATTCAAAAATGTTCGTCTAGGTGTGCTCTATCGATCCTTAAAGTTTGTCACCGACGAGCTGAATCACCCTGTATATATATATGGGAATTACCTATCCAGTTTTAATCTTTCAGGAGACATAGACCAATACTGATATCATACATAAAGCAAAAAGGAGGAAAGAAAACTCCATCAGAAACTAGTGTCTCATTTTAATTGTACTAGGGTAATCTTGAATTGAAATCAGAGTCTAATTAGCAAGTTATTCAGTAATTGAAAACTATGTTAAGACTTATCCAGTGCTACCACTTTTGATATTGATCTTTGTCTCCCGTTCACTTAAATTCAGATGGGTTAGTTGCAGTTCTTATATTTTTCTTGACTCTCATGGCAAGGTTTTTTCAATGATACCACACTCAACAAAATTAGGTTTTTTTTCTTTTTATATGATGTCACAAAAGAAATTGACCTGTACCTTATGAACGGTTCTGTTGGCACCTATATTTTTCTGTTTATATTTTTCTTGGCTCTCGTGGCATAATATCACTTGACAAAATTGTAAATTAACATTTGAATTGTTTTCCCTGGTATATCCACGTGGTTATATTTTTTTCTGTCTCTTAATTTACTCTATTTTGAATTACAAACCTCTCTCACATTATGACATGATTTTGTAGAAGGAAGAAATATTTTAGAAATGTAAATGATGCAATATGTTTACTTTCAGAAACAAATTTGCAAAGACAATTGACAATTATTTATATAAATAAGCAATTGCTTAGTTTGATTGTTTGGTCCAGCCAGGTTTTTGGTGATATTTAAAAACGTCCCACAAAATATATGCATGAGTCATTTTTCATATTTGATATTTTCTAAACGAGTGAAAATTATTTCAAAAAGGTAAAATATGTGTTTGTGCATATTTGTGTTTGTGCCACACACTAGTCATTATGGATTAGGAATTTTGAGTTTCAGTGAGAGATTTCTTATACAGAATATATCGAAAATTTTAATTTCTTTATTATTGTAAGAGGTATTATCTATTAGTTTGCATACATGGTATAAATAGGAATTCTTTACTTTCACTATTCTTTCCAAATTCCAAACAATCATTTTCATGGTAGATTTCTACTGCAGATATTAATGAAATAGACCATGAAGATTAGTGTTTGGAAATACAGCACTAAAGCATGAGAAAATATAGTATATTATACAATACCCCAATAAAAATATAAAATTTTATTAGTAGAAGGCATAGCATACAGCACTGGTACTTTTCTTGAGATCTGTATAACTAAAAAACATAGAAGCAGTACTCATTGTATAAATGTAACAAGCAAACTTTTAATGTACTTCTAATGAGTGATTTGCCCTATTTGAAGTTTGATGGTATTAATGTACAAATAAATAAGAAAATGATTCCTTATCTTCTCATATCTGTTATTCTATAAGTTGAAAGTACTATTTTAATGATACTTTTGCAGGTGATTTTAACAATATCTCACTTTTAATATTTCAGTCTTTGTATAAAAGTCTACTAGTATCAGAGAAGACAAGTGTTGCTGAACTTATACAGTTAGTTCTTCACTGCTATAATTCAACAGAGTCTCATGAAAAGTTCTCTCTTTATGAAGTGTGCTGTATTAAAGATTGTAAGTAATACTTTTTTCCCTTTTATTCTTGTATGATTTAATTACATGAAAATTTTTGTTTTCTGTAAATATAAGTAATCTCTAAAATATAAATTCATATTCTTTCTGAAAGCTGAGTTTTAAATTCTTTTATGTTTTAACCTATTTGGTTGGTATTACATATGTTGGTATCACACACGTTTTATCATGGTGACCTATTAAAAACATATGCACTAAATGCATGTTAATATAGTATGATTTAATGCATAATATGCATTAGCTATTAGTAGCTAAATTATTCAATCATCTTAAATTAAACAATTTAGTATCTTGCTTTTTTATTTTGGATCATAGTTAAACAGATAAAATGAGCTGTATTTATATCAGTAATCAAAATATCTGAGTTGCACATAATTACAGGAGAAAAAAGTGGGATAGCTGCCAAGCACCCCACTTCAAACAAAGCTCCCAAACTCAAAGTTAAATCAAATATTTTTAGCTTGGGGCTACATATTCAATACAAATTCTAGCCATATATGGAAGCCCCTAACTGAATCTTTGGACCAGCATTTTACATAGGGTTAGTTAGGCCCAGCATAATTACCCTTAAATGTGGAACACTATATTTGTAATTGGTAGCTGTGCCTTCATTACCTTACTATGCCACTATTATTTCTTACTTTCCCATTTTCTGTATGTGGCAATTTTGTAACATTATCATAATGTTCAATTAAATATTCAATAATCAAATATCACAACAGTAAATAATTACAGATATTTCAGCTTGTTTCTGTATACAAATTACTCTATGGAAGGTTTGGTTCCCAGTTAGATTCATTGAGCTAACTATTCAAAATGTTGTATTTTTAAAAAAAAACTAATTGTAAATAACACTTAGACTCATTTACAAATTCTTTTCACAGAGGGTATCTCTCCTTAGAATCATGAAACAGCACCTAAAATTTCATTTAAAATTGAACCTAACCTGAATCCTACACAAAATAAAAGAAATTTCATCTGTATTTAATGCAATTATGAAAGAGTAGTCTTAATTATACTTCTATCATCAATTTTATCTTTTTTAAAAAAACATTGAACACATATACACTCAATAACATTCAAACATGTAGTTTTTCCTTTTGAAAAATATTCTTTTTTAAAAAATGGATAAACTCAACATACACTGAAAAAAATAAGATCAACCTGACTTGAACTGTAGGTCAGGTCAGGTCTTGCTCATGTAATGCATGCCAGGTAATCTGTGTCAATGCAGGGCTCTATATTTCCCTCATAGGCATATGCCTCTCATCCAAGCTTGAGATAATCAAATCACATTATTAACTGTATATCACTAATTTGATGCTAAACCCTAGAAACCTAATCCTAGTTTGAAAACACCAAGCAAAGAGTAATATTAAAATTATACTGAAATCATTCCTAAATTACATGCAAATAATTGTATGATGCATAATGTTTTCTTTTCTGCATTTTTTTTTTAAATATTTTAATTTTAATTTTTATGCTTGTGATTTTAGATGAGAGGCGACTTCATCCTAGTGAATTTCCTCTTCAAATTCAGCTGGAGTGGCCTAATAATGAACATTTTGCTTTTCAATTGAGAAGAAATGTTGAAGGTGTCCAGAGACGGGTAAGGGAAAAAATTCTGTTCAAATCTTTTATCAAAGTCATATTTCAAAGCCCAAATTTATGCTATGTTTGTTTGACAGCAGTTAATGTATCTTTATTTTATATATCATATCAAAAACTGAATGAAACTAAGAAACATTAATTAATAAATTACTAAAAATGTACAACCTTTAAAAAATATATTTTAAACAAACTAACTTTATTAATTTTACATTAGTATTTCTTTGTCATACCTCTAATTTTCAAATTAATAATTTCAAAGTCAATTGTTTGTAGATAGAAGGATTTTATAAAATATTATTCAGAAATTGCTCTGTAGTTTCATTGCATGATTTTACCTTTGTTAATCCAACAACCTGATTGTAAATTTCTTGAGTTTATTAAAAAACAAAGCTCTGAGTAAAATGAAACTTCTCTCAATCCCCTTATTTATATTGGAAAAGTAACTAACTTGTTTTCAATGAGTTACTTTTCCAATCAGTTCAGTTAGTTTCTGGGTTATCACCAGTTCTCAGGGAAACTGGTGAGATTAAAAACTCAAATCAAAATGAGCAGACAATTTGTTCAATATCTCAATAATCAATCACTGAAAAACCACATTTTCCTAACTAAGAATTTGGAATCAGTGAATAATAAATTTTGAAGGACATCGGAATATTTTTTGTGATAAAAAATTAAAGTTCTATAATTTAGTAACCTTAAATAAATGGGACACTGGAGGGATAATGTTTTCTTTTAAATTGGTGATGTTCTACAACTTTGTCATTGAACTTTTGGTCATATTTCCTATAGTTTCTGAAATACAATCTCCAACTCTGGAATTTACCACCTAAGAGCACTATGAAATATTTCATTGTATAGTGCATAGACACCCATAGTGCATCATATAAATCATAGACTCTAAATTCACGGCTGTAGTTCTCTCTGTTTAAGCATTATTTCAGCAGACTCAAATATTTACTTTTTACATTGAGTTCTTATGTGCTTGAAGTTAATATAGATTATATATATACATATATAGGCTAGAAGGTAGATAACTAGATAGCTTATAAATTAATCACTCATTTTATGTATAAATTTATATATATAAATTAATTATGTATATATATTTATTTATGTGTATAATTTTACATGTATTAAAATAGTTTTTAATTTCCCACTTTATTCTCTTTTTAGCTTCCTTGGTTGCGAAGTCCAGACTCATCTGGGAAAACCAATCTGGATTGGATGTATAGGAGAAGCAGTATAGGACTTCATTCTCTAACTGAAAGTGATGATACTTTCAATACATATGAAAACTGCTTTTACATATGAATCACCTAGTCCAAACAAGCACCCAGCTAAAGGCCCAAAGGCAGCTATCCTCAAAATTTTGTTGCTGTTGATTTTTTAGAATCAAGCTGCTAGAAGAATAAAACACCAAGACTTTTTTCATACAAAATTTTTCTCATCAAGACAAAATACTATTAATTTTAATTAATGAAAAATGCTTTTTAAACCTCCAAATGAAAAGATTAATTATGAAATACAAGAGTTCAATTATTTTTTGTTTGAATGATTATTCAAAATTTTTTATTTTTGCTTGAAACCAATTTTAAAATGAGATTCATTTTGGAGGTGACTATGTTATGTTAAAATCTATTTTGCATCTAAATAAGGCCAACTGAAGATTTAACTTTATAGATATGCTCTTATGACATATGAACAGTGTTTAGAATTAATCTAGTATACTACAAAGATTAGACATTTTCAGAGAAATAAGCATAATTTTTTATACTATCATTTCAAATATAAGATTTTTTTATTATTATTCAAGAGCAAAATTTTTCTCCATGTTTTAATTTTTCATGAAAACTTTTGCATATTTTAAGTAAGATTTTTTCTGTATTACTTTCACATATTTTTTAATGTTATGCAACTATAATATTTTTTATATATATAAATACTTCTTACGATTGTTTAAATTGTTATTAGAAAACAAGAATTTTATTTTGCCCCTTATCTAACATACCTTTTAAGATTAATAATCTTCAGTTGGTTTAATAACTTTTTATTGTTAAATAATAATTAGCTTATACAAATAATGTGATCTATGAATTATCTTCATGAACTTTACTTATGCGTGATAAGATGCCAAAGTACAGATAAGTTGAGAGTTTAAAATATTTTTAGAATGTGTATATGTGTAATTGTACAAAAAATGAAAGTTTTATTTTTAATATAAAATGTTGTCATGCACCATGTAAGAATTTTTAGCATCATTGCCCTTTATTTTTTAAGGGTTTCCTTCCATTCTCAATGTTTCATGTATTTCATTAGTTTCACATTTTACATAATAAAACTGAAATGATACTGAAATTTTCTCAAAATGATTTATTACCTAATTACTCCAAACCATTTCAATGCCACTTGAAGCTGAAAAAATAGATGAAATTAAAATTTTTCTTTTTAAATAAGAGTTTTACCTTACTTTTAAAACTTTTAAATAAGAATTTAATTCTCTATGTATGAACCTTGACTGTTTTATTGTTTGTTTGCTGGCATCATCTTATAAAGAAAAGCTGACTTCACTGTTTACTTTATCTATTACCACATGTATTTCAAATAATAACTTGATTATAATTTGGCTAGTCTGTATTATTTGTCATTGTACCATAACTAAATGCATGTGTATATGAGGTGCATATTTATGGTATATTGATAGTAAATAATAATATTTCTAAATGGTAGCAATTTCATAACCAGAAACTTTATTTTAAAAGACCTATCTTAAATCACAGTCAAGACAAATAGAAAACATCTAGTTCATTGAGTGACTTCCACTTTATCAGAAAGATATTTCAGTCTTAGCTTTGATTCTACACACTGACAGATCTACTAATGTTTTGCAGTTTAGAAGTATTGTGCACAGAGATATACAAGTTGTTTTTAGAATCTGAAGCAATTGTATTCACTTTGAACATTAAAAAAAAGTAATTTATTTATAAAATAATTTCACATATGACTCATTTAATATCATTTTGTGACAAACTTTGAGATTTTGCTTTTTAGTGACAAAATAAAGGGATAGAGGGATTGAGGGGTTCATAATCCTCCAAGAACATAATAAAATTAACTACAAAAACTAATAATCAGTGTTGAATACATTATGAGAAAAGTGCAACAATGTAATAACATTGTTGCACGATCCTTCCTGGTGTGATATGAACACCTTTATTAGTACCCCATGAAGCCAATTGAACTTACATTGGGAGCTTTTTACAGAATTAGAAAGAAAAAAAAGGTATGCTCTGGAGAGTCAACATTGGGAAATGGAGGGCTAATCTTGATTAAATATTGTGTTTTTCTATGCCAATAGATCATTTTCAATTGAAATCAAAGAATTGTAAGTGTTAATTCAAATTTCAAATTTGTGCAATGATAATGAAATTAAGAGCTATGTGGCAGTTTCAGAAAGAATACATATTCATAAAATTGATTACTGTTTTTCTAATGAAATGATTTCTGTAAGCATTTTTTTTTTTTTTTTTTTTTTTTTTTTTTTTTTATAGAACAGAAAAGTTGAAATATGTTGCACAGTTATATAATAATCATTTCACATTGACCATAACAAGATGTTATGTTATGCCTTAATATGGGATTTTTTGTTCTTTATGTTTCTGTAACTTGAATTATTATGGTGTACATGGTATAAATTTCTTTATCTTATTTCATCTGATCAAATTATAAAGAAATTTTGCCATAGAATGGGTATAATAATAAGAATTTAATTGATAATTTTTCATAACAAGAGTGAAACAGTTATTTTCAACAGGGAAGTTTTTACTAAAGTGAAGCAGTTATTTGGAAATTTTATACAATTCAAGTGAATAACAGTATAAAATTATTATCACCATATTTTTATATTTTTCATTGGAATTTTGTTGAATGGATGTTTTGATTTAAGCTAGAACAAGTTAATATTTTTTCTACCAAAGTTTTGTATACATTATTTATAGATTCAAAAAATATTTCATTACTACTTTAGCTGTGATGTTTATTTTCTTGAGAAAAATCACTCATTGAAAATCAATTCATTCTTGCTGTTTCCCATATTTCATATGTTTTTGCATCATTTTGTAAAGAATAGAAATTATTTAAGACTGACAGAAAACATACGTGGGCTAAGTCATTGAATTTGCTATAATAATCAAGATATTTAAAAATATTATTATCTTAATTACAGATAGAATTAATAACAATCTGTTTTTTCTGAAATTATAAAACCGGAGTTTGTTTACATTTACCATATTTTATTATTGATGCAATTAGTAAATTATTTCCATTCTGGAAATAACTGCTACTTTAAAGGTAAAGCATTTTACATTTCATGGTAAAGAATTACCTAATTTATTTTTTCTTTTGCACTTATATTTATAATAATTATTTTCTTGAAAGAAAAAAATGTTGATAAATTTAGAATATCTTTAATTTCTTTCCATCATTTACTTACGAAATTGGCATCATTTTTTACTAAATCTGAATATTAGCTTAGTACTTGAAGCTAAGGAAATTTTATTATACCTAAATTTTTAAAGTAGGATTCTCTAGTGTGTATAAACATTTGAATTTAAAACTTTTTTATAAGACTGGTTTAAAATTAAAAAGATCAGTATTAGTTTAAATTTAACTACAACTATTTGGCACAAGTATAATCAAATCTAATGCTTCAATATTCATTAATTATATTATAGCATAAGTAGCAGACTTTAAAATGAACACATATGTAATGAATATATATGTATTATGTTGCAATATTTTGTGTAATCAGTTTTCAAACATTTTTGCATTTTGTAAATATAAAAGCAATTTTTTTAAAACATTCTTTTTCATCATTTATTTTCATTAAATATTTGTATTATATGATTGTAAGTTACTGTACATAAAATTCTGATCACCTGTTTTATGTAAGATATAGCTTTATAAAGTACAGATGTTTAATAAAATATTTTTGACTTTTTCATATCTAGTTTCTTTTTTTATTTGAGCTTCTTTTTTGCACTTCATGATTAAACTAGTCGGATGTGGCAAACTCAAAACTTTCTTCTATCTCATACATGTTCAATATTTGCAAGCACAGTACCAAAATTAAATTGTAATCTATGTCCATAATGAGAATTCTAAAGGTATGAAATTCTATGCATTAGTTCTTGACATTTAACTGTCTCTAAAGTCATTTAAATCCTTCAAAATACAGCATAACAGTGCCACCTATTGGGCAATTAACACAAACCTAATCAGCAAAAACTTCTGTCAAGTATAACTGAATCCTATGTTAGATGAAAACTTGCACATTAGTTCTTGAGACAGAACTACACCAAATGATTTACACCAAAACATATGAGCACCAATATTTATTAAGTTATAACTGAATCTAGTGATGAATGAAGTTTGATCAAAATTCGTACATTATTTCTTGAGACAGAGCTATTGCAGAAATCCTGAAATAATCAGTATAGCCATCAGACACAGACAGATTATCAAATAAAGAAGTTTTTTGGTATTTCTGACTTTAAAAATTTTTAAATCCATCAAAAATTGGAAGTAAAAAAATTTCACAAGTCCAATACTTTCTTCTTGTAAAGATAGAAGAAAGTAAAAATGGCTTGATGAACATGCATAACAACCTAAGGATCCTTGATTGTTGACATTATTTTACATATTGTTGAAAATCTAACCTTTTATACAATGCTAGGAGGCAATTAAAAATAATCATGAAATAATGATAGAAATCAAAATGACATGATTGATTGCTCAATGACTTGATTTCTCCAATTTTTATGAATAAAAGAAAAAAGGGAAAATGATTTTTAACACTTTCCAACAAAGTTGAAAAGAGTTTATGCTTTTGTCTGGCCATCTTGCCGTATGGCCAACTATCCAGCTCTAACTCTCATAAATGTACTCCAATTGCCCTGCAATTTTAGGACATTATTGACGTTTACCCTAGCAAAACCCTATTGAAAATGAAGTTTATGGCCGTCTGTCCATACTCTAACTCTCATAAATATACTCCAATTGCTTTGCAATTTTTGGACATTATTTAGTTAATAAATATACAATAAAACTATTTATATCTTTTTAAAAAAGTAAATGAAATTAAATAAACAGTTTACTAATAACTAAACAACAACAGCCGGACTACCATGTTAGGCATAAAATCGCCATTTTGTTGTAGTCGCGCAAATGTGGTGCGTATATGACAACTGTGCCAAAAAAATCAATTAGAAATAATATAAGATAAAACTATTTAATTTAAATATGGGATCAATCTTTGTACAGCTTGAAAAAACATTCATTGTCAAAGTCGATCCATTAAATCAATATCTGGCGATTTATCAATTACCAGAACTACCGGATGAATTTTAAAAGATTATTTACATCATTGTATAGGTTTGCGGCATATTCATAATATAACGATAATCTATTTTTTTAAACAAGTTGAGATTTTCTTTTTTTCTTTTAGGCTTTAAAGATTGCTATTTGTAAATATTTGTCAGTTGCGCAACTATATATTATGCTATTGTTGATTAAATGATTGAAACGGTTATTGGGAACTAAAACGGTCTATAGAGGCGCTGCTCTCAGCCTTCGATACAGGATAACTGTCCCTTTAATTTTCCCCTTTAACTAATGTTAAAGTCCCATTGAAACAATACTTTATTATAAATGTATTTAAAAGTTTTCGATATTCAAATTCGTATAATATTTACTTAGTCATATAAGACAGCAAATGTCACAGGAAATCTGAAATTGTGCAAAAGAATAATTATTCTGAACAAATTTAAAACGCATGTAATGCAATGAGCTTACATGGCGTTATCCTGAATGGAGAAGTTACATCTTTTCTCCACCAGATGGCGTATTCGAGCGCTTGAATTGAAAAAATATGAACAAAGAGAGAAATAAAGAATACTGCCCAGTTAAACTGATGGCATTGAGCTCACAGGCTACAAATACTAATACATTAAAGCCTTATATTTTCAAGAATTAATTCCGTTCGAAAAAAAATTAAGAAGGGGAAACAGCTCTCCCCTTTCCTCTTTTTTTATACTTAATCATTGAACCTCCTATACTATCAAAGATATGCTTTATCATATAAAAAATCTATATCCAAACTTCAGAGCAAATGAGATAATTCTTAATAAAAACCCATTTAGCATTTATATAATTTAAGAGGAGTTATCCCCTCTTTTATACTTAACCATTAAACTTCCAAAACTATTTAGAGATTTGAACGAAATCTGAAAATTCTGCTTGAAAAACCCATTTATGTAGATTAAGGGGGGGGGGCATTAGAACCCCTGTTCCTTCTATTTATACTTATTCCATGAACACCTAATAACAGCCACGGAATCGCCTCATCAGAATGATCCTAATCTAAATTTTGAATGAAAACTTAATTCTGCATGAAAATCCCATTTATATCAACTAATGGGAGGGGCATGAGCCCACCGTTCCCGCTCTTATGCATATCGAATGAACTCCAAAAACTAATCAGGGAAGCGCCTTGTCAGGATATACCTACATACAAAATTTCAAGTGGATCGGATATTTTTATCATGAGTTATCGCGTTACGCACGAACGTACATACAGAACGGACGGCACATAAGCTCTCAGGCTATGATAGCCTGTGAGCTAAAAAATGTTAGTAATTTTTATTTAATTAATAATAATAAAATAAAAATGATGTTTTTAAAATTTGTGACAGCTGGAAAAATTTGGCAAGATGCTGAAACGGCATTTTGCCCCCCCCCCCCATTTTTAGCTCACAGACTATCATAGCCTGAGAGCTTATGTGCCCGTCCGTTCTGTATGTACGTTCGTGCGTAACGCAATAACTCATGATAAAAACATCGGATCCACTTGAAATTTTGTATATAGGTATATCCTGATAAGGCGCTTCCCTGATTAGTTTTTGGAGTTCATTCGATATGTATAAGAGGGGGAACGGGGGGCTCATGCCCCTCCCCTTAATTGATATAAACGGGATTTTCATGCAGAATTAACAGTTTTCGTTCAAAATTTAGATATAAGATCATTCTGATGAGGCGAGTCCGTGGCTGTTATTAGGTGTTCATTGAATAAGTATAAACAGGGGAACGGGGGTTCTAATGCCCCTCCCCTTAACTTGTATAAATGGATTTTTCAAGCCGAATTGTCAGATTTCGTTCAAATCTCTGAATAGTTTTGGAAGTTTAATGGTTAAGTATAAAAGAGGGGAATAACTCCTCTTAAATTATATAAATGCTAAATGGATTTTTATTAAGAATTATCCGATTTGCTCTGAATTTTGGATGTAGATTTTTTTTATGATAAAGCTTGTCCTTGATAGCTTAGGAGGTTCAATGATTAAGTATAAAAAAGAGAAAGGGGAGAGCTGTTTCCCCTACTTAATTTGTTTTTCAAACAGAATTAACCCTTTAAAATGTAAGGCTGTAATGTACAATTAGTATGCGTAGCCTGTGAGCTCAATGCCTTCAGTTTAACTGGGCAATATTCTTTTTATTGATTTTTTCGTCAATCGCGCAAATCAGAGTAGGATACGGAACTCTTCCCCTTATTGTTTTGTATTTGAATGAAATGTGTGAAAGGCGTGTGGCACAGATGTCATATATACAACACATTGACGCGATATTTTTCTGAGGCCAATTTGGCGAAAACTTCGTTTTCAAATACCAGTTACATATATATTTTTGGCACAAATGTCACAGACACATCACATTGGTGTGATATTTTTTTATGCCAATTTGGCAAAACCTTCGTTTTCAAATACCAGTTACCATACATATATCTTTTAATTATTTTCTGTTGTTTTTAAAAAGGAAATAATAATAAATAAAAAAAGTTTACCTAATAATTATAGAACAAAACAATTTATATCATTCTAAAATAGAAAATAAAAGTAAATAAACAGTTCACTAGAAACTAAACAACAGCAGGCGGATTGCCATTTCAGACATAAAATCGACATTTTGTTGAAATCGCGCCAATGTGGTGCGCATATGACATTTGTGTCAGGCGTGTATTTTAAATGTATGTAATGTGGCTATTTTACATGTATGTATTGTAAATGAAATGAGGGAAAGGTTCATATTCTAAAGGAATTGAATGCAATAAGAATGATGAACATGGAAACAATGTTTGACAATTTATCACACACGCCTAACTAACATAAAACTATCGCTTTTCGTTGCAATTTTTATATCAACCTATATTAAAAATAAAGAAGAAATATATTGGTAGACAAAAAGGATTGTTACGAGTTCTGTTTATAATGTTAGAAATATTTCTAATATTGAATATTACGATACTATTCCGCAAGTCAAACAAAAATGCCATCACAATGACAGACACATTTCCATGTAGCTGTAACACAATGATAAGCCTATTATTCAACCACTAAAATAGAGTTTTTGCAGACGATGTCGACCAAGCTATGCCTTTAGCAGACCAGTTGCATTTTAATATGATAGCCGAGTTTTGTCTAATCCGAGAAATTTAGCCCCCAACTTGATGAAGTGATTCCCTGTGCAGCCGCTTCTCAGTTCAATAAGAATGAAGAATATTTGAACACAAATTTCCATTCGTCCAATAAACAATCTTTTTCGAACGGTGCATATTTGGGGAGGTGTGATTTTTGCAATTCGTGGGTAAAGTCTATACACCACGAGTAATATAAATGTCTTCATCGAATTTATTATCATCTTTAATGCTAGATGATCATCTAAGAATTCTACTCATTGCGAACTTTCAGGAAGACTTAAGGGTGTTCTTAAATCAAAAAGGACAACTTTGTGACATATGCTTTAATTTCTTTTTGTTCGGAAATGCGTGAAACTAGCAAATGTTGTTATTCAGAAACTGTCTAATTGCACTCAATTCTCTATTTTTTAAAAACACAATAGATCTTTCCTAACAAGCCTTCAAAGTTGACGTTTTTGAGCACATTTCCCGACGAAAGCCGAAAAACCGGTCGAAAAGCAGGAGAAAAACGGGTGATCACGTGATCGAAATAGCTCAAAACTGGATAGATAATTTAATGATCATAAAATGAAAAATTAAGTTCGATTTGAAATCGCTTCCATAGTCAGGCCTTTCTGTTAAAAAATGAATTTGTAAATGTGTCAAAACATTTTGCGCTTGTTGAGCGGAGCAGTTGAGTATCCTTAATCTCTCCTAACACTTTCTCAATTTATTTTCAACAGTCACGCGAATTCGAAAACCGGAGAAGCAAACTTCCGATTTTTAAAAGAAATTCTTTCAAAAAAAAAAAAAAAAAAAAAAAAATCTTTTAAATGCTTTGAGTAAAAATATGTAAATTTGAAAAAAAAAAATCAGTTCTGTCAGAGTTGTATCGATTATTACCTGATACCTAGAATTTGCCGACATTAGGGGAGCGAGACGCCGCACAGTGGAGTATTTGACCCAAAAACCTGGTCAAAAAAGCAAAAATTAAAATTTCGTCAACAATTGTAAAAATTATATTTTTTAATAGCTAACTAATTAGTGCATCGATCTATGTCTATTTTAGGAACCTGAGTTATATATGGTGGCTCCGGGCCTCAGCTGAAGAGGAAGTTTCTTCGTGAGAAGACGTGGTTTTTTGTTGTTTTTTGGCTTTGTTGTTATGTTTAAATATATTTTTTTTGTGGCTCAATGAATTGTTGAATTGAAACAAAACATGGCTTACGTGTTTAACAAAGGTCAGAGCTTAGTGTTAAAACATGTGTTAATTTAAATAGTTTAGTTTTTAATGTAATAAAAAAATATTAAATGTGTAAAAAGGTTATTTTTAAAGCGTTTTTGGCTCTAATTGATACATATCGAAAGCTTTTTAAATATGTGCCGCGCTTTGCCGCGCCATGTTTGAGTTATAATCGTATTAGTTATAGTCTTGAGTGTCAATTTCTGCAAAAAAATCTTGCGCATGTTTGTGCGATTTTTTTATAAAATTTTTTTTCGGGATGACTATTTAAATGCCCCGTTTTGCAGCCACCGAATTGAAGAGATAAGAACTATATATTTACTGTCGTATTGCAGGTTTATAGCTCACAGACTATTACCGGAGAGCATTTGCACCTACATATTATGTCTGTATGTATGTACGTACGTACATATGTACGTATGTAGGTACGTACATACGCACGCAACTCGACATCTTTGATAGAAATATCCGATCTCCTTCAAATTATATATACGTATTTATTGAAAAAGGGTTCCCTAATTAATTCTTGGGACTCATGTGTGTAACATAAGAGGAGAAAGGGAGGAATTAACCCTTCCGAGGGCGATGTCCTTAAAAAGGGACACCTAATTTTAATTTCAAAGCTGACAAACGGCAGCAAGAAAATTTAATTAAAATTTTCCTTTTATAATGTACGTGAAAATAAGCAACTTCATATTTTCTAATAACTCCTTTTATAAATTATGGTATCAGTCCATTATTTCATCAGTTTAAAGAAAGAATTACTCCGCGCCGGAAAGGGTTAAAGTCTCTGTTAAGAGATGGTAAATTAATATATTTTTTATACGGGCGGCTTTTGGCTCCTGCCGCTGTGACAATGTATTTAAGCACAATAAAAAACATAATAATGCGGCTTGTTTCTATTTTTTTCTTTTCCATTTCTTTTATATAATTTTTAAATTCTCGAGATTATGTTTAAAAAAAACCCAAAACTACCTGTTGCATTTTTTCTTTTTTACGAGAGTTGGTTTAAATTTAGGGGAAAAAATTGGCATCTGTTTGTCTTAAAATCTAACTTACACTTCGTCAGCTTTTAAGATATAAAATATTAAACTAAGCTATGGATTTGTATGCATAGGTCATAGTATGCTAAAAGTTAGCTCAGTGAAACGCATAGCCCAATTAAAAATGTCCATTCCGTGAATGGAAATGTACTTGAGAACTTTTGTGCATCCCTGTATATGATATATAGAATGTATCCACACCAATAAATATTTAATAAAAGCTGTCCCATTTTAAAACGCCAACACAACTACAAACGCACTTCCAGCAATTATTGGTCATAGACTTCAATACTTAAATTTATTCTTCCGCCATATTCTTTTGTGTGTCCCTGTAAATGAATGATCTATTAAATGCACACCATATTCCACAATAAGTGCCTTAGTACACATTAGTGATATATATAAATTTCAGCACGTTTAAAAGTGTGATATCATTAAAATACAGAAGAAACGATTTTTCCCCATTGACTATAATGTAAGGGAATTCTTTTGGGTGTCTCTGTAAATGAACCGTCCAAGCTATAGACTTCATTTACAATGCCAAACATTCCATAGTGATACCCAATAACATCTAAAAATTTCAAGCCAATCGGACTATATTTACATCGAAAAATATTTTTGACCGGGATTTCGGGTCAAATACTCCACTTTGCGCCGCCCTATACCCAGTGGCTCAGCCAAGGGGGTGGTTTTAGGGTTAAAAACCCTCCCAGAGCTGAGAAAGATCGCTATAATTGCTGCTTATATGAATGAAATCCAAACTTAATATTTAAATGTTTTAGCGCATTTCGGAATCCACCACTTTAGTGAATCAGATTTTATTTAATAAAGTGATTCAATTAAATGGCGAAAATTCTACTTAAAATTGTGAAAGTGCATATTACATGAATCAGTTAAGTAAAAATTGGTTATTTGAACTAAATGACTTTTCTTAAATGCTTCATGCTAAAAAAAAAAAAAAAAAAAAAATATGATTTCCAGCCACACAGACGCTCTTTGAGTTTAAGTATTATACAGTAAATATTCTAATTAGTACTGATTCTATTAACCGGCGATTCAAATAGCCGGCAATCACCTTTATTAGAAACTCAAAACCCCCCTTAGAACCGAATTCTGGCTGCGCCATTGCCTATACGCCCCTAATGCAGTGGCGCATCCAGAATTCGGTTCTAGGAGGGTTTTGAGTTTCTGATAAAAGTGTTTGCTTGTTATTTGAATCGCCGGTTAATAGAATCAGTACTAATTAAAATTCACTATATAATACTGAAACTCAAAGAGCATCTGTATGGCAGGAAATCATTCTATTAGCATAATACGTCTCAGAAAGTGATTTAGTTCAAATAACCATGTAATATGCACTTACAGAGTTTTAATTTTAAGTAGAATTTTTCCATTTAATTGAAACACTTTATTAAATGAAACCTGATTTAATAAAGCGACGGATTCCGAAGTACGCCAAAACTTAAATATTGTTTGATTTGATTCATATAAGCGGCAATTATAGCGATCTTTCTTAGCTCTGGGAGGGGTTTTAACCCCAAATCCACCCCCTTGGCTGCGCCAAAGTTCTAATGATAGAGTAAAATTACAGAGTAAAACTTAGTAAACTGAATTCCCTGGTCAATTGCGATTCCGTTTTAGGCAAATTTCCAACATAGCAGGAATAATGATTCCCTTGCTGGGAGCAAGAAATTTTTAATGCAAGTCCTGTGAGTGAATGTATTTTGAAATGGTATACTTTCACTCTGTCATAGTTATCTCCTCTCGATCTCCTGGTGATGTGGTTGAATTTTCATTTATTTTATGTACTGCTGCCATCTGGTGTTTTGAATGTGAAATAGATTATTTTTTGCAATCGGTAATGTTAACTCTGCATATTTGCTCTTTTTCAATGACGGAGTATTAAAATTTGAACGCCATCATTTAAATAAATGACTCAGTGCCCATTGAAATACCTTTTTATCTGAGCATGTTATACTTTTTGATGTATTATATAAAATGGTTTTATGAACGACAAAGATTTAATTAAGAAAAAGTGCAATTCTCGAGATGAAATTTGAATCTATATATTTATACATATTTGAATTAAAAACCTACACTTCTACAATTTATTAAATGTTGTTTAGCATACCCTTTTTTATAAGCGTGCTAGTTAATAGTAAAGTAAATACTTTTGAAATTTTGGTTTAAGAATAAAAAAACAAAATGTCATAACGCAAGTAAAAATACAGTAAAATGTCTATTTATTTAATATTTGAATTAAAATAAAATATTTATATTACTGAAAATTTTAGTTAAACTCAGCCTCTAGTCCATTTCATGCATCCCCAAATGCACACCATAGAGTTCTAAGTTTCTAAGAATAATATAACTTATAATTCAGTGATGAAGACAGACTTTTGGAATTTGTCTTCTAAAAACATTTCGAACTTAGCCGTAGAATAGTTTTAAAATTTATTATATTGAAACCATTTAGCTTAATATGTTTGCTATATTTGTGAGACCTCATTTTATCGATTGAATAAACAAATAAATAAATATAGGTATCGGCCAACAAATACTATTTGTTATATATGTTATATATCTGTTATATTTATTAATAATTTTATAATATATTATAACATTGAAAATTTTCTTCTTGGGAAGAAATCTGCAAATACTGAAAAAATTCTACATAAAGCTTCCAGATTGTGATCCCCCATGCCAAAACTTGAATTTCCTAGAAAAAATGTTACATAATAATCATGTATACGCCTATTACGTACTTAGATTTAATAAAATTATTCATCATTTAATTTAACATTAAACTTCTAAGATTGGTTAAAATTATAAATTATGTCGGAATAATTAGTATATTACTGAATCATTAGATAGACAAAACATAAATCCCACCTTTTTAGCAGATTTTGGCTTATCGACATTTTAACCCTATGCCAGGTAATGAGAGTCACCTCTGGAATACAAAGGGTTAAGGCTGTTCTTAAATCAAAAAGGGCAACTTTGTGACACATGCTTTCATTTAGTTTTGTTCGGAAATGCATGAAACTAGCAGGTGTTGTTATTCAGAAACTGTCGAATTGCACTCTTTTTTCTGTTTTTTAAAAAACACAATAGATCTTTCATAACAAACCTTCAAAGATGACGTTTTTGAGCACATTTCCGACGAAAGCAGAAAAACCAGTCGAAAAGCAGGGGGAAAACGCTAATCACGTGATCGAAATAGCTTAGAACTCGATAGATAATTTAATGATCATAAAATGGAAAAATAAGTTCAGTTGGAAATCGCTTCCATAGTCAGGCATTCCGTCTTTCTGTTAAAAAATGAATTTGTGTCAAAACGTTTTGTGCTTGTTGAGCGGAGCAGTTGAGAACACCCTTAAGGCTGTTTTGGAATTCAAAGAGGCACATTTAGGACAGAAGTTATATATCATTTTTTGTTCGGAAATTCCTGAAACTGGTAAGTATTGTTTTTCAGAAACTATGTCATCCGTTTGAGTAAACATAATAGATCTTTCAGAAAATACTGTCAAAGTTGAGGTTTTGAAGAGAAAGCAGAAAAACCAGTCAACGAAAAGAGAAAAATGCCTTGTCACGTTAAAGGCACTTATAACTCGATAGGTCATTTATTTATCAAAAAAAGAAAAAATCATTTTGAATCCAAATCACTTCCATTGTTGTGTTTGCTAATTCCGTTTAAAAATGTGTATGTCACTGTATCAGAAAGTTTTGCGTTTGCTAAGGTGTGGGACTCATGCGAAAACTGTAGTGCTGCCATCTATGAGGGGGATTGGGAGACCCTTTTTCACAGTCTAACTGGGTTAACCCTTCCAGCGTTAGAAAAACTCTGAACGTAAAATAAATAATTGATTGACACCTATGAAATAATTGACTGAAATGAATTTCTCCGAAAATAAAAATCTGTTTTTCTACACAAGTAAAATATTATTAAAATATTCTTTGTGCCGTTTGAAATGAAAATTGCCACTGAAAGGGTTAAACGAATGGCGATTGCAGCTGCAATAAATGTGATATGTACAAAATTCAGGCGAATTGTATAGTCCTTTCATAAGCAATGTCAGGTGTCTCCACATTTCGCATGAGCTGCCAAATTGTGTTGATGGGATACCCGAACCTTATACACGTAATTAATTTGGAGTTCAATTGCTATGATATTTTGTACTCTTGGGCCATTGATAATATGCTTAACTATACATAAAATCAGTGTTGAATAATGATTTTGTACTTAAAAATGAAAATATTTTGAAACGAATCTAATGTTGGTGGCCTATTTCGGTCTAATTTCGGTAGCGTGCACTCTCAAATTTGTATAGAATGATAAACTTAATTGAAAAAGTAGCTAAACGAACCTGACCTTTGACTAATGGAATGCTCCGATCGATTCTGTTTTGATTTTATATTTTAAAATGGAAATCTTTTCAAACGAAGATAATGATCCCAAGTCTTTGGCAGTGTACACGCAGGAAAAAAAAGCTAAAAATCACATAAAAAATCTTTAAAATTCAAAAATCGCACGGAACAAAATTCCTGCAATGGATTAAAAGAATAAATCAGGATTCCTTTTACGAATGTAGAAAAATCGATGCGAAACATTGGAAATAATATTATTAACCTTCTAAGTTCTGAAGTATCATATGTGATACTCGAGAACAAGGATAAAAACTAAACTATTGAATTTTTACACGTTTATTTTACTTCTATAAAGGTGAATGTATTTGCTTTGGATCAAAACCAATAAAGGGCAGCATTGATGCTTATTTCTTCATAAAATAAATTTTATTATCATCTGAGTGAGCAAAATCCATTCCAGACAGTGGGTCCAAGAAAATGAAAAATTCTGTAAAAGAGGCAAAAAATAGGCATTATTTGAAATTTTTTTTTCAAAAATATTGATCAATTAAGTTAGCGATGCACAACCTTTTTGCCAGAAAATCGTTTGACACCAGAATATTTGAAAAGTGACGTTTCTCTTCTTTCATAGCAAAGTTTCTGTCATTATTATAAGGAAAATTATTCTGCTTAAAATTACTGGTATCAGTTTGGCCCGCGGGCCACAGGTTGTGCACCCGTAAGTTAAGTGGCTAAACTCAAAGTATAATTACAAGAAATATAAATTAGAAATTTTCATTAATATTATTTTTGGAAAAATAAGTTATTTTTTAATAACAAACTTCAGATTTAGCCGACATTTATTCGTGATAGATTTTACAACTTTAGAGGTAAAGGGATATTTTTTTCATAATTATCCATTTAAGTACAAAGAGAAAAAACTACCTATAAATTCTTTATTATTTATATAAAGATGCATTATTTTAAACTGCGCAACACAGTAAATAAACAAATTTGTAATTATTTGCAATTATTTATTATTTAGCATTGAAATATGTATATCTCAATGCTTATTTTAAAAGGCTAATGTTCTAAAAATAACTATGGGTATATCAAAATATTTTTGAATCTCTACTTTAGGATTTGGAAATTTTCTTTCATATTTTGCTTTTATTTATTCAACGTCGAGAAACTGACTGCAGCATCCTATTGTTAGAAAACATTTATTAAGCCGTGCTGCATTGTAGTAAGTAAAATGAGGATTTTAATTATTTTTTTTACTACAGAAATCCTTGCATATAACTCACCTAAATGAAATTGATGTAAATTAAAAGCATTGTCTTGTATTTAAATGACTTTCATTCTACCATTGGTAAATGATCTGCACTACTTACTACTAGTTTCAAAAGTTTAAGTAATTAACAAAAATATGCTGGTTAAATTGAAATGGATAACATTTAATTGATTTCGTGTATTTTGTTTCTTCATTTATTCTTGAAGAAAGAGAACGACATTTTAATTATTGACGTTACTAATCCTTTCGAAAATGGACCCGATGTATTTGCTGAAGCCAAAAAAGAGAAGGAGATTAAATACGATATACTGGCACAGGACTTCATGGCTAAAGGGCTCAGGACTAAGGTGAAGGCTGTAATTGTTGGTGTTCCGGGATCATAGGAACCTGAATATGACTGTGTTCTGAAATGACTTTGCTCAACAAAGTATCTCAAGACTATGTGCAAAATTATGCTGAGTGAAACTATCGCTTACAACCAAGATATATATAATGAGCACCTAAGAAAATCGCCTCAGGACTCTAGGCACCAACAGATATAATGATGTCCCCTGAGCGGCATGCATTTTCATTATGTATATTTGTCATATTTGTCATATATGTATTTTTTGTTTTGTTGTAAATAAAGTATATGATTATAAATAAAGTTATAAATATATAAAATTCAGACAAGGCGCTGAGATAAAGTGCCACAAGTTATCACATGGACAACCTGTCAGAGATACTCTTAGTCTTTTTAAATATATATTTTAATTGTAAACCTTCCAAAATCCACACGTTTTTTATTTAACGTAGTATCCCCATATTTTATTTTAGTATACACAATTAATTAAATTTGTATACGTATAATGGAATTAATTTACTTAAAATTATACGAAAAATATATTTATCGTATCTTATAAAGTTTATCTTATATGGTAAATTCTTAAAAAATAACAGTTTCTTCCTTTCTTTCCACTTGGAAGAAACACATTTCTTCCGCCGGTTCTTTTCCATTGTTTTTTCTATTATGGAAGAAACTTGCCAACCCTGCTGTGCGCCAAAAAAAGTTAGAGTATTTTCACGCCTTGAAGGTATTTCTAGCAAGATTTCAGGTACAATTTTTTGTATTCAAAGTCATCTGAAACATGCGTTGGAGGTATTTGCAATCATCTGTTCGAGTTTGACGGACTACCATCCAGCTTCCAGAGAGTTTAGTTGGTATTACTAGTGCGCTTATGTGTGAAAGTGGAGAGATACTATGCTCAGATTGTACTTAACTAGACGCGTTGTCCAAACTATGATAAAGCTGGAGTTTTTTATTCCAGGAACTTGGCAACACTCGCATCAACGAGTTCGATTGTTTGAGAGATACAAGTTTATAAGAATTAAGTTAGTGATAATGGCAGATTCGTCAAGATGTTTGGCGATTTGTTTTTGCTCAGAAACGTCTTAACCGATCATCAAACCAAACGTTATACCCCATAATTTGCCTAGCTCCTATTCAGGTAATATAATTTTACTGACAGATCAGCGAGCATAAAAATATGAAAGTTGGTCAATCGATTTTATTTTCACTGGTTTCCTCAAGATGTTTCTATCCACAATGGAAAGATTTTCAAAGGCAGACAGAGATGACAGAGTAGCCTCATGTAGCAAATACTTACAGTACAAAATTACATCATCATTATCTTTAGGATCTTTTTTATGGGGGTGCTACGATTCTATTGCCAAAAATTGCAAAATCATTTACAATTATAACATTGCATATTTTGCAAATTAGAGTTTCTTAAACAAAATCACTAAATTTTTTCTAAAGTCAATGTTCTTCTGGAAAAGAGTTTGTTTATCCATTTTACTTACAACAGTTTTATCAATTTTTCAACATTTACTGTGGTTTGTATTTCAAAACGCCATTATCCCGCATTTAAATATTTTAAAATATTCTTGAAATAATTAAATCATTATATGAAATTTATCAAAATACCTGTAGTGAGAAGATGAAATATTTATACTATAGTGGATATGTTCAATGTAGTTTTCACGCAGTGAACGAAAGAGAGAAGTCACGATACTTTACGATACCTCGACAGTCATGTGATCTACATAGACTAGCTTCCACCAATAGATAAACTGCTTTTCAGAGCACTTGATCACGTGATATTCAAATATCATAGTCAGCCTGTCTCGTTAACTGCGTGCTTTCAGTAGCACTGAGAGAGAGTAATACCCTAATAATAAATTTCCTACTTTAAACCCAGTTCATTAGCACACTTAGTACAAATTGATATTCTGAATAGCTTTATTAAGGCTCCTGTCTCTCCGAGCGAGAACACTCACAAGCTAATGCTATTCCTATGGGGAAGTTGTTATCTAATAACATTATTTGCATTTTAAGATATTTAAATATATATATTTTTTGCTTTGGATAGCTGAGGTCTCCCTCCACATTGCTCCTTTTTTACTTTTTCGTTTTTGGTTGCAGATATTTTTTTAAATGACGGTTTCATTTTCTGAACCGGTTTTGAAAGTGGAACTTTTAACTTCTTTTTGAAAGTGAGGGTTTTGAAAAGGATCTCACCTATCCACGGAAAAAAAATATTTAAAAATATCAAAATGCAAACGAGTTATTAGAAAATAACCGCCCCATAGGAATAGCATTAGCTCGCGAATGTCTTCGATAGCAGGGACAGGAGCCTTAAGTAATTTTTTCTTTTTAACCCTTTGCACTCGAGAGATGATTTTCACTGATCATTAGTGTCCTGCATAAATGGGTGCTCCCAAGGCTTTGGACACCAGTATTTTAAACTAATTTTCTTCGCCTAATGGCCAAATAATCTGTGATAAAATATAGCGAAATTAATTGTAAGACATGAGTGGTGTCCAAAGCATTTGGCGTCCCGATTTATGAGGGACATCTGACAACACTAGTGGTGAGTAAGAGTCCCCTCTCGAGTGCAAAGGGTTAATTTTTGCGATGTTTTTCTATAATCAGCAGCCGGCAAAGGTTAATGTTACAAATTCATGATTTCATCAGAACTAAGAAATAAGTTTTAAATCTATAGATAATCTTTTTAAAGAAATCTACAAATAAACACTATTTAAAATAATATTTAAAAAAGGAATATATTTTATTCAGTTATCAAATAGTTATCTTGATACAAGATTTTACAATTGATTGATTCATTCAGTTACATAGATGAATTATTTACATTTTGTATAGATTTTAGAGCCACTTTGGGGCCTTTTCTTCGGTGTAAGTAATCGTTTTGCAGAGTTTGAACCTCGGATAAGCATTTGTAACACATCCTGCTTCTGTATGTTTCCTCATCTGTCCTGAAAAGAAAGATCCCATATTGAAATGATCTAAATACAAAAATAACTAGATGCTGGTGAAATGGCATCTATTTAAAATTCTGATTATTAATGGAACATATACAGACCATTCTTCCAAAACAAGCATTTTTAAAAAATATTAACCCTTTTCGGCACAGTGTGTCCAGTCCCGGACAAACCTAAATTTTATTTCAAACTGGCAATCGAAACCAATAATATTTCAAGAAAATTTTGCTTTTACCACGAAAGGTTAAATATAGGAGTTCTTAATATCTAAAAAAGTCGTTTGTAAATTCCGGTGTCAATCGATAATTTCTCATTTTACTAATAGAATTTGCCCGTGCCGGAAAGGGTTAGAGCATTTTTTTAAAGAGTATAAATGGCACCATAAAATGATTCAAATTAAAAATAACGCTGAAGGCAAAGAACTTCAAATTTCCACAACATATAAAATGGCGCAAATCAAGAATAAAACATCCAAATAAATTTCCATGAATATAAGATAATTTTTTCTTCTACTCTATACCAGCGGTTCCCAAACTTTATTGGTACGAGACCCACCTCTAAGAATTTTTTTTTCGCAACCTACTTACAGGGTTCGCACAGTTCTACCACTAAATTTTAAGAATATTTTCAAAGTGTTCCACGGCAGAAAAACATCGTAAAATCTGTGAATGAAGGTGGGGATTGCGTATGTTGTGGTTTAAAAATTAAATGTAAGTTTTCTTATTTTTGACAGTGGTGCTAGAGTCCTTGGAAATTCCAAGTAGTGTGCGAACCTTGTACTTAATATATTGGTGCATACCAGAAAGAAATAAATGCTATTTGAGATCCATAACCTATCAGCTATCCTATCCTATGAAAAAGGCTAATTTTCGTATGAAGGATACACTATCAACGAAAAAAACATTTCGTAAAGTGGAAAGCACGGGTTTTTTGCGCCTGGTGAAGTAATAATCAATTCTTTTGAAAGCTCTTGCACATTTCTGTATTTTTTATGGTATTTTTAAGAAGTATTTTTTTATATCACACCCGCTGATTTCATCATTCAATGTCTGTCTATAGTCTATATCCAAGCTGATATCCTCGAAGAGGTTGTCATATGGTCAACAACTAAAATATATCGCCATTACTTATGTTTGCAGTGCGTAAATATTTTGATTAAGGACTTTTGCTAGTTACATACCATTTGCATTGATTTTGAATATTTGATGATCCATTATTTTAGAACAAGCATATGAGCTCTTCAAAATTATAACATTTTTGTATACTAATCGACAAAATTCGATTAATGGGTCATTATGGGTCTGGGTCAAGCTAATTATAGCTAAAATTCTGCTCAAACAATTTTGACAAGAATTTGTGTTATTCCGCTTTCGAACACAAGAAAATCATTGGGCTAGATGATACGTTCGAGAAATTCCGGTTACTGGGTTATTTTTGAGTCACTACGGGTTAAGCTAATTTTATCCAAAAAACGGTTTTAACGATTTTGACTGAATTTCGCATTTTACCGTTTTTGGTATTGAGAAGATTACTGGGCTAAATCATATTTTTGAGAAATTTCAATTAATGGGCCATTTAAATGCCCTTCGATTCTGATTGACTATAAAGATTATGTTTAAAATGAACATTTGAAGAACGCATATTAGTTATTTGTAAAAAAGTACATTAACTTACAGTGACTGTACATCAGACTTTTTGTAAGAACTTCTATAACTGGGTGTTCTTCTTTTGCTTCGGATATAAAAAATGGGAAGTGCAGGACCTTCGAGTCTGGAATTGAAACAACCATGAGCTTTTTTTTGTATTGCCAATGCCTCAACAGATCTGCTTCTGGGAATATTGTAAGATTTTCTTTTAAATTCATCAGAATGTTCCATACGATTGAGCTTCGTATATATAAACGCTACTATGTGAAGCAAAAGTTCTTGGAATTCTATAATTGACATCAGTGAAACTCCTATGTACAAACCTAAGCACCCACCAAGGTCAGCAAATAGTTCTGGCAGCTAAGAAAAAAGAAATGAATTTTTTGAAAGTACATTTAATGTTCCATTTCCTACAAATAGGAATACATAGTATTTCACAAAAACGTATACACAATGAATTATACACAACATAATTTTTGTGAAAGTTTCAAAAATATAACTTGAAATATAAAAATATAAGCTTGAAATCCCTTGTTCCCAAAAGGAAACAAAAAGATGAGAGCTGTATCCAAATATAATACATGTTAAACACTATTTCCAGTATACAATATTGCACGTATTGGATATATTTGGATACGGCCCGTCATCATAATGATTTGTTTTGCGAACAACGGATTTCGAGCTTATTCTATCGACGATAATTTTCAAGCTATATTTTTGAGACTTTCACAAAATTTGCACCATGCATTTAGCTAATACATTATGAACATTATATTTTAACTGCATTCGCGAATGCGCAGTGAATCATTACTTAATTAACCTGCTCACTTTTCATCAAATTTTTATTATTCTTTAATTTTGATTACAGGGTATTACTTACAATGTTATTTGTCACTTTTCTGAAAAAAAGCATTTTTATATAAAAAATTCTGCAAATTATAATTGAAAAAACTGGCAAAAATTGGGACTATTACATAACAACCTCGATTTCTCTGCCAGTATACATGCTATCCTCATAAAATGATCACAGTTTATTACAATAAGATTTTAATGAAGTTCTACAGTTTGAACGCTTTTGTTACATTAATTTTGAAAGGTTATCCAAAAGATATTCGTTCTTTTTCAATTCGCTGACGGTTCCTCATGGGGTTTTGGAAAAAAATCTTCGTGTAAATATATGACGTATACTATTCTGTATAAATACCTGGAGTTTCAAAATAATTCCTCAGGTAATTTTCTAGATATTTAACGAAACGTCTAAAATAGCAAGTGGCCGGTCATAATTGGCCCTATAGTGTATATACAGTGTGCCCTACAGAAATAAAGCCACCATGATTTTGTGCCGTAATTGGAGACGAAACAAAACACAAGAACGAAATAAATATATAAAGAAAGACTACATAAAAATACATATTTACAAGGAATAACTAATTCTCTGCCCCACTTGATTAGGAAAAAAATGAATCTATAAAAAAAGAGAAAGGGAGAAGTGTCCCACCGATATAAAGCCACTATTGTTAATAGTAATTATATCTGCCATGCTTACATAGGACTTTCAATATGCGATGTGGTATGCCATTTACCAATCACTAGAAGACATTTGCATCAATATTATCCCAGGCCTCAATGATGGCGGCATTCAGTTCTGTCACAGACTTGAACTTCTGTCATTGACATTTAATGTTCTACTGAGGATACTCCACGCATTTTCTTGGGGATTGAGATGAAGATATAGGGCAGGCCATTCCATAACATGTCACCAAATATCCAAAAACCACACCTAGGAGGATTTTGTAACGGTAATGGAGAGTTTTCCTGCTGGAAAAACCAACTTGGCCCATCAATTCTCTTTTCTGTTGGCAATAAATGGGTTTCTAGCAATTTTTGGTAATTGGTAGCCTACATGCCGTCCGAAGAAAAAGTTAGGTTAAGTTTATCACCATAGTCGAAGCCTCCAGGAACTATTAATAAGCTTCCATCTGCCCATTTTGAGCCTGCCCATGTTGAAAGCTATCCACAAGCAAAGTAGAGTCGATGGGGCCAAATATCATCAAACCTGGAAGGACCAGTTTCCTCTTGTCATATTCCCAGACTAGCTCACCCGCCCGGCGTTGCCCGAGTCCATATTATCAATGTTAAACGAACTTGAAATTTGTATGATTTTATCATTAATTCGAAACATGCAGAAATGCATTGTTTGAAATACGTGGCCACTGACTGTGTGAAAAATCGGTTTAAAAAACAACTAATATTAAGCTCTAAAAATACTCAAAATGAACAATGGGAAACGGGGGAGGGAATATGTGTCCAACAATTGCGTGATTTTTGTCTGAAAGTGTTGGTATTTATCCGTAAAAATCACTGTTAAGTCACGTAACCAATTTTTTTTTTCACATAGAAATCCCAAATGAAATATTTTGAATTTGAAGCTAATTATATCACTCTTAAATCCGACTATACCGTGAATGAAATCGATACTCTGTGTTAGCTAAAAGGTTTGCATATGGTTTTATAATTTCAGAGCCACTTAACAAAAATAAGTGTATATTTTTAATCAAAGCATGCGTAATGTTCACTCTGTGGACAAATTCCTAACCGCAAACTTTTCTACCATAACCATAACCTGTCTGTAACCTAACTATGACTTAACAGTACCCTACCGTAACTTAAATATAACATAATTGTAACCTAGCCGTCACCTTATTGTAACCTATCCTTAATCTAACCATAACAACCATACCGTATTGTAATTGCAACCTAATCTCAACCTAAATGTTACCTAACCATATATTGGGTTCATGTCCATGGAAATTAGTTTGCCTTGTTCGGATCTTGTTATGGTTCTTTAGAATATTTTCGTCGGGTTCAAACTTGGTTCGATTCAGATTTCAGGTATTTTTTGAAATTGGGTTTTAATGTTCGGGTCGAAGTCGTATCCGTGGAAATTATTTTGTCTTCCTCGGATCCAGTTATAGTTCTTTGGAATATTTTTGTCGGGATCAGATTTGGTTCAATTCAGATTTCGGCTTTTTTTTCAAATGGAATTTTTGGGTTCGGATCTTCTTGCGTGTCCACGGAAATTATTCTGCCTTGTTCGAATAAGAACATGCTTCACTGGAATATTTTTGTCTAGTTCAGATTTGGTTCATTTCAGATTTCGGCTTTTTTAGGTAGATTTCGTAAGAAATACTACCTATTGCAATC
Organism: Maratus speculifer; assembly: GCA_964019185.1. Classification (NCBI taxonomy): domain Eukaryota; kingdom Metazoa; phylum Arthropoda; class Arachnida; order Araneae; family Salticidae; genus Maratus; species Maratus speculifer. The sequence goes on from OZ025293.1 coordinate 440,680,774, forward strand.
GCACCAGTTTATCTATCTATCTATCTATCTATCTATCTATCTATAGATCTCACTTTTTTATGGACACGATAACTTCTATAATTCTGCACCAATCTCCACCAAACTGGTACATAAAATCAATGGGGATAAAATCTTGGCTAAGTTCGTTAATGGGCAAAATCGGACCAAGGGGGTCGGAATAGGGGGCGTTTTTGTGAAAACCGAAAAAACGCCATAACTTCTTAATTAAAGTAGATATCGAATCGATTTAAAGTTTATATTACTTCTTAAAAATGGGCCAAAAGTATATACATGACAGATTTTTGATAAATTTAGAAGTGGGCTCAAGGGGCGAAAAAAACAGAGATTTTGAGAGAAAAAAATTCATAACTTCGTCAATTTTCAAGATATCAAGTCCAACTAAATTTTTTATAAATGTTCTTAAAATTATCTAAAATTTTTGTATTTACAAGTTTTTGATAGGACCAACTTTTACCGATGAAAAAAATTAAAAACGAAAAGAAAAAGGGCGCTGAAAAAAGGAAAAAAAATCCATAACTCCGTCAATTTTTAAGATATCAAATCTGATTAAATTTATTTTACATCTTCTCAAAAATATCTACAACTTTTATATTGACAAGTTTTTCATAGGACCAATTCGTATAGCAAAAAGAAATTAAACAAAAATAGGAGTTGGAGGAAAAAACCTCAAATCCAAACGAGCTATATTCTGACTCATTTTTAAATTCATTTTTGATTTTAAACGCATCCAAATGGTACATCCTCTTATTTAGAAACTGTATAAAGTAACGCATTGGTCAATTTTCTGATAAAGACAGAATATATTTCAAAAAAGGCTACCAAAAAGGGTATTTTGAACAGAATTTCCGAAAGTCATTGGAACTGAAAATTGAAGGAAGTATTCAAATGAGAAATTACGTTTTTTTCTGACTCGTTTTTAAATCCATTTTTGCTCTCAAATGCATCCAATTTACAGATCCTCTTATTTAGGAACTGTATAATGTGATGCATTGGTCGGTTAATTGATAAAGACAGAATATATTTGGAAAAAGGTTACCAAAAAAGGTATTTTGAACAGAATTTCCCGAAGTCTTCGAGATTTGAAAATTTAAGGAAGTTTTCACATAGCAAATTGCGTTTTTTATGACTCGTTTTAAAATCCATTTTCGCTCTCAAATGCATCCAATTTACAGATCCTCTTATTTAGGAACTATATACTGTGACGCATTGGCCAGTTTTTTGATAAAGATAGAATATATTTTTTAAAATGCTGTCAAAGTGAGTATTTCGCAGAAAATTTCCCGAAGCAATCATGATTAAAGAATTAAGGATGTATTCAAAAAACAAATCGGTTATTTTATGACTCATTTTTAAATGCAATATTTTTCTCAAATGCTTTCAACTGACAGTTTTTTGTTATTTAGGAACTGTATAATGTACTGTTTTGGTCGATTTTTTAATAAATTTAGAATCTATTTCAAAATATGTTGTCATAATGGGCATTTGAGCTGAATTTTTCTTAAGATGATTCTGATAAAACCAGTTTTTGCAGAAAAATGAAAATAAAAAATTTTCATAAACGGCCAAATGAAGTTATTAAACTGGGTTTATCTCTAATCATATATATATATATATATATTTGTTGTTGTTGAAATGAGCACTCTTCGAAATCTACCTCGCCTACAGGCCCAGCCGACAGGGATTTTTTTCAAATGGAATTTTTGGGTTCGGATCTTCTTGCGTGTCCACGGAAATTATTCAGCCTTGTTCGAATAAGAACATGCTTCACTGGAATATTTTTGTCAAGTTCAGATTTGATTCAGTTCAAATTTCGAGATTTTTTCAAAAAGAAATTTTTAGGTTCAGATTCGATTCATGTCAATGGAAATTTTTTGTCTTATTCGGATCTGGTTACGGTTCTTTGGATTTCTTTTTGTCAGGTTCAGATTTGGTTCGATTCAAATTTCAGGTATTTTTTCAAATATAACTTTTAATTTCGTATCGGGTATCGGTATCGTATTCGGGGTCAACGGAAATTATTTTGTCATACTCGTATCTGGTTATGGTTCTTTCGAATATTTTGGTCGGATTCAGATGTGTTTTGAGTCAAATTTCAGGTTTTTTCAAATCGAATCTTTTAGGTTCAAGTCGGGTGGAAGTCGTGTTCGTGGAAATTATTTTGTCTTCCTCGGATCCAGTTATAGTTCTTTGGAATATTTTTGTCGGGTTCAGATTTGGTTCAATTCCAATTTCGGGTTTTTCTTCAAATAGAACTTTTGGGTTCGGGTCTTCTTGCGTGTTAATGGACATTATTCTGTCTTGTTCGAATAAGGACATGCTTCGCTGGAATATTTTTGTCAAGTTCAAATTTGGTTCAGTTCAGATTTTCAGATTTTTCCAATGAATTTTTTGGGGTTCGGATTGGGTTCAAGTCCGTGAAAATTTTTTGTCTTGTTCGGATCCCGTTGTGGTTCTTTGAAATATTTTTTTCAGGTTCAGATTTGGTTCGATTCAAATTTCAGGTATTTTTTTCGAATGGGAGTTTTAGGTTCGTATCGGGTTAATGTCCACGGAAATTATTTTGTTTTACTCGAATCCGGTTATGGTTCTTTCGAATACTTTGGTCGAATTCAGATGTAGTTTGGGTCAAATTTTAGAATTTTTTAGGTTCGAGTCGGGTTTATGACCACGGAAATTATTTTGTCTTGCTGTGATCGGGTTATAGTTCTCTGAAATTTTTTTTATTGGTTTCAGATTTCGTTCGGGTCATACATCGGGATTTTTTTAAAGAAAATTTTTAGGTTCGGGTCAGGTTTCATGCCTACGAAAATTATTTTTCCTTGTTCTGTTCGGATCGGATTATGCTTCATTTGAACATCTTTGCGGGATTCAGATTTGGTTCAAGTCAGTTATCAAATCTACCCACATAGCATGCATGTTCACAGTGACGTCACAGTGACGTCACTGTGAGTCACTGTGGTCACGTCACATCTGTGACCAAAATACCACCCCTCAGTGACGTCACATTGTGACTCAGATGTGGCTTTCTTAGAAAACTTTAGAAAATTACTAAAATTCTTCAAACCATGTTATTTACTGGTAAAAAAACGTGTTTTCTGGCATTGCAGAAGAATATTGTGCAATCGCTGTTATGTTACATGCACTGCATGTAACGTGTACGTCATATCATAAATGTGAGATAAACCTCCCATCATATGAAACTAAGCACCCAGCAATGAACCTATCAGTGAAACTTCCATTTAAGGAAATTTCTCGTTACACTTAAGAGCCCAAAATAGTCACAGGAAAAGTACACAAAAAGACCCGGATGACCATGTAAAGTCTATGGGAGTGTTCTTTTCTAATACCTCGTTCAAATTTTAATATTTTGACATGATTTTTTTGCATAAAATAGTTCAGGACGATCCACAACCGGGCTAGTTTTTACTTTTTCGATTTTGGTTTTAGATTTTTTTTTAAAAATTTCTTTAATTTTCAAAACCGGTTTAAACCGGTTTTGAAACTCAAACTATCATAATATAAAAAATATATAACCAAAATCGAAAAAGTGAAAACTAGCCCGGTTGTGGATCGTCCTGAACTATTTTATGCAAAAAAAATCATGTCAAAATATTAAAATTTGAACGAGATATTAGAAAAGAACGCTCCCATAGACTTTACATGGTCATCCGAGTCTTTTTGTGTACTTTTCCTGTGACTATTTTGGGCTCTTAAGAGCCCACAATAGTCACAGAAAAATTCTCAAAAAGACCCGGATGACCATGTAAAATCTATGGGAGCGTTCTTTTCGAATATCTCGCTCCAATTTTAATATTTTTGCATGATTTTTTGCACAAGATAGCTGAGGGCGATCCACAACCGGGCTAATTTTTACTTTTTAAATTTTTGTTTCAGATTTTCTTTAAAAAAATACTTTAACTTTCGAAACCGGTTTAAACAGGTTCTGTCTTGTGCAAAAGCTATCTTGTGCAAAAAAAGCATGCAAAAATATTAAAATTGGAGGGAGATATTCTAAAAGAACGCTCCCATATACTTTACAGGTCATCCGGGTCTTTTTGAGTAATTTTTCTGTGACTATTGTGGGCTCTTAAATGCTTCGTTATGAAAAAAATATCGTTTAATAGAAATCCACGAAAATTCATGAAATTTGTATAGTAAACTACAAATAAAAATGGAAATATTATAAAACTGTGTTTTAATTTGGATAGTAATTTTTGTTATGCAATATAACCACATAACAAAAAATTCATTAGTATAATATCTAAAAAACCACGTAATAAAGGAAGGGAAACAAAAACTGAATCGCAGCGTTCTATTTCTCGTTTTCTATTGTATTTCAAATCGAAAAATTAAAAAAAATCGGAATATTACTTTGTGGTGATCTCTTATGAAAGATACACCCATAAAAACTTTCGCATATTTTTTAAGTATTCAGAGAATGGACCTATAATATTTTCGTGGAACTAGAATCCCTTTCTTAGCATATCGAAAAATTTTCGCATTTTTTACTTTTCATTTAAAAGATAAAATAAATACATAATTTCAATTCATACAATCCTCTGAAATATATTCACCAATCAATCTTAACAGCAATCTATCCTTTTGAATATTGTGCACGCACGGAATTGCAACAAATTTTGCTAAGTGGAATTTTTTTTAATATGAATATTAATTTAAATGTTAATTGCGTTCTAAATGAAGGTTCAACAGAAAATTAAAAATATAGATAATTTCATTAAATATGGGCTTCGTTAAATGAAAGTTCCACTCTATTTCGAACCTAATTGAAAGTAAAATAGAAATGCGTGAAAAAAAATTTAAACTCAAAATTTTAATTAGGGATACTCTCATAAAACTAATGCGCATGCGCATTCAACTTACAAATCTTCGAAGCTCAAACAACCAATAATAACAAAAAATCACCTGCTTAAAAAATATCGTTTGGCAAGGACCAGAATAGTTGACATTAGTGTATTTATTCTTTAGAATATTAGGCAGCTGCTCTAGTAGCTTTGTTATGATGTTATGTGTGTATATTTAGTACGTAAGTTGAAATTTTTTAAAAAGTTATGCAGATATGTGATCAGGTGACATTTTATATAAAATTTCGGTCCGAAAAAATACAATGTCAGTGGCGTTTAGTTAAAATGAGCGCGCCAATGTCATTGTACTTCATTCGGACATTTCGACTTTGAAATTATCTTCCCTATTTGGATTATCTCTTGTATCCCTACTGCAATTAGAGGATAATGCTGATAAGAAAGAAGTAAGAAAATTTTATTTTTCCTGCTTTTTGTATAATGATTTCTGTTAATTTCGTAAAAAAAAAAAAACATGTTATAAAAGGAATAAGTATCATATTAATTTAACTTTTTTGAATTCACTTACCTTAGTAAATTCAATAAATTTAACATTTATTTTGTTGAAATACGGAACAGCATGTCAACGATTTGAAAATAGTTAATAATATTATTTTTAAAGTGCACTTTAATCACATTTTTTTAATTACATGGTGAAAATCACATATTAATAAATTAAAAAATGTATACATAATCAAAATTTAACGTTATAATTAATATATAAAGGAGTTTGGCGTTGTTTAACTGTTGAAAATAGTGATAAATATACTAATTTATGCACTAATATTGCAAAAACAAATTTTTTAATTTTTTTTATTACTTTTCTTAATTTCTCATAATCAAAAAAAATTTGATAACTGTAATTCCATGACATTTATTATTTAAAACCATGTATCTAAAATAATTAAGATATTAATTTTGTGATAATAACAATTATTGATTTTAAAAAATGAGTAATTATCGCATTATTTTATTAATTTTTGATATCTTAATTGTTAAATGGTGTTGAAAATAACAATTTTGTTTCATCTGTATGTGTTCATTAAATCCTGGTTCTAAATAGTCATAAAAACAATTACTTGTATTTTTTTGTGGGATGTACATTACTGAAATTTTTAGAGTTTGATGTATTTCTATTATTTTTAATCATATTTTGTCTAATATTGGGAAGTGAGACTAAGAATACTTAAATATTATTAATAGATTCATCTAATACGAAAAAAATGAAATCTAATAATTATAACTATTAATAAGGAAACTTTTTAAAAATAAATTCCATAAGGATGTCCTTTAACGGCACATCTACATTATATGACATATACAATATATATATATATGAGTTTAACTACGAATTTAAACCTTGGTGTAATCATACATGCGCACAGGCCACTATAAGGAAATAACTAAGCGTAATACTACAACTAATTGCCTCATCTTCATTTGTATTCGATTTTCAAATAAAATCTGTATATTACAAATATTGCGCATAAACTTCACGTAGTTTTATCAAAAGATAATTCTATATTATATTTAACAGAATGATTTTAATTGGTAAATTAATCAAACGAATATTAATTTTCCAAAATGAGTAAAAAAGTGTTTAGGTTAGTATTCGAACTAGAGACCCTCGATGTATGCTCATAGTGCTCTTCCAACAGAGCAACTTAGCACGCACAATTCACCCGGAGAAATATCATTATATACTCACACGAATAGTATGCATTTATCATACAGGTAGTTTGAAAAAAAAATTAAAGTATTATTACATAGGGTTATATATAATAATGATAAGTATGCGTTCGTATTCACTGTGCGAATTGTGCGCGTCAGATTCTTCCAGGATAGTTCAGTCGACAAAGTCTTGACAATTTGCGCGAAAGACTGCTTAGTTCGAATCTTGACCTGGACACTTTTTCAATCAGTTGAAAAATTACAACAAAAGATAATTAAAAGATATATATATTTATAGACATCAGGATTATTGGTCAGAAATATTGGCAAGCTATACAGTTTTAGATATGTGCTGAGATTTGTGGATATCAAAGCGAGTAAAAGTTTAAAAAAAGACCAAAAAGATTAAACAGTTTGAATAACATACGACTAAATGTGTGTCAGTTATAAATAAAATCGAAGCTATGCAATTTTCAGCATGTGGCGGGAAAATATATAAATATTTTTGAAAGGTAATATTTTTCAAATTTTGAAAACAACACCAGAGTCGTAAGGCATGTGAGGTAAATCGAATTTTTAACTTTAATTTAGAAGAAAGTCTCCTTACTTCAGGTAACTATTTTTATATATTATACAGTATTTGTTCATAAATTGTCAATATATGATTTTAGGACTCAAACCCTATTTTAACAGGAACATGGCATGGAGTTATAGTTTCAGCAGATCCTGTTTCTTTTAAATTGTTAGAGAATCGTTAAGAAAAGTTAAATCGTCACAGAATTATCACAGTGTTAACGAAAATTTTGTCACAAATGGTCTGCAACGTGAGTCTAAAATAATGGGACAAACTTTAAGGGAGGTGGTAGAGCTCACTATAATAAATAATTATGGCATAGAGATGTATGACTGGAAGTGACGCTTTGAAACGCCGCACTAGTCACTGCAAAAGACACGGATTATAATGTTAAGTGTATGGGAGCGCTATTTTCAACTATCTCGCTAAAATTTTAATATTTTCGCATAATTTTTTTCATAGGATAGCTGAGGACGATCTGCAACTGGGCTGGTTTTTACTCTTTTGATTTTGGTTACAGATTCAAAGAAAAATAACTTAACTTTCAGAACCAGTTTAAACCGGTTCTAAAAGTGAAACTATCTTAATATAAAAAAATATAACCAAAATCGAAAAAGTAAAAATTAGCCCGGTTTTGGATCATCCTCAGGTATCCTATGGAAAAAATATCATGTAAAATATTTAAATTTGAGCAAGATATTTGAAAACAACGCCCCCCCCCCCTATAGAATTAACATTATCATCCGGATCTTTTTTAGTGACTAGTGTACCGTCTTGACGAGTCACTTCCGGTCATATATTTCTGTGCCATCATTATTTGTTATAGTGAGTCCTACCCCCCCCCCCCCCTCAAAGTTTGTTCCATGATTTTGGACTCACCCTGTATTTCACAATTTGGTCCCAATGTGACTTGAAAGCATTGTCACTTTCGTCACAGTATCGTCACAATGTTAATGACAAAATCGTCACAAATGACACACTTTTCACAAATTGGTCACATTGTGACGTCACAAAGGGGTCACAATGTGACGTCACAAACAAGCTCTAAAACGGCCATAACGACTTCACATTTTAGTCACCGTGACTTCACATCGACGTCACGTGACGTCACATCGACGGTCACAAAGTCACAGTGTGACTTCACAACGACTTCACAACGTCACCATGTCTTACGGGTATAGTTTTTTTCAAATAGAATTTTTAGGTTCGGGTCGGGCTTATACTCACGGAAATTTTGTCTATCACGGATCGGAATTCGAAATGTAATCTGTTTTTTTTTTGGGGGGGGGGGTTGGTTATGTTTTAATTAGTCTAAACATTAAGGTTATAGTTTTGCTACTATTCTTTTTATGACAATTTCTGATAAATAATTTACTTTGCTACTTGATAATTTATTATGGTGCATGAATCGTTTGCGGATTCGAACAATTGTACGCCAAAGAGCCATTTTATTTTCGTTTTAAAAACAAATTAAAGCCATAATAAAATTTTAAATTGAATAGAATACATTTAAATTTAATCAATGACTTAAAAAAACCTCCTAGAAAAGTGTTGTATACTTTTTTTACTGCAACACAGCTAATCGCTCATACATTCTAATGTTCGAAGTGCCAAAAATCTGCGTAGAGCCCATGAGTAAAGAGAAATTAATAGAGTGGAAGTATAATGTCTTGGGGTGAAACCAAAAACGTATCCATAAAATCCGCTACATTAAGTCTAATTAAGCATCAACAAAACCATGTGCTTTGACACTCCTCTCAATTTAAACTGGTTTAAATCCGTATACCTTTATTTTTGTTTTTTATCGTTTAAACTGTTATTGAACAGATGACTAAAATTTCGCTTAAAAATGATGATTTGTGCCCTTATGGGCTGTAATACACGATCGGAACGCATAAAAAAAATACAAATAGATCAATCATTGGCATCAATAGATCAATTATTTTTATCATATAGCTTTGAAATATCAATATAGAAGCATAATTTAAGATTTTGCTTGAAAAGTTAACATTCTTTCTTTAATGTCTTAAAATCGTCTGCACTCTGAAATCTAGATTTTAGATTAATATTTGTTATTTAAGTTTTCATGCATGATTTTAAAGAATGTTTTCATCAATATATTTTATATACTGACATGCAATTATTAATATATTGTTAAGTCATAAACATTTTTCATCTACGTTATAAAGTATTAAAAAATTCTGAAAAAAAAATAAAACTTTTAGTAACACAATTTTTAGTTGAAATCAAATGGTTTAAATATTTTATTTTATTTTATTTTATTTTGACATTTAATTATTTCTAATTTTCCAATTTCAATTATTTTAAAAACAAACATTTATTTGAATAAATATGATAGAAAAAAGACCATCTTAAAAAATTACTATTTCTTCTTAAAATGTGCTTCATCTGTATTTCATTTCTTTCAATTCATTTTATTAATACAAAATCCCTTCCGCGTACTTTTGATTGGGTCATTAAAATTTGAGCGATAAATGGTTTCATATTGCAAACCTTTTTTGCGGCTTGCTTCACCTTAACCTAACTTTTTCCTCCATGGCGTACAACAGCTGTGATAAAAAAATCCTCAGTTAAACTGACAGTTTGCCAGTCTATGAATTTTAAAGGTCTTTTGAAAAAACTCTCACTTTGGAAATGTAAAACACTCAAATTTGTTTCTTTTATTCTGTCCCAGCTTTTTTAATTATTTTTGCGAAAATTTTATGCAACCAACCAACCATAAACAAATGAAGGGAAAAAGTGGAAAAAAGGCGATTTTTTATGAGGGTGATCTTTGGAATTTAAATAATTACTCAGTTAATAATTGGAATTTCGAAATTCTGAAGGTCAGGTGCATCAGGAGAGATTTGGGACTACTCTCAAAAAAATTTTGAGCCTCGTACATGCTGCAGATTTTGCTAGCCATCGCAGACACACACACACAGACAGAGCGTTTGGTTCTTTTATTTGTATAGATAACAAAAAATTAGTTTGGAGGCTCAGACTGTCTTGCTTTCTATTGGTATGACATGAGGAAAGGAGTGGAAATTTTCTCCGAAAGACAGCACGATGAAGGCTTATTAATAGTGTTGGGAGGCTTCAGCTACATTGGTAAATTTAACCTGGTTCTTCCCTTAAACCGCATGTAGGCTACCAATTACCAAGACTTGTTAAAAATCCATTTATTGCCAAATGAAGAGAGGTTTGATGGACTAAGTTGGATTTTCCATCAGGAAAACAACTCCATAACCTTTGCAAAATCCTCCTAGGAATGAATTTTTGATATTTGGGGACGTGTTATGCAATGGCCTACCCTGTACCTTCATCTCAATCTCCAAGAAAATGTGTAGGGTATCTTCAGTAGAACTTTAAATGCCAATGGCAGACAGTTCTAGTCTGTGGCAGAACTGAATGCCGCCATTATTGAAACCTGTGATAATACTGGTGCTAATGTCTTCCAGCGATTGGTAAATGGTATGCCACATCGTATATTCAAAGTCCTACGTAAGCTTAGCGGATATAATTTCTATTAACTGTAGAGGCTTTATTTCGGCGAGATACATTTCCCCCCCTCTTTTTTATAAATTCTTTTTTTCCTGCTCAAATGAGACAGGGAGTGGGTTATTCCTTGTAAATATGCATTACTATATAGTCTTTGTTAATATATTTGTTTCGTTCTCGTTGTTTTGTTTCGTCTGCAGTCACGGCATAATACGGTGGTTTTATTTGTGTAGGACACACTGTATATTGTTTACTGTTAAATTTTATTCAATTTCAGAAACGCACTTTTTATTTCTTTGAAAAAACATAAGGCTGTATACTTAATAAAGAATTTAAGGGATAATGTGCCGCCCTATTATGGGCTTATAAACTGTAAAGAGTTTATCCAACATTATTCCATAAAATTGGGGGCAGCCTTGTTACCTAACCATTTTATTGAGTAATTTAACCAATCGTCACTGGTGTTACGCTATACTAATCTATAATATTCCACCAGTTATGTCAGTTTACATTACACCATTCTATAAGTTTAATTATTCCATAAAATTGGAGGCAGCCTGTTACCACCCCAATTTTATTGAGTAACATGACATAATTTTTTTACAGTGCATTTTAATAATAAAAAAGGCCATTTTACACCATCTTTCCGAAATAGTATATTATTTTAGATTAATTTATAACACATTTAATCAATCGGTAAATGAATTATAACAGATATAAATTTTTCAAGTTGGTAAGAAAAGTCCGGGCCAGGATTCGAACCAAGGATGTGTTGGCCGAAACCGCCAATGCTCTTTCAACTGAGCCATTCCGGACGAACAGTGGCGGTCTAATTCACCTAACTAACCTTAACGATCACACAATCTGGTCTGATACTTTGTTCTGGTCTGGATTTTTTTTCACTTACTTGGAAAATTTACATCTGTTATAGTTCATTTACGGATTGATTTATTGTATTATAAATTAATCTATTATAATTTCGTATGCAGTATTTTATGCAGTTCTATAAATTAACCTTCGATTATTCTTTTGAGCTGATCCAAAGTATCAGACCAGATTGTATGATCGTTAAGGTTAGTTAGGTGAATTAGGGGGTTCGTCCCTGTTCACCTGTTCCCTGTTCGTCCGGGATGGCTCAGTTGGAAGAGCATTGATAGCTTCAGCCAATACATTCCTTGTTCGAATCCTAGCCCGGGTTTTTTTCACCCACTTGGAAAATTTGATTCTGCAACGCTCAGCACGCCTGTTTTATTAAACAATAGGAAAACCATTCATCAGATTTCCCCCACCACCCAGGAAGAAGATTAGAGGAAGAAAGATTAATCGCTCTTTTGAATAGTAGGTTTGCCTAGAGAGGACCTATTTAAGCAGCCATTTTGATGCCTGGAAGAAGTAAAAGTAGATTTTTAAGACTTTCCTGCAAAGTTTAAAGTGTTTATGCTTTCGGTTTGTCTGGCCGTCTGTCCGCACTCTAACTCCAGTAAATATACTCGGATTGCCATGGAATTTTAGGAAATTACTTATGTATAACCTAGAACCATTCCTTTTGAAAATGAAGTTGGAAAATTTACATCTGTTATAGTATGTTATTTTAAATTCAATTAATAAAGATAACAATTTTAAAAATAGACCAAAAAGTACTTACTGTGTAAGCTTCAACGTCTTTGAACCTTAAGTAATTCATTTCCTGAATGAAAACATGCACTCTAAGAAAATTCTTGCTGAAAATTAAATATACTTTCATTAATATTTTCCCAATTAAGTATTGAACAGGTATTCATTTATTTAATTTAAAATCTTACGAACATTAATCATACACAAATGAAACTTTCGATGTGGAAAGAGATTCACTTTCCGTGTATCTAATTACTTTAATGATTTTCAGAAGTTTTTCATTAGCTTTTGTGAAGTACAGAGCTTTCACGAAAAGTAATTAGTTCAATTTATAGTGTTTTATGAAGTTGAATCAAATTAATCAGTTATTTCACTTTCAACACATTTCAGCATACTTGAAAAAATGCTGCAACTCTCGTAAATACAGGGTATCGAACAAATAAGACCCTGATTTCAAAAGCAAATTTCTCAAAAACAAGGATCGATAGAATTATGCGGTAAACGGTTTGTTTATTAGGTAAGCCGTAAAAATGTTATACAGAAGTTTCGAAAGGTAAATATTTTAAAAAGATTGTGTTCTGATTGCAAAGAATGCTTGACTCGACATTTTTCTTGTTTTAGATTGCTTGCCGAGAAAGGGTGTTTCGGCATACATTGCCATATTTTAACGATTTCTGGAACTAAATTTTTGTAATTTCTGAAATTTCAAAAATCGTTAAAATAAGACACTGTACGCCGAAAACACCGTTCTCTGCAAGCAATCTAAAACAAGAAAAATGTCAAGTCAAGCATTCTTTGCAATCAGAACACAATCTTTTCAAAATAGTCACCGTTCAAAACTTCTATATAACGTTTTTGCAGCTTACCTAGTAAACAAACCGTTTACCGCATAATTCTATCGATCTTTATTTTTGAAAAATTTACTTTTAAAATCAATGTCTTATTTTCTGGACACCCTGTAGTTAATTTCGGATTTCTATGTAATTTATATATATTATAGAGGGATGGAGAAATAAATTATTTTACTCGGCACTGGCGAGTAATTTTTCTGATGGAGCGACAGAAGTTTTATACAAAGTGTGTGTAATTTAATTTTTTTTTTTCACGGGAGGCATTCAAAAATATTTAGTAACATTGTGGTTTATGGAGAAAAAATCGTTTGCAATGCATTTTAGTGATATTACACTATTTAAATCATATCAAAATTTATATAAGTCGCTGAGAGGCACTACAAGAGGCTTTTCGTAGATTATGGTGCGCGTAGAATTTATTTTTCCTTCACAAGGACATGCGAAAAAAAAAAAACCAGTTAAATTAAATAAACAAATAAAAATACAAGAAGAAAAATAAAATAAAATAAAATAAATAAAGTAAAATATAATAAAATGAAAAATGATAAATAAAAAATAAAAATAATAAAACATACATAAATTATGAAAATCAATAGTACATTCAAATATTAAAAATTTCTTACATAAAAATGTAAATGCCAAACAAATGTTAATTAAAATTTATATATATACAATATATGGTAGGACTGAAAAGATTCCTCCAAGCTGCAGAGATATAAAGAGTAATTTTGATGCGTTATTGGCATTAAAGGTAATTTTTGTATTTTGAAAATTAAAACTATGGTAGGAATACTTGGAAATAAAAGAAATTAGAAATGTATTGGTAGTTTATGTAATGAGAGTGCTCTTTTAAGCTGAGTCCGAGATTTCTTTTAGTTTGACCAATGTCCGAAACATAAGTGACAATCATTACAACAACTATTATAAATTCCTCATTTACGAAAATAAGGAACAGAAGACTTAGTAGAGGGAAACTTGAATCGATTGACAGGTTTAAAATTAATATTATAGTTGAAAAGTTCTAAAATTTTAGTTAATTAGCAAACAAACTTTAGTTAAGAAACTTTCGTTAAGATAGAGAAAAAGCTCCAGCCGAGCAATTTTGCAAGAACTACCAACAAAAGATGTTATATTGTCCCCGTGATAACGAATAAGAACAATAGCAGACTTCACAACATTAAATGCATGTAACACATAATATTTCACCAAAAGGCCCAAATAAAGCATCAAAAGTGTCAAATCGAAACAAGAAAAGCCTTGTAACTCCCGAGTTATACTATGCATAAGGGCGTTCCTAACTCTTTATGACAAAATTTCGATTTTTTATTTTTTACATTTTATTGTATTCCTCAAGCATGCAGACAGTTGCACTAAAACGGCTTTGTGATATTCCAATTTCTTAAAATATTTTTTGCACGTTGGACGTAATTGTTGCGAAAAACTTGTTTTGCAAGCTGTGCTCTATTCTCTCGAAAACTATTCGACCGATTTCCTTTTACTTCATTTAAAGAAAGGTAACTATCTTAAAGGTGTCCATGACTCACCCACAAAATCTTCACTTGAAAAACCACAATATTTCCAGTTTTGGGTTTTCATGCGAAATTTTTGTGAGTAAGTCATGGACAACAGCACTCATAACAACTGTTTAAATTTTAAGATCCTGATGACTGTTTATTATTAACTGAAAGTACTTGATTTTTAACAGCATTTTAGTTGTTTAATTATCTTTTAAGTATTCAGTTATTTATCTAATATTATATTATATTATTAGGATGAATTTTAGCATTCGTAACTACATTATTTTAAGATGAATACTATTTGAAGAACAAACAATAATAACAACCTTTTTACTCTTAAAGCAAAATATTTATTTAGCTAAAATCTTGAAATCCTTGAATGCCACCAGAATGTATGAATAAAATTAATTTCATTGCTTTTCTTACGCAATCAGAAAAAAACAGTCTGCCAGAAAAAAAGAAAGACCACCCATAGATTTTTACGAGGATAAAGCTGAAATATTTGACTGGAAATTATGTTTTCTGTAAATTTATGTAAAAAAAAAAGATAAGGGTTATTTTCATAATAAAACAGTACCAAACTCTCATATGCCTATGGTATAGATAAAAAATAATATAAAGAATAAGTCTGAAAAAAAAAATAGAAACATTTCTTTATTTCTAAATAGCTGAATCTTAGTAATATTAAAATAATGAAATTGTTTCTATTGGAATAAAAAATATTTTGAAAAACTAAATAAAGGAACTTCGAATAACTTTATCTCAGAAATTATCTTGCACTTTTTCTGTTATTTTATTTACGTGCATTTTTTAAAATAAAAATTTCATTTTGCATCATTTCACTGAAGCATTTAACTACTTCATTCGCTTTAATTGCATTCTTATTCAACAAAAATTTTAAAAAGGAAATTCTTGTTAATGATTCAACTGTGAATTAGATGTTGTTAAATTTTCTGCACGTATAATGAACATGGATTTTTTTCTACAAATATTCCTTTAATGGCTTTCAAAACATTCCAATAATATACTTTACATTGAGTATTTCATATTATGTATTTAAAAAAAAAAAAAAAAAAATCAGAAAAAATACAATTAACCTCTTCGTTCACTGGGTCCACATTTGGGAACTTCTGTTCTTTTACTAGAAACTAAAATGTCTGATTTTTTTTGTATCACTTTTTAATAGCTGAAGGATTTTTCCGTTGAAAGCAAACAAATAAATGCGTGCATCTAAGCTGAATCCCTCATAAAATAAATATTAGTTTCATCTGAGCCTGCAAAATGCCTAAAAATGTCCCAAAGACAGCGCGACCAAGAAAGTGATAAATTTTCATAAGTCTTTAACTTAAATCATTTTTTTAATATATATATTTTTTTTTTTGGGGGGGGAGGGGGCTTGTTGATTATCTAAGTTCGTAAATTTGTGATTGCATTCATTTAGGTTAATGGATGTTTTAAGGGAGCAAACTCCCTTTAGATCCATAGCTTTAGATCCATATATTTGAACGTAAATTACTAAGCGTCTAAAGGATCAATTTCAGGAAAAATATATTTACAATGTCATTTAATTTGGAAAAGACCATTGAATAAGTATTATTATTATTATTTTAGCTTCGGAATTCAAGAGGTTAAAACAGAGATAAATGAATTAATATCCATAATAACATACTTGAGATATGTTTCATTCAACTTTGTTGAATTTGCTTCCGTGAAATCCGATCTTAATTCGGGCCACCTTTTCAGAACAAACTCTTGAAATTCCAGATTAGGCCACTCGGACGTTGATAATGTAACATCGTATCGGGTATCTCTGAATACGTAAAAAATATATATATGAGAAATAGGAATATAATATTTACAGTAGATTTATTTTATCATGTTCGTTACAGCTGGAAACAACAATGCTACAGATATTCTAATTCTTTACGGATTAATCGTTGATATTGTATAATCATAGTATACATATTTGGCTCTGGATAAAACCATATATCTTACTACACTGAAAAAAATGTAAAGTTACTAAAATTTTTCTTGGAAACTGGAATTCCTAGAACTTTTTATGTGACGACAAACAGCTACACATTTGCACTGTAAATAAAAAAATATATATAAGGTTACTAAGAATTTTTTAGAAAAACTGGGATACATAGAACTTTTTATGTAACTGCAATCCAGGTTACAGATAAAATTTTAGTAAAATTACTGAGATTTTCATAGATTCTTTTGTAAAGTTACAGATTGCTGTAGCTTTACAAGAACCAGTTTTGTACATTTACATGTTTTTTTGTACAGCGTACAAATAAAATTTTAGTAAGTATACAGATTTCCCTAATTTTTAATCTGTAGAATTAGAGATTTTTTCAAACAGTGTACGGGAAGCCAGAATGCCTAGCTGAATAATACGAAACTAGGGATAACTGTTCTGCACATGTCCTTGTTCAGTTATATTACTTTCAATGTATGAATAGCTTTTCAAAAATTTATTAAGGTACCTGTACCCAATATGGACACCCTAAGGAAAATGTATTTTTTGCACCCCCATGTACAAGTCATAGGACTCCAAAAATATGTGACCACTATCCTTAAACTGTTGACTATCATTATTAAAATTAGCGACCTTGTAATTATTCTGGTTTAATTTAAATGATAAAAACAAAAAAAAAATGTTTATATAAGGAACCACCTGTCCCCATTATGGACAGGTGTTTCCATATTGACTTTCTACACAATGTGAATGGAAGAGCCATTTTTCCAAGGGATTTTAGAGGAAAGGGAATTAAAAAATGCATCTTAAAGTATTCCGAAGAGGAGGGGGACAGTAAATATCTTCAGAACATGCATTTTAAAAAGGGGGGGGGGACATTCTCGGTTTTTACCCTTCGAAGACCCATGCAAAGCCCTTTAGTTACTAGTAAATATTATGAAGTAATATTGTTGGTTTTGCTTAGCTTTATTGCATCTGTCTGCGAATTTACATCTGTTATTACTCAGTCCTCACAGCATGGACAAACAGAAACTTTTTCACCATGGGCAGTAAGTCCCACATAATCCTCATGAACATATCTGCCACATGTGATGCACGAAAAAGCATCAATACTGCAAAAGAAGCAGTACCAGCTCTCCTTTGTTGAAGAAGTCATACCATTGGTACCTACGATTTCGGCAACAGATATCCTACTGGGGGCGGGGGCTTCTTTTTATGTTTCTGCAAGGGTTTTTTGGAGGAAGGTTTTTGGGGGATTGTTCAAATAGCATCTTGTTGAACAAAGATTTTACCACTTTGATGACTTTTCAAGTTATTGCTTGGCAACGTTGAATTTTCTTCTTTCTTACAGTTGTAGTCGATGGGGACATAAGCTGTCCATACTTGTCCGTAGTTTTACTAAATCTTGTACCAAAAGAATAAGGAAAATTATTTTAAGCAAAGTATGCAATAGCAATCGAAAATATGTTTTATTAGCTTTCTAAAATACTCCACTTTTCAACATTTAATGTAATTTTACCATATCTAATAAGAATTTAAGCTTACAAGTAATTAAGATCAGCACATCTTGAAATAACAAGTTTCCTCCTAAATGGCGAACAGCGCGCTTTTTTACACTTTCCAGACTTAATTATCTTTTCAACTGCTTTTCTGCGCGAAAATGTTTAGCCATCTCTCGATCAAAATTATTACCTTTAAAAATATTAGGGGTGTCCATATTGAGAGCCCTGTCCATATAGGGTACAAATACCTTAATAATTGCTTCTCCAGAAAATGTGCCTAAACAGGAAGGATTTTATTAATCTTTAATAAAATGAATGACATTAGACTTTATTTTGAAAGACAACAACAAAAATTTTAAGCGGACCTAATTAAGAAGGTTGGTATTGGTTTTGACTTTATTTGGGATATCGGACTTTACACCCAAAGAATGAGGAACAGAAAGCAAGCCATAAAAATTATCTACAAATGTTAGCATCAGTTTCATTTTCGTAATACATTTTTATTAAGTATGCAACACATAAAGAAGAAGATTTGATAAGTTTAATACGTTCACATATAAGAATTTGAAAAACTAACCTACATTAAAAACAACAACAACAACAACAACAACAAAAAACCAAACATACACACATAAAACCTACACAGGGTATCCACTCTCAACGGTGACCAATGGCTAATTTCTAAGAAGTTAGCCATAGACATATAGTTTCAATTGCACAAATGTTTTTAAAAAGGTAAAGAAGTAATTTTTAAGCGATTTTGATAAAAAATATTGAAAAATTACGAAGATTAAATTTTTACTGGTCCTCCGGTTAAGTGATATTTAAAAAAAATTCACCACTGCTCTAACAAGTAAAACAGTAAAAAGTCTCATTCCTCTGCGATTAAAACTGACAGCTGTTTCAAGTTGAAGCATCTTTTTTTCTGCAAAATAGGGGTCAGTCACAAATTTACTGGAAATATAAATAAACGTCATATGTAAAATTTAACATTAAATATTGAGAGTAAAATAACTTTTACAATATTATTTTTAAATTTATGTTGATGTTTTACATACAAAAGCAAAATATACAACTTATCCTAAAAATATACAGGGTGTCCATTAAATGACAGACCCATTTTGAATGTAAATAACAAAAACGGTTTTAGATAAAAATGCGCGGTTTGCTGCATTGTTATCAGAAAATCAATAAAATTTTAGATACACACTTTCTTATAATAGTTCGAATTTCGGCCGACAGATGACACTGACGGCGGCAACAGCCTGTCAAAATACAGACATTACTCTAGTTTTCATACGCATGAGCTTTTCGGCTGATTTCGCAAAGTCGAATCACAGTCGACGTGTTAAACCGCCTCCACGTGTTCCATTCCGCCTCCATGTTAAAGACCTCCACTCACCTGCAGAAATAGAGTTTGTTAGATGGAAACATACACTGTCGGAAATTGATTTATAAAAAAACGGTTTTTTGACAAAAACTTCTATAATACTCATTAAAAATGAATGAAATTTCATGGGATATACATAGTACGTATGACAAATCTGTTACAAAAATACAATTTCACACATAATATTAAAAATAAGCAAAAAATCAAAAATAAAATTTTCGTAATATGCGAATATGGAAATTGATTTATGAAACATCACATTTCATTGGTTATTCCGAAGCAATGTGACAAAAATTTGCATAAAACAAGGTAACGTTACCTGCAAAGTAGACATAAAAAGCGTTGTACAGTGAAAGCAATACGTTTCAGTTACAATTTTCGTGATGGGTAAACGAAAGATTTTATCTAAGGAACAAAGAGGTAAAATCGACGCATATTTAGAATGTGGCAAGTCTATCTCGGAAATTAGTAAATTAATTAAAAGATCTGTTGATGTGATATATAACTATGGGAAAGATCCAGCAAATTATGGCAAAAATTTTAACAAAAAAGGTAATCCACGTTTAAACAGGAGACAAGAAAAAATGTATTCTTCAACTTGTGTCGAAAGCTGGTCACAGTTCAAAGCAGATTTGTGCAGATATTTTTTTTTCTTTTTAAACATCCTTTCATTTCAGAATAGACATGTTTTCAGTTGGGGGAGGGGGAGGGGGAAGGGGAAGGGAGGAGTGTATGTAAAAGTCATCTTAAAATCTCTCGTGGCATTCTTAATAAAATTTTCAGATGTGTTGAATGTCAAAATATGAATATAATGTAGGGATGAATTCGGCTTTCGGAAAAATGAACAATATTTCGTTTAAGGCAGGTTTCCGTCCAGCAGCTGGATTTGCATGTTACCTTCTCCGTCGAAATCAATAATTTTTTACGTTTAAAACAGGATTTGTTATTAACAGATTCCTTCATTCTAAGGTTTATTGCATTTTTATGTAGCAATTTATAAGTCACTGCCCCGCTTTTTTTTAGACAGGGAACTTGCCAACACTATTTCCGACCATTGTTTTAACTACTTTACTGATTTCACTGCATGACGTAGGCAAGAAAAGTTTGCTTGATCCATACCTTAAAGCTTTTTAACACCACTAATTTTTTAAATACAATTTCATACTATTTAATGGAAGAAATGTTTGGATTAAATATTAAGATTTTTTTAATTTAAAAAAAGTGATGTTTATCTCATATTTTCAATTTATTGTACGTAAAAAGAGAATCAGTTAACCGGTTACAAAAACTTTTTAAAATACAATTTACTTATGGTAAATGTGTGAAAAGTCAATTAATAATTCGTTTTTTTATTAAGTATAATAGACATTATTCAATCATAAATATTATCTTAAATCTCTTTCCATACAAACAACTCTATTTCTGCAGGTGAGTGGAGTGTCGATTTAACATGTCGACTGAGATTCGATTAGTAGAAATGAGCGGAAAAGTTCCTGCGTATGAAAACTAGAATAATGTCTGAAATTCAAAAGCCTGTTGCCGCCGTGAGTGCCATCTGTTGGCCGAAATTCGAAATATGTTAAGAAAGTGCATATCTAAAAAATTATTGATTTTCTGATAATAATCCAGCAAACTGCACATTTTTATCTCAAACCGTTTTTTTTGTTATTTACATTCAAAATCGGTCAGTCATTTACTGGACACATTATAAGTAAAAAAAAAAATAACAGAAATTTTGTTAAATTAAATTATGCAAACAACAGTCACAATTTGTTACAAAATGATACATATTTAAAATTCTATTAGGCTACTTAACTTAATAGAATTTGTGTAGTCCTGTAAAATAAATAAATGGTAAGCATCTAAAATCATATTAATATTGCATTGTAATTGGATAATAAGTAAATATGCGAACTGAACCTCGATCGGATATTGGAAGTGAGTTAAAGTATGAATACTAATTCTCAACTAGAAAAATATAGATACAAACGTTATAAGGAAAACAAAAGCTTATGAAAATAACAAACCTTTTAAAAATAAAATCATTAAAAGAAACAACTTCCTTTCCTTACCAAAAAAAAAAAAAAAAAAAAAAAAAAAAAAATGTGAAAATGCAATTGAGGATGTGAATTTCAAAAGTCGCCTTATTGCCTTTGTTTTATCTATCAGTCTATACCAATCTGCACTAATGTGAGACTTCAATCTCCAAATTTATAATGAAAGCCAATGGACACATTTAAAGGTTTTCCGCGATTTCCAAAAATTTGATTTTCTCGATAAAGGAAATTTTGAAATTCACGTCTTCAATTATTTTAACCAATCTAAAAGTTAATTGATACAACTTAACACTGCCGTAAATCTTATACGGTGGCAGCACCTTCAGATAAATCGCTTTAAAAATATTTCTTTACCTCATTTAAAACATTTTTGTAATTGGAACTATATGTCTGTGACAAATGGTTTAAGAATTAGCCATAGGACAGCGTTGGAAATGGACGCTATTTATAATACTTTAAGCACTTAGTGTACATTTTTTGTCCAACTCATCCGTTTTCAATTACAGAAAAGTAGTTTAAGTCATGATATTTAAAGTTTCATAACTCGGTCAAATTTAATGTTAGATGAATGGGGACTTTTTTTGTATTGCTTTTTAGAGTGATGGAAATTTTTTTACTAACTACCACTTATATCCGGGAGACCGTATAAAAATTTAATTTTCGTAATTTTTTAAGAATTTTTTTTGACTTAAATCGCTTAAAAGACAATTCTTATGTATATGACTAACGGTTAAGAAATTAGCCATTGGCCACCTTTGAGAGTGGACACACTGTATAAATGCAAGTTTCGAGATATCATAACGACAAATATATATTTTTTTTGTTTAGAGCTTGTATTTTAGGCAGTATCCGCAAGAAGGCTGCTGGAATCAAGTCAAAACTGAAATATCCAGTTTTTTCCGATTCTATAGCATTTTCTTACTTTTTCCTATACCCATTATTACAGTGGAATATGGAAGGTGAAGAGAGAATGAAAATTACTTATGCTGATTTCGTTTAAAAAGATTTCTTTATAACCCCATCCCATTGTGAAACTGACATCTTTTTTAATTCACAGCTATTCATACACATAACATTTAGGATGATGTTTAATAAAGAGATTTAATTCTTATAAGGGTTTTATAATGTTTGATTAACTTTCATTAAACGTATGAGAATATTGTTAGTTCTGCTAGTTTATCATAACCAACATATCTATTTTATATTAGTTTAACATAATCCTATGATTGGTAAAGAATTCAATTTACGCCAAAAGTAATCTTCTTTAGTTTTTATCATGGTCTAAATGAATCCAAAGTTTTGTGAAATTACGTGCATTAGTTCTTGAGATAGAGCGCCCACAAAATGTTTGTCACATACAGACTCACAGAGTGACAGAGTGGCAGAATGGCGGAGTGACAGAGTGGCAGAATGGCGGAGTGACAGACAGACATTTTGTAAAAACATGTTTTTTGAGTTCTCTGATCCCTAAAATGCGTAAATCCGTCGAAAACCGGAATTCAAAAATTTTCAAGAATCCAATACTTTCTTCTTATAAAGAAAGAAGAAAGTAAAAAAGGGGGTTGATTGAGAGTTGATGGGTGGGTGCGAAGGAGGGCAACTGGTATGTACAATAATTTATCGTAGACATATCTGAGAAATAGAAGAAAATGTGTTTAAGTCAAAAGAATAGCGAGATAAGCGGTCAATTTTAAAGAATACGAATTTATTGAAATGATATGCTATTAAAGTAAACAGTAAAATTTCAACCGAAATTTCGTTACTTAAAGTTACGAAAAAAAGCAAGATATAAACTTACATATTTTACAAGAAAAATGCGGCAATTAACTTTCAAAAGAATTGAATTGATTGCGTGAAAATTGATAGAGCTGTTTGAAAATATTGTACTTGAATAAACGTGCTTAAACTGTTCAGATCTAGCCTGCTATGAATAGGACTTGCCTATTCATTGCGTGAAATTTTATCTTAATTCATTTATTTGTAATGATAATGTATTTGTATACATTTAATTTTACGACTTTGTTTATGTTTCACCATTTAGTAATAATAATAAATTGCGTAATACTCTTTGCGCTGTTAATTATTACAAATTCAGGTTTTGCTCTTTAATTTTCAAACAGGTTTTCAAGCATTTACAAACATATAATGGGTGAAAAAAGATTAAAAAAATGCTAGAAAGTTGCTGTGTCTGTTACAATAGGTAAGGTTGCCACAGACGAACATTTTTATAGTCTATTCGCGCCACTATTTTAAGATAACAATTGAGGTGGTATAGAAGGTGCACTGTAAAAAATTTTCCCGTTAAAAAACGGAAATACTTCTGGTAATCTAGACGCCAGTACTATTTCCCTTATTTAACGGAAATTTTTTTTCCGTAAATTCCAGGAAAACTTCCGTGATTTCTAAGACTCCCGTTTTTTAAATTCCGTTTTTTCACAAAAATTTTCCTTCATTTTACATTCTTCCGTATTTAAAAAGTTCCGTTTTGTTGCATAAAGTTTTCCTTCATTTTATATAATTCTGTATTTAAAAGTTCCTTTTTTTTGCATAAAGTTTTCCTTCATTTTACATAATTCTGTATTTAAAAGTTCCGTTTTTTTGCATAAAATTTTCCTTCATTTTACATAATTCTATATTTAAAAGTTCCGTTTTTTTTCACAAAGCTTTCCTTCATTTTACATAATTCTGTATTTTAAAAGCTCCGTTTTTTGGCATAAATATTTCTTTCATTTTACACGTTTCTGTATTTAAAAGTTCCGTTTTTTAGCATACATTTTTCCTTCTTTTTACATACTTCTGCATTTAAAAAGTTCCGTTTTCTCTCATAAAGATTTCCTTCATTTTTCATGCTTCTGTATTTTAAAAAGGTCCGCTTTTTCGCATAAGTATTTTCATTTTACACATCTCTGTATTTAAAAAATTTCAGTTTTTGTCTCAAAATTATTATTTTTGATCCAGTTCCTTGAATCCATGCAAAGCATTAATAGTAGTAACTTTGATAAAATTCTCTTTTTCTGGTGACTTTCCTTTCCCCCTTTATTTATTTATTTTTGAAGTTTTGCATTTCTAACCAATATATAAAAAAAAAAAAATGTAAGGAGTTATTTTTTATTAAAATGAATATTTTTTAAAGGATATGATCATTATATGTACTGCTCACCACCTATTTATATATATCTATTGATACTTTGTTTTTCCACATATACCTTTTTCCAACTTCGTACACAAATTTTGCTTCAAAGAGAAAAAAGATTTATTCATGTAATTTTGTTTTTATCTATACTTCAATATCAAGTCAGAGTTAAATTATACAAGCATTTTTCTCCTGAGAGAGGCATATATTACTTAATCTGCAGAAAGCATATAAATAAAATTGTAATAATGCAAATTTATAGGGGTGGTGGGGGATAGAAATCAAATGAATACAGTGACCCACAATTCATGTTCTTTTACATTAAGTTTATTAATATAATGGTTAGTTAAAGTGTAAAACTTTGTATCAAACATAATCCATTTCAAACTAAAACTTTTTAATGTGATCCCCAAATTCCCTGCTAAATGATACGAAATTTTCATAGAGATATTTAAACACATAGGCATAAAATTGGTAAACGTGAGTACTGAAATGGTTTAGAATAATAATTTCCCATTTTTTAAAAATAAATTACTTATTGAACATAAGCAATTAAGTCATACAATGATCCCTTTCTTACGTTGGCATGTCAGAAATGTTTGAAGATACCCACTTGTACTGTATTTTCAGAAAAATCTGCATTTACCAAAATATCGAAAGATTTAATTACCCAATTTCTGAATAAAACAATAGTTAATCATGCATACAATAAAGAGTACAGAAATGTATCAGAAAGCATCCCCTGTTGATTTAAGAACAATCTTACCTTTGATATTGATACAATATTGAAATTTACAGGTGATATTAAACATTAACTTTATACTCATACAGAAAAACTGTGAATCATTTTTATTAATCTCCCTATTTAATTACATTTTAACTTTTTATTATGAACTAATCAAATATTCTTAAAACAATATGCTGTTATGCTAATACACATTTTAAATAAATTAATTCAAAATAAAATTTCAATAAATAAATTTTTTTCCTTATTACTGTATTTAAAATTAAGGACACACTTGTGGTTTCTGAGTTGTATATTCTCTTTGATCCACATCTGCATAGATACTATAACCATATTTGCATATTTTCATTGCTGAAGTTAGAGCTTTGACTAATTAATCATATCAAGTTTCACCGTTTTTCTTTTGTGTCAATTAATAAAAAAATTGGGATCCCAATTAATAAGAAAATAAGCTTAGTAAACAAAAAAGAGCATTTAGCTTCAACAATTTATTTGAAGCAAGTGTGGCCACACAATCGGCATGAAAGCTTGACAAAGTAATAGAATCTGTGCTATAACATTGAAATAAGCCTCGTTCTTCTATTTGCACAGAATCCAGTTTTCAACTTTTTGCTTGTATACACCAAGAAAACACAAGTGTGTCTGTAGCCTTAATCAAAAGTATTGTGCGCATGTAGCTACTTTTGCGCCTTATCCTAAAATACTCATTCTGCTAGGCTTACAGCTAAAATAATAAGGTGTGGACAGAGACACAATAAAGTAATAATTAGGCCTATTTGCATTACTGTAAACTATTTATTGAACATAATTTCTGCTTTAAAAGTACAGAGATACATATATATATTAAACATCAGATTTATCAAAGTATTTTACACATTTCAGTTATCTTGATTTTTTTTTTTTTTTTTTTTTTTTTACAAAGTCTGAAAATATTGAATTTTTAAAAAATAACACATGATTTACATCATTGATGTAAAAAGTTTAAGCTTGATATAATAAAAAGAAAAAAAATCTTTTAAGACAGGTAAAATTGAATCGCTCCAAGTAACTGGTTAATTACTCCACCTATTTTAAAAACAGAAAAAAGACAATTTTAAGATCTAAAAATGTTATTTGGAAGACAAAATTATAATTAAACATGCAGAAATACCATAAACAAAATAAATGAATTTTTTTCATAAAAAATAACCAAATCATACATGTCATTGCAATCACAAGCACCTCATTATGCAAACAATAAGCTTCAATATTTCAAAATCAATATTTTCCAAGGTATAAACTCTGTAAGAAGGAATATATATATTTTGACTTAAAATAAACTGTGATATCCCTTGACTTTTTTTTTTTTTCAAAAAAAGTTTAAATGTTTTTACGATTAAAAATCTATGCTTAAATCCCATAATAATTTACACAAAAATCAAGTTATAATGACAATCAAAAATGTCACTTTTCATTTCAAATTCATGCTTGCATGTATGTATGAAAATATATTTTATCAAATAACTTAAGCACAAATAAAATTTTTAATTTATGTAAGGTGAGAAAATGTTTTAAAGACATTTTAAAACAAGTTATTAAAAAAAATAAGGTGAAGAAAAACAATGGTCTACACACACACAGATACATATTTTTCCCAAATAAAAACAAAAAACTTTATATCAATTGAATTAGTCAAAAGGGATCCACATTTTTAAAATGACAGATTCAACTGCATGCTAAAGCAACCAGATTAATAAGTCAAACATTCCATACCCATAATTCATTTTGAAAGAAGTTTTTAAGCAGATTTAATCGCTGATTTAAATCAACAGATTAAAATTCTTGACTTTGAAAGAAGTTCTAATGTTTCTAAAATTACAAATCTATGCATAATTATTCAATATTCACACACATATCAAGCAGAAAGTAAAAATTCTAATTTTGTGTGAGGATGTTTGAAACTATTTTATTAAATGATTTAAAAATGTATAAAACATTTCATAATTATAAGTTATGAAAACAATTCTTTAAATGCTTATGATTAAAAAAAAAGGTGTGAGAAAGTGATATTGTTTACATAAAAAAAAAAAAAAAAAAAACTATGTAACAAACAATTAGAAAATAAAGATTTCAAATACTCCATACCATTAGTAAATTTTTAAAAACATTAATGTTCTTAAAATTTAGAAATCTGCGAAACAGACAACAAAAACACACAGAAACTGTGTGTGACATAGTTATTGGAATAATACACTTGTACATGAACATTTATAAATAAATATTATTAACAAATATAAAAAATAACTAATTTAGGTAAACAGCATCTTAAGCAAATGTGCAAGTAAAGTTAAAAGACATTAAATTCATTATTTTTATTCAAAATTGTTTTCATTTTTTTTGTTTTCCTTCATATTTTTTAAAAATATGTATAATAGAAATAGTTTATTTAAAAAAAAAATCACAAATATATATATAATTTAAAATGAATTTTTTTTAATTCTAAATGTAATTTTAATGTAAAACAATGTTTATAAAATAATTAAAATTAATAATTCATAAAGCTTACAAAAATTCAGTTGGAGAAACACAATGAAATCCAATTTTAGCAATTTAGTCATAGGTTTAGCACTATGTTCTCTTGTATTTAAATGTATGAAAACATGGAAAACTGGTAACAAGAAAACACAATGGTAAATCTATAAGTCGACCTCAAAATCGCGTTTTCAGGTGTTTTCCCCTAAAATAGGATTTGGCAGATCTACAGTATTTTAATATGCAAATCGAATTTTAACTAATCCTGGAATTTCAACCATGAACTCAAATAAATGATTGTGTGAGCTGCCGTTCTATATATTATAAATTTCAATGGAAGTGAAAAAAAATTATATTTGTTATTAAAATAATAAAAAATAAACACCAACTTTACAGCATTGAGTTTTAACGATTACAAAGTTTAGAGTGAATCTGCATTAAATTTACCACACATATTTCACATTTTTACCAGATTTGTATTTACAAACAATTATAAAATTGTTTTTAATAGGCTGACTTTTATAAGTATTAAAATAACATTTTAAAATCATATAAACATACTTAAAATTATTCTAATCATAATTCCTTATTTTATTTTCCAAATTTTTCATAAACCAAAATGAGAATTAAACAATGTTCACAAGGACATAATGATGTCTCTACAGAAATATGAATCAAAATATGTTTGAATGACTTATATTTATTTATTCTGCCATATGCATTCAAAAAAGTATGTTTTTGTAAGGAAATTTTTGCCACAAGATTTAGATATGCTCCAATAGGTAACTATATGAATTAATCATTTTCAGCTGAGATTTCGGCTGATTTCCAGCTGAGATTCTTTATTTTTAAATAAGGATTTATTTTTAAATATATTTGTTTCAAGTAAAATTAAAAGCAGCATTTTGAGCTCTCAGACTTTCCCACTTTTTAAATTTACAATGTGTTTGTGGCATAACATAATATTTATTACAAAATATCTAGGAACTAAATTCAAATTTTTTTTATGCATAAAGTTAGTTTAAATCATGATCAAAAATGAGGTGATTTGAATCAAAGAACTTTGGTAAAATTTCCAGCAAGAAAAAAAAGTGTATTTTAGAAATAACATTTAATATATATATAAGGAATGGAACAAATAGTGATTCGGCCAAATACCGAATATTCACCAAATTTTAGGCTGAATGCCAACCTTTTTTCTGATAAGGAAAATATCTTTTTATTATATATATTTGCATATAAAATTTTAAAGTTATAAAAAACAAATTAATGTTTATTATTAATTTGTAAGGTTTTTTAATAATTTGATACATCTCTTATTCTTGTAGTATGTCAATCAAACACCTTGGATACTTCTAATAAAACAACTTTTACTACATCTAAATTATAATAGCATAACTTAATAGTAAATTTAAAATGTGTTTTTTTTTTTTTTTTTTTTTTTTTTTTTTTAGTGTGCTTTAGTATTTGTAGAACTTTCTTCCCATACTTCAAAATGATTTGATAAATAATAGATATATACTTAATTTTCCTAACCCTTCCCATTCAATGCTCTTGTAAATACAGTGTCTAAACTTATTTTTCTCAATTCATAATTTGTTTTTTTAAATCATAGTTAAATATATATAGTTACATATATAACTAATTATACATACACATATATATATATATATATACATATATACATAAAAGTGCTAAAGCTTTCACAATAATTAATCAAATTGTCTAAACTATGATATATTTTTTGATATGTGCAACTTAAAAATAAAAAAATAAAATATGAATTTAAAAACATGTTTTCTCATGTGCACTCTGTATCCCCCTCCCCCCCTCCCCCCACCCTTGCTGATCTAATGGACTGGTCAAAAATCTGATACTTAGATTTATAGAAAAAGAAATCTGAATAAAGAAAAAATTATCAAATATAAAAATTGAAAAAGAAACTTTAAACTTTTTAAAAATTATATTTACTTTTAAAAGCTATTGCTACATTGAAAATTTAGCATTTTTATGATCTATTATGACTATGCTTTATTTGAACATGAATTTATAAGCAGTATAGATTATAGTTAGAATATATTTGTACCAAGTTCCATTAAATGTACTTTGTAAATTTGAAAAATTTCTTTTAAGCATAGAAAGTTATGAAGTTCCATTTTATCCTTTATTCTAAAATACACATTGATTATCAGGTACCCAGAGAATGATAAGTTATTTTTATTAAAATGCAAAGAATTTATTTTACTTTAACCCTTTCTTGCATTCAACATCAACAACATTTTGAAACTCTTTCTCTCAAAATTCATGTGAGGAGATGTTTTCTGAAATAACCATTCTTCAAGTGAATTTTATTGGGGAATTTATGTCCCCATAATAAACAAATTTGTTCTGAAATCAGCATTTTTTTTTTTTTTTTTGATTGTTTGTATTAACCACTTAAAAAAAGCCAGCTTTATTTTTCTATTTTAGTTATTTTTTTAATTTACAGCTAATTCATATTAAATTTGGATTAATTTATTTTTAATACATAAATTATGCTTCAAAAATGTGTTTTGAAATTTTATATTACACAGATTCTACATATACTACACATTCTAAAGAATCATATTCATATTTAAATTGAACAACGACAAAATGTAACACATTAAAACATTCTTACATGTCAGAACAGAAAGATTAAGTCACAGAATCAACAATGTTGAAAAAAAAATTAGGAAGGATTCATTATTTGAGAAGAGTATAGTCCATAAGTATATGAATGAAAGACAGCAAAAAAAAAAAAAAAAAAAAAAAAAAAAAAAAAAAAAAAAAAATCTCCAAATAAAATTTATGTGCACACACATATAGGCCAGTCAAATTGTCATAAATAGATGCAAAAATTCTGCTAGAAGATTTTATGTTTTTAAACTGTTTATGGGGATACTAATAACAAGAATTAAGGGTTTTCCAACAAAATATCTCGAGGCTAAATTTTGTGGAGCCAAAAAACCACAAAATTTTCGGACTTTTTTCAGTTTTTTCCCTCTAACTCAAAAAATATAAATTTTTTGCGTACTATACTCAATTACAAAAAGAAAGAACATTAAGTTCTCTACAAATTTCATATTAAAACTGTTTTTCTAAAGCCAACATTAAGCGCGCTACAGCTTTCTGAAAGTGACTCTTTTTTTCTAACTTTGTGGAAAAATTGCAAAAACGAAAATTTGACACAATTTTTCATTATCTTATCCTCTTTAATGTAACTTTTTTAAATTACAAATATTTGCATGATAACAATCATGATGAATTACAACGGTAACATTGTAAAAAAAATTAAGAACATTATAACTTTTTTTGTATTTAGAGCTTTAGTGGAGAACATTAATATTAGGTATTTAAAATTTAACTGAATGTAAATACCTAATAAATAATACTTACGGTGACAATTTTACATCCCCTTCTTCTGGATAAATAATGTCGTTGATATTTTCGTAGTTGATCCCATTACATTTTTTACAAATTGCCGAGCATTCGAGTCTTAATTTAGGAAAAGAACTTGCTTTGCTGCACCGTTTTCTACAGCTACATGACACAACATGGAGCAAGGATTTAAGTGCCGGGTCTTGGCACATTTGAACTGGCTGAAAGTGATCCTGTGAGCCCACTTACATCCTTCAGGAGGGATGTTGTTTCCTAGCCTAGCTTGTACCTTATGATAACATGAGAGAAAATGATGCTGCGCAGCCCCTTGTGTTGGTGGTAGTCTTGCAAAATGAACTTTGCTTTTTTTGTGGCAGATTTAGCAAATAACTGGAACCTCAAGGTATTCGATTTCTGTGTGGTATCTCTGCATCCACTCTATCGTGCAATAATGATCTTTTCAGAATCCTTAATGATTTCTTGACGGGTAGAATCTGGTTTATTGAACATGCAGGCTATTTTTCCAAGCTGATCAAGTTTTTTCAAAATGTTACAAAACTTTGACTTTCTTTGCCCAAAAAGAGTGGATGTTCTATCGCATCCGCAGATTACATGAGTGAAAAGAACATTGTTGAATTGTATTTGAACGAAATGGTTGAAAACCTTTTGGTTTCGATGTTACTTCTTCCTGGCTTTTAGAAAAACAGATTTTTGTGCTGATAGCCTAAGCTCGTCATAATCGCGAGAAGGTCAATGTCTTCCCGACAATTACGACGCTTTCAAAAGATTTGGCTCTTGAAATGGCTGAGATGACTATCATGACATCCGCTTCTTCTTTTGCCTGCTCAACTTGAATTCTGTTACTTTGAAATTTTTGATTTGTTTTAAGCAATGAAATAAAGCGGCTCTTGTTTATGTCATAGGCTTCGTCAACAAATGATGTGGGTGCCCTCTTTCCTCTCCACTTGTTACAGATCGATCTAGTTTTACGCGACAAAACTATAATACCATGCATCTGCACGTCAGGTTCGTGCTGAATATGCTCAATTACTTTCTGGGACCCTTCATCTCTCCGTTTTTCAGCAGCTTTCAAAAATATAGTTTTCGCTTCTAATTTCATTACTTGTGAATCAAATTTCTCTTTGCGTAGGGCTTTTTTTTTATTGTTTTCCGTTGAAGCACCGGGATTACTTCGTCACATAAGAAGCAATTATCTTGAATCTTGAAAGAAATGCTTGATCTGAAAGACAAACAATAGTTTGTGTAGAATCTTCACACCGACGAACATATGCTGCTATCATTCTCTCATTCGCATGTTTTTCAGCAATCATCCTGTATTCTAACTTCTTTGGTATTTTTCAAAAAATTTATAAATATTGCTTTTGATGAATATAACTTTGACGCTAAACACTGTGTTCAAAGAGCTTGCAAGTCCTTTCTGGCGCACAAAGCGAGTATCACTATTTGAAGCCGTTTGGCAAATGAAACACAATTTTGGTTAGGTGTCAGTCATTTTTCATTACTACATGAGAAGAGATGCAATAAACTTAATAGCAGCGTATTAGAAGAGTATGTCTTTAAAAAAGAACATTCGCATCTAAACGAAAGCGGTTCGGGAACGTCACTGACCACAATCTTCCATCTGCATTCCCTTTTTTTATCCCTGGCCCTCCCTATATTTGTAATTGTTTTCTTATAGGGTTTCTACAATTTGTGGATCTTCTAACTGCCTCTTTTAAAACTTTCATTTTTCATCAATCAATTGGTATATTTAATTTTCATTGTTGGTGATGAAAATAAATTTTTTGAGATGGGAGGCGAAAAATAGGTCACTTTTTGTAAAATTAAAAAAAAGTGACATTTTCAAAAAACCATACCGTGCTTAGTAATGGGCTTAGACAAACGTTTTAATAACAAAACTCATAGAGAATTTAATGTTCTTTTTTTTTAACTAAGTATGTTAAGCAAAAAGTTTATAATTTTCGAATTACAGGCAAAATACTGAAAACATTTTTTTTACTTACATTCAGTTAAATACTTAATTTTACTGGTCTTTACTAAAGCTCTAAATACAAAAAAATTACAATATTCTTAAATTTTTTACAATGTTACCATTGTAATTCATCATGATTGTTATCATGCAAATACCTGTAATTTTAATAAGTTACATTAAAGAGGATAAAATAATAAAAAATTGTGTCAAACTTTCGTTTTTGCAATTTTTCCACAAAGTTAGAAAAAAAGAGTCATTTTCAGAAAGCTGTAACGCGCTTAATATTGGCTTTAGAAAAACAGTTTTAGTATGAAATTTGTAGAGAATTTTATGTTCTTTCTTTTTGTAACTGAGTATGGTACGCAAAAAATTTATATTTTTTGAGTTGTAGGCAAAAAACTGAAAAAAGTTCGAAAATTTTGTGGTTTTTTGGCTCCACAAAATTTAGCCTCGAGATATTTTGTTAGAAAACCATTAATTCTTGTTACTAGCATCCCCATAAACATTTTAAAAACATAAAATCTTCTAGCAGAATTTTTGCATGTATCGGCCCTTTTTTCTGACAATTTGACTGGCCTAATATAAACCTATGTAGGGTAGATGTGCCAGTAATAGACACCCTTTGAAGTTTTTGGTTTATAAAAAAAAAAAAAAAAAAAAAAAAAAAAAAAAAAAAAAAAAAAAGTCACCTTTATTATTAATTTTTATAATTTTCCTAGTAGTTTTATATGAATTACTTGACAATGAAAAGAATAGTTTAAGTTTGTTTTAATATGTAGATGGCTCCCTAAGCAAAATTTATATACATCATTTAAAAGTAGATTATATTTTGCCTCATTCACTACCAGTAGCTTTTTATCTTATTTTATTTTTACAATAATTTGTTGAGAAGCTAATAAGGAGGGGGGGGGGATTTTTCACGACTATACAATATACATGCTAATAGCTGGCTTAGCTTATTAGATTTATTTTTCATGTGTGGTTTAGTATGCTCTCAACTTAAAAATACCTTAGAGACTATAAAAGCTAATAAATTAGTAAAAGTTCATCAGTTCGTGAAAACAACGCAGTTAAGGTTTTTATTTTCTTATTTTTTTTAATTAAATATGAAAGGAGTTGGTACTTACATTTTTTTATTTATTTATGTGCATTTCTAAGTAATATTTCAATTAAAAAACAAAACTATAAATTGTGCCAAAATTTTATCTTCCCTCCCCCCTTTGATCTTGCAAATTTTTTGTTTGAATTTGAAATTTTTTTTCCAGAAAAAGACATTTTATTTGTAGTGTTGTAGTCATAAAAAAAGCAGAGAGTGTACGGTAAAGGCAGAAGGTCGCTATCATTATGAATGTTAATAAATAGGGCATATGTTAATGCTTCATTGAGAAAGAGGGTATACGGAGCTTTCTTTAAAAATCCAGAAGATACACGGTGTATACTTCAGTATACCCTCCACTACATCCCTGTTTATTTGTATATATCTGGTGTTTTAAGATATCTGTGAAGCAATGTAATTAAGATGTACTTTTAAAATATCTAAGTAAAGGTTTTAGCTAGCATTTTAAATATAGTTTTACAATATGCTGATTAAATCACACTTCCAGAATTAACTTTGTGAAATTACTACTATGTGCAAATGATGCAATACATGTTCATTAAGGATGTATTTGAAAAAATATTTTTCCACCATCAACAGCTTGAAAATTTTGAGAGATTTTTAGACTCATTTTTAAACATAAAGCATGGAACTTGTTGAGATGATTTTTGAAAACATGTATAAGAGATGGTGTGATTTCATTTTTCACACAGCTCATTAGAATTTGAATTATAAAAAAATTATCTATGTATGATACCTTTTGTTTTGTTCCCAGATCTTCCAATTTGGAAAATCCGATTCAAAACGCCAACTTTGACAGTATTTTCTGCACTTATAAAAAAAATCAACAAACAAGGCAAATGACGTAGTTTCTAAAAAAGATAATTTACAGGTTTGATGAGTTTGAGAGCAAAAATGAATTTAAAAATAAATCAGAAAACAGACAGTTTGGATTAGAATACATCTTTTCGTTTTACATTCAAAAATTCTCGTTTTTATTATTAAATTGTATAACTTATAGCAACAGATGAAATGAAAATCAGAAATTGATAAAGGAAACATTTCCTATCTGCACCTGTCTGAATAATAAACTCTTTCCTTTAATTTAGACAATCTGGATATAAATAAAATTGAAATATTAAATACAGCTCAACTGCAAAAATACATATGTTATGAACACATTTTTATATATTATTAAAAAAATGAATTATAAACTATATACAGTAGACTCCCTCAAATATGCAACCCTAAAATCTGCAGGTAATTTATGGATGTAAACAATGAAACATTCAGTTTTGATACAGGAAGGAAATTTGACTTTATTAATTTTATATCAATTTCATATATTTTTTAATTTGTAATTTTTGTTAATATTACTGAATTCATGTTTTTTCATGAATAAGTTAATTTATTTCTGATTTATTTCTGTTAATTTATTGCTGATATCATTGGTAATCAGTCTTCTTACCATATATATTTAAATATTAATCAAGCTTTTTTGGTTATTAAGTCTGGCTAAACCTGGAACAAAACTTCCTTATTTTATAATTTTCACGTAAATTAGTAATGTACTTTTATGAGGTAAATTACACTGAATAAGTTAGGAAAAATACATTTCATATTTATAATGAATATTTAATAATACATTATTCATTATTACCTAAGTCTACCTTTGCTTTTAAATTTTTAAGAATTAAAAAAATATCTAAATTTTTACTATTTTAGTTTATTATTTATTTTAATATTTTATTACATTATAAGAATTCATTATAGTTTTGGTTGCATTAGTCATTGGGTTCAAAGTAAGGTTTAAATGTAAACAAAGCAATGACCAGAAATCCACAAAATTCTAAAATCTGCACAACCTCTGATCCTGAGCTGTGAGGATTTGAAGGAGTCTACTG
Organism: Maratus speculifer; assembly: GCA_964019185.1. Classification (NCBI taxonomy): domain Eukaryota; kingdom Metazoa; phylum Arthropoda; class Arachnida; order Araneae; family Salticidae; genus Maratus; species Maratus speculifer. The sequence goes on from OZ025293.1 coordinate 440,717,096, forward strand.
TACTAGAGTATTTTTTCCTTTGTAGGAATAAAAAATTAAAAATACGAGTTTTCTTAAGTTCTTTAATATTTACCAAAAGGCTCAATCGAAAAACAACATCTAAAATGACATGTAAGAAATCTCTACGGTTTTAAAAAAGTAAATCCCCTCTCCACTTCCTTCTTTGAAATTTTTCAAATAAATAATACTTATCAGAGAAATGTGACAGCTTGGTATGGATAAAATAAGAGAATTAGGGCTACAGAAGAATATGTTTAAGAAAGTTTTAGATACTTTAAAGGACCCTTCACAAAACTTTTTCACCTTCATATTAATCTTTTTACAAATTTAATAATTTAAAAATAAAATCTGGTCTGTAAATAAACAGTTAAACTCGTCAAAGAATATATTACTGAATTTTATTATGTATCAATTATTGGACCTGAATATATAGATAAAAATTTCACAAAACTATATGACTAGAATTTTCACAAGTATAAGAAAAACTTAACAATTTCACAAAAACAGAACTCTTAATCAAAGTTGATACCCCCCCCCCTTTTTTTTTTAAACCTTTCTCAAAACCAGTTTTTTTGGTTTAACACCAGATTTTTTTTTTTAAGACATCCTTTTTTATTATATATTATGCATAGATAATGATAAAAATAGATATTGTTGGATTATAAGTGGTGTAACTTCATTTTAAAATTTATTTAATTAAAGTAAACATTTATTTAAAATAAATAATTATGAATTTGTGCAGAAAATTGAAAAAAATTCATATTTTAATTTAAGCAGTATTAGGAAACAGTTCTATGTTCAAAAAATAAACTATTCTATAAAATGAAACATTGATACTCAGAAAATCTTTATAAACAATCTTTTGATTATTAATGATAAGCATTTGATGTAGTTTGATAAGTATAATATTTTTCAGTTATTCAAATGATAAATTTCAAATACTTACTGGAATTTTATTTTTTGAATGACAAATTGAAGTCAATATTTTTGGTCAGCAGATAATAGGAATATATATATATATATATACTAAAACGCTAGTGTTCACACTAGAAATAAAAAGGGTACTTTTGCAAGAAATTTTTTTTATTACTTTTAGGAGAAGAAAAAAGAAAGCGGCAAAATGCATAAGTTTTAAATATGATAAGTCAGGTAACATTAATTTTAAATGATTTTATGATATAAAAATTAAAAATACAATTAAAACATGACTGAATAGTTTCATGTTCTTTTCCAGAAAGAAATAAAATTCCATCATTTTTGAGCACACAAATTTAAAATACTATGGAATAATAAAAAATATTAATCTCTGGGTAAAACCAGTGGTGCATTTTACTATTTGAAAAAAAAAAAAAAAAAAAAAAAAGACAGGGTGCATTTTGTAAATTTGAAAAGGGGCAGGGTGCTGCACATATTTTAATTCATTATAATATCTAAATATTGAATGTTTTTAATCTATTTCATCATGGATCAATTCATGTTTGACTTTTTCTGTTGAGCAATTGATATGTTCACCAATTCATACTGGTTTTAATCCTATACATAAAAAATGACCTAACTCACTATATCCAATGCTTACTGCTGAAAAATCGTTTTAAAAGTAAAAATTTTTTATATCCAATTATCTGAAAAACAAATTATAAAGAAAAGTGAGAAAATATCTGACTTATTTTAAGAAAACTTTTTTTTTTATAGAAAAAACCAATTGATTTCAACCGTGCCATCTCAACAAACATTAATTTAGCATTAGAACAATTTTCTAAAATAATATAAAAAAGTTAACATTAGTAATTGGGTTGAAAATTTGTCTTAAAAACATCTTGTGTAAACTACAGCATACAATTAAACAAATAATCACCTATCTTTTGATGCTTTGAGAGTGGACACAAATAGCTGCTCTGAGCTTCATTACTTTCTTTTCACTCATATGATGAGCAACTCAACATCTCCTAGATTAGCATTCGCCTTCTGAAAAAAATCACCAAGTAGAAATCATACTCAATTTTGGCAATACTGTTTATTTTCAGAAATCACAATCCATTAAAGAAATAATAACAAAAATCAGGAATATATAAATACTCTACAGGATACAATATGGCATATCTTTGTTTCATATGTATAATTAATTTACGATCAAGCTCATAAGTAATGAAATTTTATTTAGTAATTAATCAACTATAATTGCCAAAACAACAAAATTACAAATTCAGCAAAAGCAATGCGACCCCCACAAGAAATACAAACTTTTTTCATTATTCAATGAATTGTTACTGCAAACAATCATTTTTATTTTTAAAAGACGGCACATATGTCATATATGCACTCACTGATATACAAAATTGATGCCAAAATGGCATTATTTTGAGAGATTTGGTATACAGGCTTTTTAAAATTGAAAAGTGTAGTAGAGAGAACTGTTTAGCCAAAATAAATAAATAACTGTTACTAGAATGTATACAAGTATCAAATAACATGCAACAAAAAAAGAAAAAATATATATAGAAGCGAGTTTAGAAATAATACTCAGGAGATTAGAAAAATAAACTTATAAACCAATGATATATTGCACAACTAACTGCACACTAGCGTCCGTGATGGTTTTAATTTTTTTAAATCTTGCACAACTTTATGACTTTTCTTATTTTTAAAATAAAAACTATACACACACAGAGATGCATATAATAAGAATTATCAGTGTATAATATCACACAATTTACGTAAATGATTAAAATGTAACATTTTAGGGAATGAAAAAACCTTTATTACACAAAGTGCATTGAAAACTACAAATCAGGTTTCAAAAATTAATTTCATCAGTGTTTTAGTTAAAATAACTGCAGGGCATGACATTTTTGAACTAACTTAGGAAGAAACTAGGATGTTAATTTTTTTAACTGCTAGTACAGAAAAATGTATCAACTTTATCAGTCGATTTCTAATTTGGGAGAGCCATAGTCCCTCCCCCCCCCCCTTCAAGGAAATGGACATTTTTGAGCGCTGTCTCTATTAAAAGAAAAAAAACTTCCAGAAAAAAACAAAATTAATGAAAATGTTATTATATAACAATCAACAAGGTAATAATCTGGAAAGCCAATTTGGGAAACCTGGCGATGTGAGGGGAATCCCCCCCCCCGTAGGATATTTCATGTTGCACAGTGTACTCCCCTTTCATACTCTTGGCAAAAACATAGCTTGAAAATTTTCCTCCAAGAATAAACTATTTTATTGGACTGAAATTTTTCATCAATCCTTTGCGACTTCATATTGGAAAATTTTACTATTTTTGCATCTATGTCTTGATAATTTTTCCTGATTTGAGGATTGAGGGGGGGGGGGGAGCAAGAAATAATGAACTGACGCTTGATTATTCCACACTTTACTATACCACTGCCATCAAAGAACCCCCTGCCCCTCCCCATCAATCCGAAAACACTGTTAAGCATCAACCTTTACAATAATTGTACAGGTACCTTCCACATTCTAAAGGGCCAAGATCCACTATATTAGATTCAAATGAATATTCATTATGTTTCAAATTTTGCTCAAATTTTAAAGTAATAGTCATCTCCAAAGACAGGAGAAAAAGTTTTTTTTTATCTCAACTTGCAAAAGTTAAATATTAACAAATAAATTATTCCAATATATAATATATTAATGCACAGATTTTCTTACAGTTGAAAAATTTTATAATTTAATTCAAATGAAATTTGGAAGAATTATTTTCTAAACAAACTTCACATTTCACCTTACTTTTTACAAAGATAAAGTTTTATCTTTCTGAAAGCAGTTTAATTATCTGTATTATATAAAACTAAATTACATTAAAGTACATTAAGTTTGTTTACAGCTTAAATTAATTTTAAAATAGCAATAACAACAATAAAAACGGATTTAAATCAATGATTTTAAAAAAAATCTACATAATACAAAACAATAATACTTGAAAAATGAATAATTTACAACTAATAAGTAATTTAACAAAAATAAACTACATCTGTACCTATCAAAACAAAGCATTATTAAGCATTGAAATATTGAAAATCACTTAAAATATGTTTATACTTTATAGGACTCCCTACATACACTATATAATGCATTAAAATATTTCCAAGTCTTCAGGCAATCAAGAATGTTGAACCTCAAAATGCATTTTCTCATTAGTGAAACTCAAACGAAATTTGCGACTATCTACGAAAAGTTACGCATGAAAAAACATAAACATATTTTTAAAGAGATTACTTGAATTAATTTACGATCAAGCTCATAAGTAATGAAATTTTATTTAGTAATTAATCAACTATAATTGCCAAAACAACAAAATTACAAATTCAGCAAAAGCAATGCGTCCCCCACAAGAAATACAAACTTTTTTCATTATTCAATGAATTATACATAAAGTAAAAAACAGAAAAATTCATACCTGAATAACCTTTACACGAAGTCACACGAGGAAACAAGGTCCCTTACAGCCGAAGCCTTCATGACGCAAACACAAAACACACAAGACACGAGGAAAGGAAAATAAAGATGGCGCAAGTCAAGTGTTGCCATTCGGCCGATATGAAAATAGCACCGGCCATTGAACAATTTGACAATCAGCAAACTGCGGTTTGGGTGCAAAGAGATAACGGTTTGAGAATTTCAGGAACAGGGTACAAGTTAAATGATTAATTATTTTTGCGACTACGGAACAATAAATTGAAAAGATTTTTTGTGTAAAATTAAGATTTAAAAAAACTCCTTTGTATTCCGGAAGAGGGGAAAGCGTAAGGAAGTGATTTTAACTATTATTTATTTTTTCTTATTAGTGGGCAACAAATATTTCAGTTTTCTTTTAAATAAAGAATTTCAAAATTTTAAACCTCATTCTGCTACAGAGGGGGGGGGAGAGGGCAAGAGGGAAGAAAATTTTTCGGTATAAAGGGGATGATAAAAAAATTGATATATTTGTATTGATATTTTTAATTGTTTTGTCACTGGAGAGAGAAAAAAAAATAGTAAAAAAGATTTTTTTTTACAATTCTTTTTATAAATATTTTGAGCTTATTTGCATGATTGGAAGGGGGGGGGGGAGCTAAGGATGAAAACGTACATAGTTAGGATAAGCTTGAGATAATCTAGATTATTATTATTTTTTTATTGTGATAAGTCAGAAATAAATGCTGCAAATTTTATTTAAATAAAATAAAGATTTAAAAATATGAAACTGTATATGATGAGAGGGGGGGGGGGCAAAGGACGGAAAGTGTAATTTTTAACGGAAGGAACCTAATTTTCTTTATTCATTATTGATTTATTATAAGTAAAAAACCATAAACGAGAACCATTTAGAGAACAACATTAAATGTTTAATTTTTTTTATATATATATCGGGGAGGGGGCAGAGGGAGGAATGAAACATTACAAAAAGATTAAGCATAGCCAGACGTAACTATATTTTTCTAAAAATAATCAGGATTGGACGAAAAAGGCATTATATCCGGAAGATTATAATGGATTTAAGGGTGCATATCGATTCAAACTGCTTATTTTCCGATTTATTTTTGAATTTATTATTGCTCTCAAATGCACCAAACTTTCAAAATCTCTTGATTGGAAAGTACGTACACAAGGTGCCGTGATTGTCGATTCTTAGATAAATGCAGAAAATATTGCAAAAAAAGCAATCAAAAACGGCATTTCGAGCAGATTTTTCCCAATCGGGAAATCTGGGAACGAAAAAAAAAGGGTCATACTGATAAGGTAATTGTTTATAACTCAAATTCTAATGAATTGAGCGTAAAAAGACATCACAGGGATCTTCATACGTCCTTCAAGAATCCCATCAACAAGTTTCATGTTTCTACTTTTAAAAATGTGTCTGAAATTGTATCGAAAAATTTCGAGCTGTTGAAGATGGAAAAGCGTTTTTCCGAATACACCCTTAAATGACGACAAACGAGGAACGGCGATGTTTCTGCCACCCAAACAGTGAAAATGACAGTTTACTTGGTGCTGTGCCCTAGCTCTATTAGCAAAGGTATCAAAAGGTACTTCTAATTTCTTTGCACTCAGGATTCAGTTTGGTTTGGGTAGCAGTTTTCGCACGTTTTGAATGTTTTTTGCCGAAAGATTTGATATGGATATGATTTCACCCAATTTGGTAGAGTGATGATGACTAAAACCTTAATAAAAACATATGTCATTATTAAGTAATTATAATTTTTTATGACGTTATTTTTTATTGGTAAATCTTTCCGCTCAGAGTTTCACTATAGGGAGATAAAGTCAGTGCATAAATTTAAAGAATTTAGCGTAGGCATCGAAATCCCTGAAGGGGGTAGATTTTCGAATATATGTGTGCATGTTGAAAAAATAGAAATAATTTAATCTGTTTTTCATCAGGTGAGATCCAACTCTCCTTTCCTTTAAGATAATACTTTAAAATATTAAAAACAGAAATAAAAATTTTCTATCACGGGAAATTACAGTCGTGGAGGGACACTTGTCAATATACCTTTGATGTAAAATCTTTAGATATTTTAAAAAATTATTTCAAGTGACCTTAAACAATTACACATTGAAAATAAAATAATCTAAAGGCTAACACAGTTTATTAACTGTACTATTGTTCGTAAATTTCCGAGATGGGTGGGAGGGGGGAGAGATGCTCTGGAAAGCCGATCCTGTTCCATAAAATAAATAAATAAATAAATAAATAAAAGTTAAGTGAGTGAGAATAACCCCAAACATTTTAATCTTCAGATAATCACACACACACAAGGAAGAAAACAGAAATAGCTATTCATATGGGGATCGTGTAGATACTTTTCAAATTGTAAAAATATATGTTAGGGGTCATCTTCCTGCCCAAATAGAACCAAATGCTGAAACATTCAGCAGTATTATCAAATTTTTACCTTTTTTGTAATTTTATATTAGGGTATGAAATAGACACTCATTATTCAGCAAATCGTTCAAAATGATGAAGTTATGAATATTCGTAATTTAGATCATTTAATGTTAAATTCCTTTTTAAAAATTACAAAAAAAAAAAAAAAAAAAAAAAAAAAAAAAAAAAAAAATTGCATTTGGTTTATAATTAAAAACTGCTTAGAAAACTGGATTGTAATTTTGAATTTGCCTACTATATATATATATATATATATATATATATATATATACAGAGTTTCCCCCAGGTTTAAAAAGGGGCAGGGCGCTACTGTTCTGTAAAGGGCACTTTTTTGATTTTTAAGGGCACTTTTGTAGAGTTGAATCTAGTATCTAGCGGTTCAAAAAATCGTGAAGAAACAGAAATTTCGCTAAAAAATCGAGAAAAAACAAAAATGTTGCCAAAAAAAATTGAACAAAAAGGAAAAAAACTATAAATTTTGTTAAAAGATTGCGAAAAAACAGTCGATTTTGTTAAAAGATCGCAAAAAGGCGTATTTTGCGTTAAAAAAATTCGAAAACACGACAAATATCATGAAAGATCGAGAAAAAACGGCCGATTTTGTTAAATTGTTAAGTGAGAAGCCCAATTTATTGAAATAGACTTTTTTTTTTTTTTTTTTTTTTTTTTTTTTTTTTAAAGAATACTTTTGTTGAATAAAAGATTCTTTTTGTTTCATAAACGGGTGCTTTCAGGATTCACATTTAGAAAGTTTTGGACAGTCAAAAGGGGATTGTGAACATAGGGGGGGGGGGAGGAGGAGGTTGCCGCGGGCGCAGAAATTTAGGGGGTGCCAAATTTATACAACAAACTTCATTTTTGGGCTCTCACAAGAAAAAGTTGGGAGTGGGGGGGGGGGGAAGCCTCAAATTCTAATTATGCCCCAGGTGCAATTTTCTCTTCACACGCATTGATTGTGAAGCAGGAAAATCCCCTTTTTGAGAATTAAAAACACAATTTTGAAGCAGGAAAATTAATTTTTAGAACAGAAAAATTCACTTCTGGCATTAACTTATTTTGTGTGTGTGTCTTTTTGACGAAATTTGCATTTTTTGCGATCTTTTGACAAAATCTGCCGTCTTTTCGAGATATTTTGACAAATTTTGCATTCTTTCGCGAATTTTTGAAATCTTTTGACAGAATTTTCCGTTTTATTACGATCTTCGGGTGAAATTTGCGGTTTTCCGCAAATTATTATACGAAATCTGCCGTTTTATCGCGATTTTTTGACGAAAATTGCCGTTTTCGTGAATTTTTTTACAAACGTTTCCGTTTCATCGCAATTTTTGCACGAACTTTATCCTTTTTTTACGATCTTTTAAGGAAATCTGCCGTTTTTACAGAATTTTGTACGAAATTAGCCATTTTTTTGTGATTTTTTTTAGTGAAATTTGACTTTTTTTCGTGATTTTTTGACGAAATTGCACGTTTTGTGTGATGCGTAAGAGCTATTTTTTGAGTTCCGTCGCCGATTTTTTACGTAATTTACGCGTTATAGCGCGTCCTCATCATCACTGAAGAGCTGCGTTTTTTTCAAATGTGGGGCAAGAAGGGCGCTATTTTTTTTTGAATGAGCGACAAGAGGGGCGCTAGTTTTAAATTAAAGGGCAGGAGGGGCGGAGCGCCTCCCTGAAACCCTCTGGGGGAAACTCTGATACATATGTAAAAACATTTCTGTGAAAATTTACAAAATTATCTTTGTAAAAAAAAAAAAAGTGAAAAAAATTATGAGTTTTATGAAAAGGATTGACTAGTGTTTAACAACCTGTAAATTATTTAATAGAAATCTATTTCTAAAATTACGTAATTTTCATATCTCACCCTTTAAATCCACCCCCACCCCTCCCCATACACACAAGCACACGCTAGGGCGAAAATATACATGAACATGTTTTGTCAAATAAATGATGTCCATAGCCTCCTTTAATAACATAATACTTTGAATTTTTCAACATACCCTTTACTCAAGTTTCAGTTCGCAGCTGTTTAATTTTTACCGTAATCTCCCCCTCCCCCAGACATTTTATCTGGATGGCTTTCTTTTTCTTTTTTTCTTTTCTTTTTTTCTTTCTTTCTTTTCTTTTTTTCTTTCTTTTCTTTTCTTTTTTTCTTTCTTTTCTTTTCTTTTTTACTTGTTATTTTATTGGTGCCTTTTTTTTTTTTTCTAAAAAAAGTTACCGGAAAAAGGTGACAGAAGCGGATAAAAAAGAGACACGGAAAAAAGTAACAAGGGAGAAAGTGACCAGAAAAAAGTGACAAGGAATTGATGAATATTGAATTTATAAATAAATAAATGATAAAAACTAAAGTGGTAACAAATGTCTGAATTAAATCATTCTAGTAGGCCTTAGGGATACGTAGCGGTTCTGCAGTGTGTACATGAAAATAATGTTCTGTAATGGTAGAATCAGAAAAATATTAGAAATGACACTGTAATTTTTTATTGACTTATTATTTGGTTGAATAAAGATAATTACTAATGAAAAAAATTATTATTATTATATATTATATAATTATGACTATTATTATTTAATATATTATTATTATATTATTTTTATATAACATATATTATAACATATAAATATGTTATGTATATATGAATATAATACAATATTAATATATAATTCAATAATAATGATAATATATACGTTATATATAATTAAAATAAGAAATATAAATTAAAAAATATAATGATATAAATATATTAACATATATATATTTAACATACATTATGCATATGTATATAATATGCATTATATTACATTTATATTATTTATATTTATTTATTATTACATGTATTTTGTATCGATTATTTATAATTTTAATTATATATTATTATTATTAAATTATATATATTATATAAAATATTATCTACATATTATATTAAAATTATTGTTTATTATATATTATTATTTATAAAAATTAATTCATATAATACATAACTATAATATAAAATTATATATATCAATACATTATTTAATAAATAATCTCATAATTTAACATATAATTTAATAATAATATATGTTTTTTTTTTATAAAAAATAACATAAAATATATAAGTATGTTTCTAATAAATATATTATGTGAATAATATATTTATGCATATAATAATAAATAATTATTATTATAATTATTATACCGTTTACCATTAAAATTGGCTGTTCGGGTTTTTTTTTCCTGTTATTTTACTCTTTTACATGTGACGTCTGACGTATACTTTCTGTTTGTGCTACATGAATAGAATTGAGACTTTTTTCAATTACATTTTATAAAATAACTTGTTTACAGAATAAAATTTTATTATTAGATTTTAAATTCCCATTTTTCCTCTACCGCAAAGGATCTTTGCTTTGAAATATAAATTATTATTAATTAAAATAAGTCGTATCAAATATTAAACGATTTGCCAAATATTTTCTTCTCAAAATATAAAATTAGTGATACTTAGGTATATTTCTCAAATTGCAGTTCGAAAAAGTTCCATTTTTTTCACACTATTTATTTATTTTTCAGTAAAATAATGTATTTATTTATTTAAAATAATTTTAACAATGCTTGTTTAAGAGTTATTACTACCTTTTTTTTCCAAATTCATCTTAGTAAAAAGATTGAAAATAAAGAGAAAAAAATGGAGAATTTAAAAAAAAAGAAGGGGGGGGGGTAGTCTTTTTTTATTTTTTCAAAATGTCAATGCTTTTACTTTAAAATTCTTGTACAAACATTTAATGCTTTTTAAAAATTCTGAAATTATGTGCAATAAGAAAAAAAAAACTTATTTCATTTTAATGCATTACTATACAGTATATTTAAGTATATCTACTAAAGACTTTGAGAAAATTCTCTTATCTAAAAATTGTGAACTTGTTCTGCGATGCATGTCTCAGATGACCCATATGTTGCCTCAGGCAAGGGGGGTCATATTCAGAGATCAGACAGAGGTCAGTCATTTCAAGGACACTAATCCTTTCCCCGAATTCTAGTACTATAGACCGGTAATGATAGATTTTTGTTCCAAGAATGGATGGCTCACATCTGTGTAGCATTTTCCTATTTAAGAAAATAGTTTTTATTATTAGAAACAGTGGTGACCATCCCCCCCAAACCCAATGACGCAAATCCCCACCCCCCAAAAAAAAATCTTTATACTTTATTATTGACCCCCCCCCCCCCAAAAAAAAACAGCATGTCAATTGCAAAATATATTCTACTTATAATCTACTGCACATTCAAAAGATAGCGAGTTGAGTTATTATTGCCCTTATCTAGAATTTAAAGAAAGAAAACACAGGAACATTTCTAGAAATTAAATGTTGAAAAAATGTAAAAGTGAGGTTAAAAAAATCAAGATTTAATTTTAACTGTAAAAGAAGGAAATATTAAGAATTTAACCCCCCCCCCCAAAAAAAAATGTACTTTTTCTCAAATTCCCCCCCAAAACTAAATTGTATGACGCATCTTGCGTCACCAAACCCCTCTCTGGGCACCCCTGATTAGAAAAATATATATCTAAGTAAATATAACTTAAAGTATTTTTCAAATTCGCTGCTCATCAATGCGAAACTTTGACACATTTTCTGACTAACTTTTAACTGTAAAGGCATAAAATTGACAAGCCTGAGCTGATTATTGAAGGGATTTGGAAATGAAAAAGTTTTCCATTTTCGACAAGACAAGGAGTAGCCATTCGACAGATTCTTTTTCTCTTTTCCCGTGATAAAGCTTTTGTAAATTCGATTCAAAACACTATCTTTAACAGCATTTTCTGAAAGACATATCGCCTTTATTAAAAATGGAAAAAGCGATTCGACGTGCCAACCTGAAAATATCTGAATCCAGAAATATGTCAGAAGGTAGATTTTTTGAGTTTCAGAAAACTTTAATACGTGGCAGAGAAATATTTTTACAAATCCACTTTTTATTATACAGCTCCAAAAATTATGATGTAATTCGCTTTTTTTCTTTTATTCTAAATTACATTATAATTTTTTTTAATGGATTTTTATTTGAATGTTGAAACATCTACGAATCTAAGTAATAATTAATGTTGCTATTGTGTAATCTCTGTGTTGCGAACATATTGTAATTTTAAAACATAGGTAAATATATCACACAATTGTCTATGCGGTGTTCTTTAAAGGAATCTCAATTGTATGTTAAGAAAATCCTGAATTTCTTTAAGAAATTGATTCGATTTGGGCCTGGGCCCGGAGCCCAGAAATTCCGAACCGTGCAGAACTCTACCCCCCCCCCCTCATAGTTTTTTTTTTTTATTTTTTTCAACAAAATCTATATTACACCTAATTTCTAAAAAATAAATAAATAAATAAATAAAAAATTTAAAATAAAATGTAAAAATACAAAAAGCATTTTTACTCTTTAACTCTTAGAAAGATAATTTTAAAGGCAGTTTTCAAGAATCCAATAAAAAATATGCAAAGTTCTAATAAATGAATGTAAAAGTTGTGAAAAGAATATTAACCATTCGATTTTTTTTTCTTGCTTGATTGTAATTTATTATACTGAAGTTAAAATATATTAAGTTTAACTGGATTCTACATATTTTAAACAAACTATCATTAAAAAAAGAAAAAAATCTTTAAATATTGATGCACGCATTTATTCCGATCATAAAATTTATTAAGTATGTTTTTTCCCAATTAATTCTTCGAACAAAATTTAAAGATCCGCGTGATTCAAAATTTTGACAAAAATAAATTTTCTAACTAAGTTATGCAATATTTAACATTTTTACAGAACGTTCATTAGATATATATGTTAATTAATTTCTAATTAAATGAGTTTGGTAATTTATTTTCGACTTAATTGATATTACAATTTAAAAAAGAATTATCATAATGTTCAGTTCATCATAACAGTTAATACACCACAAAAAAATTATATCGAAATATAATAGGAACAATTATGATTTCTTTTCAAAATTGTATACATTTAGAAAATATAATTTCCACCAAAATCTTAGAAATTAATCTTTTTTTTTTTTTTCTTACTAGAAGCAATATTTATCGTATCATTTTAATAATATTATATTAAAATAATATAAAATCTAATACAAACTTTTAAAGCTTAGTAAGTTGCATAATGTTTAATTTTTAATTGATAAATATAAAAATTTCTTAAAAAAGACTGAATGAATTAAATTTAAATTTAAATTCGTGGTCATTATTAATGCGGTATTTTATGTGGCATTAACTTCGAAAAATTAAATATGTATACATAGATCGAATTTCAATTGGTCTGTGAAAAGATTTTGGCTCATATTTACTTAAAAAAAAAGACAGAGTAAGAGAAAGAAATGACAATAACAAACCAAGTCTTAAAATGTCAACATATGTTCACAATACAATTCATTATTCCGTATTTTGTCCAAACACAGCGCCATCTCTGTGTACAATCCAGAACGTCAATTAACGGAAATTATACTGTTCTGAAAGGATGATCAAATTGTTTTGTAAAATTTACGGAAAAACTTCTGTATTTTGAAAAGAAAACGGAAAAGTTACCAGAAAACGGAAGTTTTACTGTTTTTTAATAAAAACGGAAGTATTCCGTTAAATTTAAGGGAAAACTTTCTGTATTTTTACGGATATTTTTTACAGTGTGGCCATAATTAAACTCACAGTACTCGGAGTGTTCTGTAGCACGATCTAATCTAGAGAATGACGCCGTATTTTGCAAAAAGATTAAAGAGGACGGGAAAATACAGGATTCCGCGAAAAAAGTTCCAAAAGTCACCAATAGGAGAATATGTGGCGCTGTGTAATAGGAAAGAGAATTTTGTAGAAAGCAAAATAAATGTTAAAATCGTTAAATGTGCTAAATAAAAGTTAATTTTATTTCAATATTGATTCTGTATTTTTTAAAATACTCTCTTCTGTTACACAGCGCCGCACATTTCTCTAGCGGTGTTTTTTGGAACAATTTTTCTTTCGCAGAATTTTTCATCCCCCGTCTTCTTTAATTTTCTTACAAAATTGGGCGTCATTCTGTCACTCAGATCGCACCACAGAACACTCTGGGTACTGCCAATTTAATTATGACCACCTTGTATGATTACCTTGCAGATGTTGTCAAAGACCATATGAGCATTTTTTTTTCAAAAAAATGGTGTGAAATAGAATTAAAAAATAGTCACCTGTGGCAGTCCTGAATGGGCATTTTCCAAGCGTCTTGAAAAATTATTCTACAGCTTATTGTCATATGAATAGCCCTTAAAATAACTCTATTTCTTAGATTACAGGAAATGTTGCATTTCAATAAACCATAGTTTTTGTAATTAGGGTAGTACTAACTTTAAAGTTATTTCCCCCCAAAATTGCAAAAAACTCAGATTTGAAGAAGTTCTGTCTCTTCGCTCTGTTTCTATAGCTCCAAAATTGACCTTTTGATTCCGATATCGATTTCTACCAAATTAAATATGATTTTCATGAGTATAAGAAAAAGCTTAACCCTTTGAGTTCCGATGGGCGAATTTCTTCCCTCTTAATTTTAATTGCCGAATGTCATACTCGCACCGGCATATTCAATCAAATTTATTTGAAAGTAAATTAATGCACTTTTTCGTGTATACAGTAAATTGAATAATTTGTTTGAAAAATATTGGTGCCTATGTGACATTTGGGGTTTTTGAAAAAAAAATCACCCACCAGAGCTCAAAGGGTTAAGTGACCCAGATAAAAAAGAAAATTTTGAACTAAAGTGGTGCTACCCTTAAATCTTCACTTTCAATTGCAATTGTTCATGCATTGTTGTATTGAAAATGTTGCATATAGACAGAGTGGTAAAGGATATTTTAATGGTTTAATATACATATATATATATATATATATATATATTGAATTTTTAAATAATTAATTATTAATGATTAATCAAGTAATTAATAATTAAATAATTAAATTGTCAAATCATTATTGGAAGAATCTATTACGTACAATGAATGTTAGTGCAGTTAAAAAAACTTACTCACAAGCTGGTTTGCAGAGATCTGTACAAGGATTATTGTCTGAAGAATCAAACGTGTCTTTAAAGCTTTCTTTGCATTTTTCTGAAATACAAAATAAGTATCTATCATTTTTAATGAATAACAGTTTAGAATTTGATATTATATTGCTTAACATTGTTTTCGAAATTGTATTGACTAAATCTAAATTCCATTTTTGCAAAAAGAAATACAGCTCAATTTATTAAGCAAAAACATTATTTAACATTTTCTTTTTTGAGGCTTAAGTATGCGATTTAATAATTGCTAAATATATATATATATACAGGGTGGGTAAAATGTCCGTGAGAACTTTAAAATATCTTAAAAATCGGAAAAATAACCGAAACAAAAAACGAAGTTTTGCAGGTCTTGCAACGCTAGGTCACGGGAATTGTTTTTAAACAGGAAAAAAAAAAAAAAAAAAAAAAGGTGACAGTTGACGCTGGTACGAGCGGCTTCGGTAGAAATATTCAATTGAAACGGTCATAAGAATTTTTGGTCTTAATCTAATACAAGTTCGCCATTGTAAATCGTGTATGGAACAAGGATGTTGAGTGTGACAGAGAAGGCTTTGTTGGTGTAGTTATTTTATGTGAGATCGGAATCAGAAACTTTTGCCTTGCGAAAATCCAAGTTCTGAAGAGTGTCAAGACTGAAAAAGAGGCTTTAACAGCGACAGGCATCATAAAGCTTGTTCGGCGGTTTGAGGAAACTTGAACGTTAGAGGAAGTGGGTTTTCATGGCCTCTTAGTTCTCCAGATTTGGCACTGGCAGACTTCTCGTTATGGGGATATAATAAACTCCTTGTGTATCGATACGGTCCGTTTAATTTATAAGGAACTAATCGATACAAGAGAGGTGTCATGCGTATCATGTGCACATCCAGATTTGCGGCATTCGGTCGTTGTTGAATTTATCACTCTCCTGAACGTGTTATCCCCTGCGTTGTTAGTCATGAAGAACACATGCAACAATGACAAATGATTTGGAGGCATTCTGTTCGTTTAAAGATAGAAAACCAACGATTATAAATGCACAAATAAAGTATGAGAAGGTAGAAAATAGCTATTTCGAATCTACTATCGAGATTCTTCATCAGTGCAAAACTCAGCGAGCTAAATAATAGCAAAACTGAGCAAAGAGACAGCGAGACGCAGGCTTATATACCAGCTATGGGAAAAATCCCGCCTAAAGAAAAGCAATCAATGAGAAGTAAGCAGTCAAAACAACCGGGTGGACAAGTAGCGACATCTATCGGAGAACAAGCAAAACAAAAACTAAAAAGCAAGTAAAAAAAAAGCATTAAAGATTTCCAAATACTTGGAAAATAAGGAGTACTAGATAAGTCATTGACTAAGGAGTGAGAATTTTTTATGATGTGGTAAGCTTCCCAAAAATCAAGATCAAGAATGGAAGGACATTTATGGATGATGGTGGCTGAAGAAAAGTTAAACTTATGTTGTGAAGACCAACAATGTTTAGCAATAGAGGAACGTTTAAGCTCTTGATTTTTGACATACCTTTTATGTTCTATTATACGAAATCTAAGAGCACGTTTAGTCTGACCAATGTAAGAAAGACCACATTGGCAAGAAATTTGGTAAATACCCCAGTTATCTAAGCGATCTATGGGGTGCTTAAGATTTGAAAAAGCAATTTTATTAACAGGAGAAAAAATAACATTAAAATCGAACCTTTTTAAAATTTTAGCAACTTGCTGACTGATTTTGGGGAAAAAAGGCAAAACAACCAAAGCATTGGAGTTCGAATTAAAGTTTTTCTTTCATAAAGGGTGGATTTTGTCAATTTTCTATGAATTGAATCTATAATATTAGGGGAATAACCACGATCAACAGCAATAGCTTTTAGATAATTAAGTTCATCACTGAGTAACTGAGGAGTTGAACAAATATTGGAAGCCCGGAAAACAAAAGTTTTAAAAGCCGCAACTTTCTGGTTAGGAGGATGAGAAAAATATCTGTGAGGTGAAAGACTGACCGCAAAAGGTTTGCGAAAGACAGTAGTTTGAAAATTATCTTCATTGCGAATAACAAGAACATCCAGAAAAGACAAGCAGTTGTTCGATTCAGTTTCAAAAGTAAATTGAATGCAAGAATCAATAGAATTCATGACAGAGAGAATTAGATTTATATTAGAATTCACTTCAACTAAAGCATAGATATCATCTACGTAACGAACATAGAACGAAAATTTTAAGACTTCAAACAATTTTATTTCAAAATAATGCATGTACAAATCGCATAAAATCGGACTAAGAGGATTACCCATAGCCAAACCGTCAATCATACGAAAGAAATTCCCGTTAAATACAAAAGTATTTTGAGATAAGAAAGCACGAGTTAGATGAATGAGTTCCTCGATTTCGAAAAAGGAAAAATAAAATTCACAGAGCCTTTTCTTCAGGCAATCTAAAGCATCTTCGACAGGAACATTAGTAAATAATGATTTAACATCAAAAGAAACCATCATGTGGCCTTGTGGCTTAAAACTGTGAAGTTTCTTAGCAAATTCAAAAGAATTCTTAACAGTGAAAGAATTACTGCTTGAGAGAGGAGAAAATATGGAAGCAAGATATTTTGCAAGTTTATAAGAAGCCGTACCGATACTGGAAAAAATGGGTCTAAAAGGAATGTCAGGTTTATGGACCTTAAGTAAAGCATAAAACCTGGCACAATGTGCAATTGAATTAATAAGAGACCTTTTTAATTTATCAGGAATAATTTGTGAAGACTTAATGGCAGATTTGATAGTATCAATTTCATTAGAGGAAGGGTCTTTGTGGATATCCACATAGGGAACCATCATTAATTAATTTATGGGAATTTGCTAAACATGAAGAGTTGTCAAGAACAACAATCTGACCACCTTTGTCAGCCTTAGTTATGATCAAATTCGGATCAGAACACAAACTTTTTATACAATGTTTAACTGAACTATTAAGATTTGGCTTATAAACATTCGAATTGAAATCAACAGTGTTTGCAATGAGATGCCTAATAGACTCTTTTTGAGAAGGAGAAATAGCGCTATGCTTAAAGGCTCTTTCAATAGGAGCAATCAGACGGGGTAACGAAGGAGGGGCCGAAACAGAGAAATTGTTGTTTAATTTTAGAGCATTTAGCTGATTATTACTTAAAGCGACACTAGAAAGATTGACAACAGCATTTTTGTTAACAGTAGGTAAATTTATAGAGTTGTCGGCGTAAGAATTATTACAAAGCGTATTGAATTTCCTTTTTAGAACTGCGCAATGAATCGAAGAAGCTTTGAGGACTCTATTCCATGAAATTCTGTCTATAGAATCAAAATAAGGAAAAGAATTACCAAGAGAGATATGTAATAATAATATAACTCGTGCTCTATATGAGCAATTTTCTGGCGAGTCTCTTGAATCAAAGCCCTTAAAAGAGCTAATTTAGATCGAATTAAGACCTTATTTATCCTACTTGAATTAAATAAATTACAACGTATTGAAATGAATCTAGGAATCCCTTTTTTGCGTCTACAGTCACGTAGAAAATGTAAGTGCTCCAAAAACCTATACTTTTTCAGCCGTAAATTACAAAATCTATTGATTTGTGACATAGCAAATAGAAGAAAAATAAAAACAAAATAAAAATAAAAACAGCAATTGATTTCACTATTGCTGTTTTGGAGCAATATTTCATTTTATACAGTTTTGGAGACATTCCAGAAAATATTTTTCTACCTGAAAATGGGCTATTTACATAACAGGGATATATTTAATGCACAGTACGCATCTGTAAGTAATTGTAATATTTTTTTAAAAATTCATTAATATTTTTTGTAATATTTTTTTAAAGATTCATTAATATATTTTTTAATATTTTTTTAAAGAGTCCTACAACAAGATTATGATAATGATAATTTAAAATGAAGTCACCCGACTTATCTTGCAAGTATATAATATGATATGCAATTCGAAATTTGTCTTGTTTCTGAAACTACTTACCATGATCACTATTACATGGATTACAAAATGTATGAGTACTATTCACTTGTTCTTCCACACACTTGCATTGTCTATAAAGATGACTTTCTCGACAGAGGGACTGACAGAACTGAAAAAGTAATTTCACAATTAACAAGAAAGAAAAACCACGCGTCAAGAAAAAATTTATGAAAAACTTTCCAACACATTTAGAATAACGTGTTCACCGTTTAATGAGTTGAAATTAGGTGCCAAACTGAACCATTTGATAAAACGAAATATACTTGTAATCCCAATTTAATAAACTCAAATCTATCTTATGAAAAATATCCGAATTCCTTAAGAAGATTCCTTAAGTATATGACATATATACAGTGGCGATCAAAAGTTTCCGGCCAGCAAATTTTTTTTAGTCAATTTATAAGTATTCCCATATGAAGAGGAATCTCAAAGTGATACTTATACACTTTATTGACATAATATTTAGGAATTTATTTATGCAATAATATATAAATATCAATAAATTTATTTGACTAAAATTAAGTACGAAGTAAAATTAAGTACGCATGTTCTCAAAAGTTTCCGGCAACTTTCGCAAGTTTGGAAAAAAATTGTGTTGTAACAGAAAATTACAGTGATCAACAACATATGAAACTAGTATTTTATCACCATACTTTTAGAAATAAGTACTGCGGTGCAGAAAAGTGGCATTCATTCAATCAGCGGTTAAAGATCGTCAATGGTACTTTTTTTCACATTCTTGCAATTTTTTTGGAAAATTCGGCTAAGCTGGAATATTTATAGCTCTCCACACGTTTACTAACTTCTTTCCAAAGATTTTCCAATGGATTCATGTCGGGTGCTCGGACTGGCCATTTCAAAAGCAAATGTTTTTGTGCGAAAGCGATTGCTTTTCGAGTCTTGCATACATTCTATGAGTCGTTATCATGCTAAAACGAATAGTTGCGACCACAATTTTTCCTCTAATAAGGAAAAAATAATCTTGCAAAATCTCCTTATACATTGCATCATTCATCTCGCTGTGGATTTCAAATAACGGACAGACACTTTTTGAAGAAAATACTCCTCACAGCATAATGTGTCCTCCGCCATGCTTCATTGTAGGAATAACATAGGTCGAATAACATCTTTTGTTTTTAGCTCATCGCACGTAGTATCTACCATCCCTCCTAAAAAGTTTGAAATTCGATTGATGGAAAAATAGTATTTTTGTCCAGTTTTCACTAGACCAGACTTTGTGTTCTTTGAAAAGCGCCAGTTGGGTACGTTGATTTTTTTTTTTTTTTTTTTTTTTTTTTTTTTTTTTTCATATAAAAATTTTTGAACGCCGATTCTTTCGTCAACATCTTGACACAATAGACCGACTTATTTCAGCAATATTTTCATTCCGTATATCGCGGGATATTGCAACGAAATGTTTATGTTGGTCATCAAATGTTTTTCTCCTGATAATTCTATCCAGAAGAATAATCATTTTCCGAGGTTTCCCGGACCTCAGAACGTCCTGAAGGGCATGACCATCTTTATATAATTTATAAATATAGTTTACAATCGATTTTTTTCGATCGATAACTTTGCCGCAATATCTCGAGACGATTGGCCTTTTAGTATCAATTTAATCACTCATTTACGAGCAATTGGGATTGCCACATCCGACTCGTTTTTAGGTGCGTCCGTAATTATGTAAAGACGTAACATCTATAGTTGTCGTTCAGACCGCCCATCCGTCCGAATATAAAAACGCAAAAACTACCTAACGGAGCCGTTTGAAATTTAAAATATGTAATTATTACGTAATTTTGTCGAGTCATTTCAAATTTTATGAAAATCGGATGCATAGATCAATTACATGTACAATTAAAAGTATTCCGTTAGATTACGGTCAATGGGGAAATAAGTAACAATTTCATTTTAATGGTGTTACACTCATTCGAATATAATAAAATTGATATGAATGTATGAAGTACATATTATAATACACATTTTGCACAAACTGTGCTGCAAAAAACAATTGTTATTCATTTACAAGACCACACAAAAGTATTCCATTACATAATGGCATAGGGAGAACATTGTTTGATGCGCGTTTTAATTATATTAAACTATTTTATATTTTATGAATATGATATACGTTGCGGAGGTGTAATAAGAGTTACTATTCCTGTATATTTACAGGGACACAAAAAGATTTCGACTACTACACTGCATCCGAAGCACTGTCTATTATAACACCAAGATCTGAATATTTTTAAAACTTCGTTATCGTACGAACGCCCTTCATTTGCTACGCTTGACGTGCAATTTCCAACTGGTTTTTTTAGTCACCCGTAATAATTTTTGAAAGTATGATACAATAGTTATTTGTAGTATAGTTTAGTCCCTTTAACATTTATTTTGTTAAAGGGACTCGGTATCCTTCATTCGGCGAAAAATGACAAAAATATCGATTTTCCAATTTTTAACTAAATTATACCTTATTACTCCCTGTACATTCTCATGAAGATCCGTAAAGATCCGAGTAATATAAATACAGTTTAAACGATTTTGCTACACCGCTGTCCCTTTTAATGCCACAATCCCTTCTCTTAAAAGTGATTTTTCTCAGTTTGTGTTTTTTCAACGAATAGGCATGTTTAAAGTGATAAAACTTTTATGTATATTGTTCGATAGACTCGATTTTTCTTTGTTGATTGTTCCATATGGACTTTTTGACAAAATTAAGTTTCTGATTTATAATAAAGTAAAAAGGATTTTTTTTACGCATAAAAAAGTAAAATAAATTCATTTGTTACATGCAATTTTACATGTATTTGCAAATTTCATTTTTTTCCCCAAACTAATTAACTTACGATAAATGCGATACGTAAAATTATACAGCACACAGATATTACATTAAATTACAAAGGGAGGGAGGGCCGGGGATAAATAAAGAATACTGCCCAGTTAAACTGATGGCATTGAGCTCACAGGCTACAAATACTAATTGTACATTAAAGCCTTATATTTTCATATGTATAATTCCGTTCGAAAAAAATTAGGAAGGGGACACAGCTCTCCCCCTTCCTCTTTTTTTATACTTAATCATTGAACCTCCTATACTATCAAAGACATGCTTTATCATATAAAAAATCTATATCTAAAATTCAGAGCAAATGAGATAATTCTTAATAAAAACCCATTTAGCATTTATATAATTTAAAAGGAGTTATCCCCCTCTTTTATACTTAACCATTAAACTTCCAAAACTATTCAGAGATTTGAACGAAATCTGAAAATTCTACTTGAAAAACCCATTTATATAAATTAAGGGGGGGGGGCATTAGAACCCCTGTTCCCCCTATTTATACTTATTCAATGAACACCTAATAACAGTCACGGAATCGCCTCATCAGAATGATCCTAATCTAAATTTTGAACGAAAACTTAATTCTGCATGAAAATCCCATTTATATCAACTAAGGGGAGGGGCATCAGCCCCCCGTTCCCCCTCTTATACATATCGAATGAACTCCAAAAACTAATCAGGGAAGCGCCTTGTCAGGATATACCTACATACAAAATTATAAGTGGATCGGATATTTTTATCATGAGTTATCGCGTTACGCACGAACGTACGAACAAACGTACATACAGAACGGACGGGCACATAAGCTCTCAGGCTATGATAGCCTGTGAGCTAAAAAATAGCTCAAAATGTTCAAAGTTGTACGAGAAGATGTATTTTAAAATTAACTGAAATAAAAAAAAAAATACATTTTTTGAGTTTTACCAGGGAAATTGAACAGGTTCTCGATGCAATCATATTCCTTCATTGAGTTCTTTTTTATTATGCCAAAAATGTACCTTAAAATGCATGAATTTCAAAAAAAAGTTCAAAGAGTACTGAATTTCTTAAGATTAAAGAGAAAAAAGAAGGGAGTGTTGCATTTTAGGACAGCATGCTAGGGCTAAGAAACAACCGTGTTTTCTATTTTCATTATAGAGTAATTTTTATGAATAACATAAAAGGAAAGAAATAAAACATACTTTTACTTACTTCATAAGTATAATATTCCCGATCTGTCAAATATTCATCGTCCCAGTCTTTGAGCATAGCAGAGAAGGGAGAATCCCGAAAGGTTTTTGTACAGTCTCCATAAGGTGCTGGTAATCTTTCAATTTCTCTCTGAAACATACAATACACAGCTCCATTTTTTATCCAATACTATAACCGTATTTACATAAACATTCAATAATAGAAAACATTTAACTTTTTTTTAATTTTACAAAACAGCCATGGAAAAAATTATAAGGACAAGTGACAATTTATCAAGGAGCGGTAGGAGCCGCTTGGCTAGAAAAAATTATACAAACAATAGTATGATAAAGATGCTAGAAATGGAGCATTTCAAAAGAAAATTTAAATTGAAAATAAAAAAAAAATCATTTAAAGGCATGAATTAAAAAAAAGTTTTAATAGGTTGTTACTCGGAAAAAGTTATGAAGACACGCACTAAAAAAAAAAAAAAAAAAAAAAAAAAAAAAAGGAAATAAAATTTTGCCAATTTGGCATTATCATAGGATGGTAGTGACCTAAAACTGCTGCGCAGTAACATTGTGCATCCTCTGTACTTCTTCATCATGCCAAAAAGTACACAACAATCTGAATTTAAAAAAAGGAAAATGTTTTGATTATGGAAAATGCGGAATGAGTGGATGTGAAATTGCAAGGAATATAAACAAATCTAAAAGAGTAATTTCTAATTTGTTGAAGAATCCAAAAGATTATGGTAAAAAGAAGTAATCAGGTACGTCAGTTTCTCTGCCTATGGCACCAAAAACATGAATTTGCGAGTCAGGCTTCTTAAAAGAAGAGTTATATTATAATTAAGACATAAATAAATCTATCATGCACTAGACGAACGATATGTAATGTTCTGCAAAAGAATACCAATGTTAGGTATGTTAAACTACAGTACCGTCCACCACTTACAAAACTACTTAACAAGCCTAGATCAGAATTTGCTTAGAAAGACGTTTCTTTTGGATTTCCCTAGAAAGATGTAATATTTTCAAGCGAAAAAAGTTTACTTTGGACCCACCAGAGGCTTATTCTTCATTAATGGTAGGACTTCCAAAAAGATAAATCTATTTTTTTTCGAAACGCATAATCAGAGGAAGTTCTGTGATTGAGTTGGCAAGCTTTGTAGCCAATGGAAAAACACCAATCTTGTCCATTCGAGGTCGCATGAATTAAAAATCATATGTGGATATGTTAGCTGAAAAATTATTGCCCCTTATGACAGATTGTGATTATTTGTTTCGAAAAGACAAAGAAATTTTAGACGAGTTTCGTGCATCACATCCATGATTCGCGGCTAATTCTGTCCAACTTTTGGATTGGCCACCAATATAAATCTGATTTAAGCGCTATAGAGAATCTGTACAGCATTTTAGCCAGAGAAGTATGTAAGTATGGCACACAATAGGAAGATATACACAGTTTGACATAATTTACCTAATTAACGTAGAAAAGCATTTCTAAAAAAATTTAATTAAACTTTCTGAGTCAATGACTGCACGATTAATAAGAGGCGTTGAAAAAAAAGGTGATTTATTAGCATTCGATGCTATTTTTTTCAGACAAGCTAAAAAGTGTCGTGTCAAAAATTGTGGCACATCAATCATAAGTATTTTACTTATCTATCATACGTAGTATAAAGTAAATCTTGCAATCGTTTTGAAAATCGAAAATTTTTTTTGACGGATTTACACGTTTCAGATACTAGAGATTCCAACAAACATACTTTTAGAAAAAAAATTGCCGTCCGTCTGTCTGTCTGTAAACGCTCTATTTCACGAACAAATGGAGATTGAGACTTAAAATTTTGTATGTACTTAGTAAGTAAGAATAGGACGAAGCCTATTTAATATCAGTAACCTCGATTATCCGGAACGATTTTTTTCGGACTCTCGAAAATTTTTTGACGGATTTACACGTTTCAGATACTGGAGATTCCGAAAAACATATTTTTAGAAAAAAATTTGCCGTCCGTCCGTCTGTCTGTCTGTCTGTAAACGCTCAATCTCACGACAAATGGAGATAGAGACTTAAAATTTTGTATGTACTTAGTACCGTAAAATGGGGCGAATCGGAACACTTTTCAACTTTAACGTTAAAAAAAGTCTTGTTTGGTTCTTTACTTTTTAAGCAAAAACGAAACATTTTTACTGTTTTTATATGTATATTATTTATTTTTTTAATGGTATTCCGATTCACCCCGCAGATAGGGGTGAATCGGAACAAATGTTATAATCTTTATTTATTCCCATTGAAACTTTAATAAGGTTAATAAAAACAGGCAATAATGATAGGGGAGGAATAGGAACACGCGGTTACTGTGAAACCAAGCCTTTATTTTATATACAAGTAAAGATATGCCTTTTTAAATATTAGAAAACAACTCTGAAATCAAGAAAAATTAAAACTTATTTTAAGAAATTATATTCGAATTACAGAAGTAGAATTTAATACAAATTCAGCCCTGTTCTGTGTTATCCTTTAGTAGTCATTGGGTAAGTGAATCTATTGAGTAACCCCAATCGCTGCATGTATTAATACGATCTACTAAAACGCCCTCATCCCCAGCCCCTTAGTACTGTTTGCATCCCTCTCTTTTTAGCTCACAGGCTATCATAGCCTGAGAGCTTATGTGCCCGTCCGTTCTGTATGTATGTTCGTATGTACGTAACGCGATAACTCATGATAAAAATATCCGATCCACTTGAAATTTTGTATGTAGGTATATCCTGACAAGGCGCTTCCCTGATTAGTTTTTGGAGTTCATTCGATATGTATAAGAGGGGGAACGGGGGGCTCATGCCCCCCGTTAGTTGATATAGATGGGATTTTCATGCAGAATTAAGTTTTCAAAATTTAGATTAGGATCATTCTGATCAGGCGATTCCGTGACTGTTATTAGGTGTTCATTGATTAAGTATAAATAGGGGGAACAGGGGTTCTAATGCCCCCCCCCCGTTAGTTGATATAAATGGGATTTTCATGCAGAATTAAGTTTTCAGAATTTAGATTAGGATCATTCTGATGAGGCGATTCCGTGACTGTTATTAGGTGTTCATTGAATAAGTATAAATAGGGGGAACAGGGGTTCTAATGCCCCCCCCCCCGTCAGTTGATATAAATGGGATTTTAATGCAGAATTAAGTTTTCGTTCAAAATTTAGAATAGGATCATTCTGATGAGGCGATTCCGTGACTGTTATTAGGTGTTCATTGAATAAGTATAAATAGGGGGAACAGGGGCTCTAATGCCCCCCCCCCGTTAGTTGATATAAATGGGATTTTCATGCAGAATTTTCAGGTTTCGTTCAAATCTCTGAATAGTTTTGGAAGTTTAATGGTTAAGTATAAAAGAGGGGCATAACTCTTTTTAAATTATATAAATGCTAAATGGGTTTTTATTAAGAATTATCTAATTTGCTCTGAATTTTGGATATAGATTTTTTATATGATAAAGCATGTCTTTGATAGTATAGGAGGTTCAATGATTAAGTATAAAAAAAGAGAAAAGGGGAGAGCTGTTTCCCCTTCTTAATTTTTTTTTTTCGAACGGAATTAACCCTTGAAAATATAAAGCTTTAATGTGCAATTAGTATTTGTAGCCTGTGAGCTCAATGCCTTCAGTTTAACTGGGCAGTATTCTTTATTTAATTGATTTTTCATTTTCAGATGTTTGTGTAATGTTGTGTAATGCAGAGAATAATTCTGTGTAGTTTTTCTAACTCATTTCCTATTTTCAAATTCTTTTATTGTATGTTCCATGTCTGTTGGATTAGGCGTTGACTTTTTTGTTTAGCCAAGTAATTTCTTGGCATCTTTAAACTCTTCAAGTAATTAGAACAAACAAAATATTGCTACGATACATATTCATACATATGTTTTCATATATGACATGAAACTATTACTGTATAGAAAAATAAAACATGAGAGAATACGTGTTCCGATTCACCCCGTAAATCTTAAACCTCTGATGTTACATGCCATTTTTCATTTTTTCATTATGTAGTTTAGAATTTAGCAGAATTTCATACAACATACCGTTTAGAGGTCTATCATTAATTAACCCCCCCCCCTCTTAATTTTAGAATACGAAAAATACTGTAGTTACATACAAAGTTTTGAAGACGTTGAAAAAAATGAGGTTTTTGAGGATACACTTGAAGTTTTTTATATACCCCAGTAGCGGTGCCAACATGTCAAAACTGAATTTCCAAACTTTTAATGTTATTACCTTCCTATAAAAAAAATTGGCAACTAAAAATATCATCACATATATTTATAATGAATTTATTTGTATATACAGGAAGATTCGTTCATATTCACCTCATTTTACGGTAAGTAAGAATAGGACGAAGCCTATTTAATAACAGTAACCTCGATTATCCGGAACTATTTTTTTCGGACTCTTGAAAAAAAAATTGACGGGTTTACACGTTTCAGATACTGAAGATTCCGAAAAACATATTTTTAGAAAAAAAAATTGCCGTCCGTCTGTCTGTCTGTCTGTAAACGCTCTATCTCACGAACAAATGGAGATAGAGGCTTAAAATTTTGTATGTACTTAGTAAGTAAGAATAGGACGAAGCGTATTTAATATCATTAACATCGATTATCCGAAACTATTTTTTTCGGACTCTCGAAAAAAAAATTGACGGATTTACACGTTTCAGATACTGGAGATTCCGAAAAACATATTTTTAGAAAAAAAATTGCCGTCCGTTTGTCTGTCTGTCTGTCTGTAAACGCTCTATCTCACGAACAAATTGAGATAGAGACTTAAAATTTTGTATGCACTTAGTAAGTAAGAATAGGACGAAGCCTATTTAATATCCGTAACCCCGATTATCAGGAACTATTTTTTCGGTCTCTCGAAAATTTTTTTTGACGGATTTACACGTTTCAGATATTGGAGATTCCGAAAAACATATTTTTAGAAAAAAAAATGCCGTCCGTCTGCCCGTCTGTCAGTCTGTAAACGCTCTATCTCACAAACAAATGGAGATAGAGACTTAAAATTTTGTATGTACTTAGTAAGTAAGAATAGGACGAAGCCTATTTAATATCAGTAACCTCGATTATCCGGAACTATTTTTTTGGACTCTCGAAAAATTTGTTGTGATGAAATGTATATAAAAAACCTCTATCGATTTTTTTTTCTAATCGTAGTCGAAACTGAATTCTGCAATGGCAGAATCTACATTCAACTTGTTTCTAATTTATTTCTAGAAATATTACATTATGCCCATATAAATTTTTTCATGTTTCACGCCATATATTTCTATTCATTTGTGTTTTATAGTTTTATAGTAATTTACTTTGATATTAATAGGTCCCTAATGTTTGCTAATTATGAGTAGTAAATAATGTTTGATTGCGTTTTCAGTTGATGATTACGTTAACATATACAACTCATTTTTCAACGTGTCCTTATTATTTTTTCCATGGCTGTTGTCACGATGAGAATAATAAACCCAGTATTGACGTCCGATTGACCCCAGAGTTACGCTTAACACTAAAAGTTGAAACTTAAAAAAAAAAAAAAAAAAAAAAAAAAAAAAAAAGAAAAAAGAATAAATTTGAACATAAAGTTAACGAAAATCAATAAAACAATGAATAAAGATGGACTGGAATGTAGAGAATAAACTGAAGCATCCATTTTTGGTAGTAAAATAATGATTCTAAAGCACTCTAAACATAGACAGGCGGCGGATAATACTTCTTTATTTCAAAGGAGCTCAGTACTGCAACTCTTTGCCAGTATTTTTATTCATACAGGACTTCTTGGTTAAACCACTAGTGATTAAATGGTACGAGTGTCAAGTTTGTAGCCTGGAGGGCTACAGTTGGATAATTGACCATTTTTCTCATTTAAAGGCTTCCAATACTATATTTTATATCATTAAAAACATTGGCGTGGACAAAAAATAGGGATCATATGTGTAATCTGTATGTGTAACTATATATACGTTTTTCATTCTAATTTTCATACATAAAGGTTATTATTGATAATAAACTGTTTTTTAAATGATAATCATGGTTCAGTTTCCCTTGTTTGCGAATTTCGGGTCGAATTCAGGTCAAGTTGTGTGAATCGATTTTTTTTTTTTTTTTTTGAATCGAAGTCGGTTGCTAATCAGCGAAAGTTACATGTTGGAAAGGGCTGCAAGTTCAGTACTTCTCCACTCGCGCAGGCCTTTACTGAGTATATTTTCAATGTACGCACATTACTGCTATCTTGTTATGTTTGAAATACGGATCTCTGTGGAGGTGCACACAGGTAAATAAGATTTATGTAGTCGTTTTAAAAACCATGGTGGATAGGAAAATGTAACAGTAAAAAAGCTTTCAGGTGGCTATATACTATAGATACATTTTTTCCCTCTAAAATGTGAATAAAAGCAGATTGCAATAGCTGTGTGCAACGTCATTGCAACGTTAACAAATAGCTCTGATCATCAGATAATCATGAACAGCGCAATCAACCCAGCAGGGGTTTACCATGTTGGCTTAACTTCTCAGTGAGCTGGTGAAGTTTACTTCTATTTTAGAAATTCAATTAATGCTACCAATATAACTTACTATTCTAATACTGAGATAAGTTTTAGTTCCTGGATGTAGAACAATCCCTCCTCTATCAATGGTAGGATAGGCTTCTCTAGGATGAATAAGAATTCGCACTCCAAATTCCGGCGAAAGAAGATCCCAGTATAAATCCCTTTCAATGTTGAGAGTGAGGGTCAAACCTAAAGAAGAAAGAAAGATTAGAAATTATTGCATAGTTAAAAAAAAATGTTAGTTGCAACTCGCGATAACTTTATGAAATATTTGTTAATAAAATTACATGATAACATTCAGAAAATGGGAATTTTGATGTTGAATCTGATTTTTTGAAGTATATAATTGACCGCGTCATTGCGATACTGAGTCCATATTGGGACTTGAACGTGTTAGTAATCCGGTTTCATATGAACATTGGAATTCAAATATGATATCATCTTCTGCAATTTCACTGTTGAAGCCGATTTATATTATTGCCGAATATGTATGTCTCTAGTTATTTTTCGCCAGTGTGACGCCGACTTATGAGCCACTGGAGCTCAAACCCACCTAATAATTTTCTCTTCCAGTACACTTAGTTTTTATAATTCAAATGCATTATTATTTTTTTCCTCTCTTTTTTGTAATTACCAAAACAAAGTTTTGTTCTGCGAATATTCACAAAATCGTTTTGTTTGAAAAACTGTAATGGAAGTAATAACACACACAAGAGCAAAAATTCGTTCTGCAACTAGATTTCTCTCAAAAAATACATTTATCACAATTTTAACTGAGTATAAATAAATAAATGACTCTTGTTTGAATGCTGCGATATCCGTCAAGCATTTAGGTGACTGAACGTTACTTATGAAAATACTTAATGCAATAGGATAACACCTTTATGTACTTAATGTATGTCCAGTAAATAACTGACCCATTTTGAAAGTAAATAACAAATAAACGGTTTGACATAAAAATGTGCTGTTTGCTGTATTGTTATGCGGAACAATGGATAATGACGGTGACTTTTATGTCATATTACGTTATATGATTGGAACCATCCTGTATTCCACTAAAGAAAAAAAAAAGCTTATGGCATTGTTGACAATCAGTGTTGGGTACGTTCACAAAATAAACGAACTAACTCAAACTCACGTTCAATTTCTGAAAAGTGATTTAAGTTCACGTTCAAACTCAAAAATTTTTAAACGAACGCGTTCAAATCACGCTCATTTGTAAAAATGAACGAAGTTCACTAAAAAGTTCACTTTTTTTTTTTTTTAATGTTTGGATATTATTGTCCAAATTTACAAAATTTTGTGAACTAATCATTTGATTATTCGATATGTAAGATAGAGGTATGCACGGACGGAAATTTCCAGGCCCTATCCATAGAAAAAAAAATGTCCGGCCCGATTTTAAAATAAAAATTTCAGCCCGAGCCCAGCCCGGCTCGTAGAGAAAATTTAGCGGCCCGATATAATAGCTAAAAACAAGGCCCGACCCGGCCCGACATAATAGCTAAAACAAGGCCCGAGCTTGGCCCGGCCCGGAAAAAAAAGTTGAAATTTCGCACCGAACCCGCCCCAACCCCAAGTACATTTCTACTGGACATTGATATTTACCCTTACGGAAAAGTTCTGGCCAAAAAAACTTACCTTAGTCTGTTTCTAATCTCCATTTATGCAGAAGTGCCGTAGGCTGCGATGTTTATGCTTTTAATGAACCTTTGTTAGTTGTATGTAAATGTTTCAGCTATCATTAATATTATTAATCTATCTTCCATCTTATGGAGACATAAAAATCTAAAAAATGATATATGGTAAAAGTAAAATCTAAGATGAAACCGCATTGAAAAGAAAAAATACGTTTCTTTTTTAGCAGGTGTAAATGTTTAATATATTTTTTCTACCGTATTATTGTATTCATTTTGCATGGATGAACAGTTTAAAAGAAATTTTCAGTTTTCAGTTTAAAAGAAAATTCCGTCATAGGCAGTTTATTTCATATGTTTATTCCATATGTCCTCTATTAAAAAAAAAGCCTGGAATCTACGATTCTTAAAAAAGAATAAAAATCCAATCTTTAATTGTATAAAAATGGCAACTTAAAAGTACGTGCTTTTTAGCAAAATCAAGCCAAATTTTACTGATTTTTGAACAGACTTGGCCCCGTCGAGAAAAGGATTTTCATACGGGATGATAAATAAGTATAGTACAATATTGGAAGGAATATATCTCCTAGCTATATCTTGAATTAAAATTTTATTCGTCTTTAATTTGTCAAAAAAGGGTAAAATTTATACATTATAAGTAATTTAACATAATTAAATGCACAGAGTAAGAATAACAAAAGTTCTTTTGTCAGGTATCTCTCTCTCCTACCCTTAATAGCCCGAAAGGATAATTTTATTTATTTATTTGTTTATTTTTACATTCAAGCTTTCAAAATGTATGTTATACAGTGAGACGAATTTTAATAAATGAACTAACTTCATTTTGCGATTTTGAAATGTACTTGTCGAAATTTTCTTTTCAATATTCAATATTTCTTAAATGTTAAAACATCTGTAAATGCTCTACTGAATTTATGTGTTTAAAACCAAATTGCCTTGTATGAGGAGATCTAAAAAAATTCCTAGTTTAGTTTATTTCATGTTTATGTTCTCCGTTAAAGAAAAAAAAAAAAACAGCCTGGACTACGGATGTTAGCAAAGACATTTATTCCAAAATTCTGGTTAACCCTTCCACTGCAATTTGTTTGTAGGATTGCTGATAAAAAATTAAATGTTTGGCATAAGGAAATCCCTTTTCTTTTTGCATATGAATCGATAAAATTTGCATATGTAACTTCTTAAAGCTGTTCTTAACTTCTGCAAAATGTTTTGACACATTTACAAATTCATTTTTAACGAAGAGATATAAAATTGGAAGGCGAGACTATGGAAGCGCTTTTGAATTGAATTCAGCATTCCATTTTCTGATAATAAAATTACCTAACGAGTTATAAACTACTTTCATCATATGATTTTCTTCCTTTCTTCGACTGCTTTTTTCTACTTTCGTCGGAAAATGCGGTTCAAAATGTTAACTCTGATGGCTTGTTCTGAAATATTTATGGCGTTTTGTTAAAAAATTTTTAAAGTGAGTGGGATTTGATAGTTTCTAAATAACAACAACTGCTAATTTTATGTATTTCGTAACAAAAATAAATTACAATTTATACCACAAAGTTTTTTAAGAACACCCTTGATAATCGAATAGGGATTTTCATTTGCCTATAAAGTTGAAGCATATTTAATTATTTCAAATTATTGTTCCCTGACAATGGCCCTTCACACAGACTGCTGAGACTTAAAAACAGACTTTAAACAGCTAATAGGACATCGTTTTCTGAAAGATATTTTGCATTTATAGATAAATGAAAAAAAAATTAATTTACAGCAGTTTGAATCAGAACTATGAAATTTTTTGATTACAGAAATGAAAATAAATTAAAGATAGATTGAAAATTCATTTATTACTTTAGAAGTAAAATTCTTCTTAAAATCAGTAATCTGTTTATAAAAAAAAATTCCACATCTCACTGAATAAAGAATTGTGAAAACTGTGACAATTTGTGAAGGCCCGCGGCCGCATCAACTCTTACCCTCACATAAATCTGGATCTGTACATCATTTCTTTAAAGCCAGTCTTCTTTTTTTAAATCTAAAAATTTAAACATTTTGTACGACTTAAAATTCAGATACGAATACATAATAATTATTAAGATGCTACTATATGCAGTATAATATAAATATTTAGATGAACGCATATTTTATACCACTCTTTTTCTATTCTAAAAGTACACATTATCGATTGTAATACGTAGAAAGTTTTGCAATAGATTTAAAACATCCCTTTTACAAACACCAAATTTTAAGCCTCATCCCTCCACCCCCCCCCCCCCAAAAAAAATAATAAATCCATAGTTGCGTTAAAAAAGTGGAAAAAAAATAGTTAATTCATTTAAAATTGTTATAACATGCCTTAAAAATCTACCGCCTCTATTAAGGATGTATTTCGATTCAAACTGCTTATTTTCCGATTTATTTTTAAATTCATTTTTGCTCTCAAATGCATCAAAATGGCACATTCTCTTATTTACAAAAATTACTCAAGGTGCCGTGATTATTAATTCGTTGATAAATGCAGAAAATATTGCAAAAAATGCAATCAAAAACGGCACTTTGAACCGATTTTTAAGAAGCGGGAGACTTGGGAACGAAAAAAAGGGTCATACTGAGAAGATAATTGCTTATAAATCAAATTCTAATGAATTGAGCGTAAAAAGACATCATACGGCACCTTATATTTCTCTTCAAAAATCCCCTCAGCAAGTTTCATATTTCTACTTTTAAAAATGTTTCTGAAATTATATCAGAAAAGTTTGAGCTGTTGAAGGTGGAAAAGCGTTTTTTCGAATACATCCTTAAGGAGAGAAATGCGGCATGATAATTTTTCTGCGGGGTTAATGCACCGGGCAAAAAATTTCATCACAATCATTGTAGAAAATTGTAACTGACGATAGAAACTGTAAAAGAAAGCTTAAAAATAGCATAAGAAAAATTCTGTAAATATTTTAATATAAAGTATTTTGTAATATAATTAATAATAATAACAGATTTAAAAAAAAATGATAAAACCATGTCCAAAACCTAAAACTGTGATACGTACGTATGCATGATTTCTTTTGATGAAAAAATTTTTCTGTTTATCAGCAGAAATAATGACAATTTGCTGATTGGAAAATTAGATAGGTTAATTTTGGACGATGCATAAAATATTTTGACTTAAAAAAAATAAATAAAAAATAAAAAATAGAAAAATAAAAAGGGGGCGGGGAGAAAGAAAAGGAATGGAAAAAGAAATGAAATCGTTTATATTACTTTGTATGTTTAGAAAATATTTGCAAATAGGTTGCAGATTAAAAATCAATTTTATCAATATTAATGTATCCATTTTAAAGCTATGGATAATAAACATAATAGAAATTATCATTCTCGAGAGGAAGAGTTTATTCGTCGTCAAATTTAATAAACTGCAAAACATAATTTTTCACTTTCAAAAAATAAGATTATTTGTGTATATACAAGAGCGAATCCAGCCCTCCATTTAGAGGAGGGTCATAACAATGAGAGAAATGCCACCATAAGAGAGCATTGATTGTCGCATTCTGAAATTCAATTTAAATCCCCAAATTTTAGTAAGATTTCCTAAAAAATTCTTTACATTTAACGAAATATGGAAAACGCTATTTCAATCGCTTAACAACTGAATAAGTGCACTTACAAGTATCTTGCATGTAAGATTAAAAATGACTTCATAAATTACCAAAATTTATGTAATTTGGATTTGAGTAAAGCTTTAAAAAAATAATTTTTTGCATCCCAAAGCAAAGGAGAAGTTAGAAAGAACTTAATATACATTTCATTTGAGTATATCTTTAAAAATTTGGATGGTTCTACATCCCAAAGCAAAGGAGAAATTAGAAAGAACTTAATATACATTTCATTTTTTAAATGTTCCTTAAAATTTTTCTTTGTTCAAAGTGGAGAGTGGGAGGGAGCTCATGATTCCCGTAACCCCTCACATTATCGGATTAAAATAAAGAAATTAATGTTTATCTTGTTCGAAGTCTATACTTGAGAATGTGGCTTTCATCTTCCGTTGCAAAATGCTATTTTTCATAACAATGTAATGCATTTCATAAAAATAACTTTGACTTTTCAAAAAATATTAGCTGTCCTGTGTCCTCTCCCCCTCCCCCCAAAAACTTTCATCGAATACATCTTTTAAAAGCAATTCAAAATTTATTAAACCATAATATATAATTTCCCATTTGTTTGAAAACTATCTTTACAGATATGTGTGTGATTTTGTTTAAATGCCCGTGCGTCAATTTTAAAAGTGAAAAGTATTTTTTAATGGAAATAAAAAGAAAGAAAGAAAGAAAACAGTTTGCACGTATAAAAAATCTTCACGAATTAAAATCTTACATTAATCATTTGACATCACGTTATTTATGCATATATATATATATATATATATATATATATATATATATATATATATATATATTATTCTAATAAATATATAAATCGATTTTAGAAAGGGCAAACAATCAAGAAATCATTGTACATAGATTTGCGATACTGAAATTTAAAACTAATGTTTATATATTTTTTTTACCAGAAAAAAAAATCTTTGTAATTTAGGCGAAATTTGCGTGAATAAAGAGATTGTTTCTCGTTAAAGATAGTGCAGTAACTGTCATCATGACAATTACCAAATTAATTGTAAGCGTTCCTAGACCACCCATAGACTTATATAAGAGACCACCTTAGTTGTAAAAAAAAAATTGAAGAGAATGCCAGAACGGTGATTGCAATACGATTAGATAACTAAACACCGAAGGGAAAGCGGTATTTATGGCCGACTCAGCCTGTTAACAAAGCACAGAACAAATCTCTAGCCGATGACGCCTCCACTTGTAAATCGTATGTACATTGACAAGTCACACGAGTTTCTATCCTTCTACTTTCTCGTCACTGGGATGGGCGACTGAGATGGTTATCTCTTCCGTTCCACAAATTCTCCTATTCAAAAAGGAGTCCCTCTAAAATGGGACTAAAATAACCGATAAAAAATACTACTTTATTTTCCCACGCGGATGCTTGCTTGTAACATAGAACAAACGGTTGGACTGGGGA
Organism: Maratus speculifer; assembly: GCA_964019185.1. Classification (NCBI taxonomy): domain Eukaryota; kingdom Metazoa; phylum Arthropoda; class Arachnida; order Araneae; family Salticidae; genus Maratus; species Maratus speculifer. The sequence goes on from OZ025293.1 coordinate 440,753,364, forward strand.
AATTTTCAGGATTCTATATTTTCCTCAGAGTAAACATAGTAAATAGAGGGAGAATTCCCCCAGTGTTTCTTCAGCCAAGATAAGAATCACGTGACTCCAGGCAAGACCGTTTCCGGTCATCGTAGTAATAGCATTGATTTCTATGGAGGACATTCGACAATTTTTTGTTTGCGACTAAAAAATATCATGGTATCAAGTTGTTGTGCCTATGGATGCACAGAGAGACAAAGCAAAACAAGTTCTGTTACTTTCCATCGGTATGTATTTATTTTTTATTACTTTTTTTTAATATTTAAAGGACTTTAAAAATGTATCATTCCAACTATTATACCGTTTACTCTTGTTATCATGATAAAAATAGAAAACATTTTACGTTTAATAACTTAAATGTATGTAATAATGCTATTTACTATCATCCAGTGTCATCAATTTAAATATTAAAAGTGTAAATTTGATTAATTTGAATTAATTTGAACCGTAATAAGAACATTTCTTATTACGGTGCTTGGCGATACATTTTTATCGCCAAAAGAAACTTGTTTTTATTGCTTTAAAACGTAAACACTTGCGTTTTTTATTTTTATTTTTATTTTAAATAAATTTTTGCTTTAAATGAATCGCATCTTTACTCTCTTGTTAGTTATTTCGCGTGAGTTCATATATCTTTAAATTTTAAAATTTGAAATTAATGCAGTTGTTTGAAATAAATACAACTTTCTAATATCATTTTATAATTTTTAATTGAAGTTTCCGAGAAAAAATGCACGAATTTGTTTTATATTTTGTCATGTTTTAAGAATTCTTTTTAATTAAAATTAAATTTGTGAAATATTTTAAAAATTATAATATTAAAATTATTAATAAAAAATGATGGTTGGAACGGTATATTGAATTTATTCTTTTTATGTAACAAACATTTAATGAAACAATGGTTATTTATTTATTTATTAATTAAGTCCTTTTTTTTCGACTTGTACTTGTCTTATATTCTTTGTGGCTCTTTCTCACTTATTAAATTCAGTTAAGGGATTTTAAAAAAGTATACTAAATTTAATTTTTTTAACACTAGAACGCCCGCTACACTTTCCCCCCTAGAACGCCCGCGGGAGTCGCTTCGACTCCTGTCTGTTTTAGAAGAGATAAATATATACAAAACACATGAAAATGAGTATAAGCGCGTAATATAACACTTACATTTGTATTTGAGATTTATATATATACATTACATATATATATTACAAATGGAAGAATAATATTAATATGCACAGTTTTAAGAAATTAGTAATTTTTATCAAAACAAATATACTCACATAATCTTTTGAAATTAATTATCTGACAAGCATGATTTACAAGTATAGTTTGCTTTAGCTAAGCATTTTCCGCAAACCATTTTCTTACATGTTGTGCAATCTTTGAAAGTCATATTGCCTTTACACAGTTTTACTTCGCATTTTCTTCTCTTTGGGGATCTTGTTTCTGATGACTCATCCGTGAAACATTTTCGTGCGTTTTTATTTTTAGCAGATATATAATTTTGACGCAATTCATCTGCTAATAACTGAATAAATGCTTGTCTGCTTAGCTTTGTTTTTCCAGTAACTTCTTTGTAAATGATTCACGCATTTATTGCAGCCAAATCCAAGACGTTGTAAAAAGTATGCACAGGCCATCTTCTTGAAGGTGCCTTCACCGAATACTTCCTAGCCATTTGATCAATAATGTCAACCCCACATTTAGTTTCATTATAATATCTAACAGTTTCTGGGGTCTTCTTTTCGTTATTTTCAATATTAATGGATGGGTGCATCGTGCTGAGAATGATAACATTTTTATTTCTCTTCCCTTGATACACAGTAAGAGTAGCATCTGTTTCTTCATGTTTTAGAAATTTTGTCTCGTACAATTTATCTTTCAAAACTTTCAGTGATTTTGGAATTTCTCTCCTACTTTTTTTCACAGTACCTACCAAACTAGTTCCTTTCTTTTTCAGTTGTTCAGCCAAACGCAGTGAAGTGAAATAATTATCCACTGTGACATTTATTCCTTTGTTTAGAAACGGCTGCATCAATCGCATCACTACATATTCCGATAAACTTTGGTCCGACGGCCGTTCTTCACTTCTGCCTAAATAAGGGAAACCATTCAACAAGTACTTCGTTCTAAGATCTACTGCAAGCCAAAACTTTTGCCAATATTTATCCGGTTTAGTAGATATGAATTGCGTAAAAGGACAGCGTGTTTTGCTTGGGAATAACTGTTCATCTATTGTTACATTTTCACCAGGCTTGAAGCAGGCAATACAGTTTTCGATGAACCTATTCCATATATCAGATATCATTCCAAATTTATCCGATTTTAATCTCATAGATCTCGTAGATTTCAAATCAAATCTCAGAAATCGTAGAATTTCACAAAATCTATTTCTTCCCATAGTTTCAATGCAAAAATTTAAACCCCATGTGTTTGACCACAACGAATGAATATCAATTCCATTTGCACCACATACACCTCGAGCATATAAAATTCCAATAAAGGCATAGAGCTCATCTAACGTAACTGTCCAATTATCGGTTTCAAGAACACGTCTTGCTTCTGCTTCTGTGCATTTTTTTATCTGTTGTAACATTTTGTTATCTACAAATAATAACCAGGCACTCAAAACACTTTCAGATTTTACGTTTTTTTTTTTAGAATAAATAGTGGGACCAGTGGACTGACACATGACATTTTGCTTTGAATATCTTCCAGGACTTTTCTTATTTACAAACATTTCCCATTGCGTACCATCTGGAGCAAAATGAATTCCATCTTTATAAGATGCAGTATTTTCTAGATCTTCACTTTCATCGGAATCCGATGAAGAAATATTATCAATATTAATTTTATCAATTTCTTCTTCATATTCGGATAACTCACCGCCTTCAGATTCGTTATCTGAAAGTTCTCATAATAAAGCAGCTATTTCATCCGGTGTTAAACCTTTTTTTCCGCGACATTTTGCCATTAATTCTACTAGAAAAGAGCTCTGCAGAGTCACTCAATTATAAAACGTAAAATGATAAAACTTTACACGAAAAGACAGTCGAATAATGACACACAAAGAATTTCGCAAGCAGCAGGCAATTCTTTCCGCAGGTGCACGGCACTGACCATTTTTCTAAATAAAAGGGGTGGAAAGAAGGGAGGAACAAAAACATTTACACATCTGGTAACCGAGAAAATATTATAAATCCCAAGGTCATGAGACGCGAAAATAACGAGGGAATGTTACTTATCTTACGCTGGAGTCGTTTCGACTCCATTGGGCGTTCTAGGGGTAGTAGCCTACTAACAATTTAGAAAATGTGATTATATTTTATAATTTTGTAAATAAATAGAGATTATAAAAATAATAAAAGTCACGGAAGGAAAAAAATATGAATCAAAATTTGTTTGAGATATGTGCATTTAAGATGCATTTGGAGTCGAAAGGACTCCATCGGGCGTTCTAGTGTTAAGTAATTTCTTTGCTTACTTGTTTATATATGTATACTTTTGCATGCATTAACATTTAAATTTGCCAACATATTATACATTTTTATTATCATTATATACTTTTAAAAAAAGTATCATTTATAAAATACTATTTTAATTCATTTTATGTATAGCTTTCCAAAGCATGAAGACAGAAGAAAAATCTGAGAAATGAAATTACGAAGAGAAAATTTCAAAACTACAAATTCTTCAGTGGTGTGCTCGAAACATTTTACTTCCGATTGCTTTGACAGAGAAAAATTTGGTGGTATATAGTTGGAAAAAAAAAAAAAAACTGCTGTACCAACATTATTCGATTTTCCCAAACATCTGATTGAAAGAAAGGTTTTACGCAAGCCCATAATTAAGAAAACACCTTTACTGGCCTTAAAATAAAAACTGTTCTATCACGTCAATCTTAAATGAGATTCAATTACCTTGAAAATTGAAATTATCTTTAATAATTTTGTTACAATTAAATAACCTTTAAATATTTTTGTTATCATTAAATAAGGCGGTGATTATTATTTAAAAAAAATAGTAGTACATCCCGTAGGTAACAATGTGGCACTCCTCATTTAAAATTTATTTTATTGAATAGGCACATTTTATTTTAATAGAATAAAAATTTTGTAATAATTATTATGCAAATATGTTTTTAACATTAAAAAATTCTTATTAGTAGTCCCTGGGAATTCAGATTATGGATTTAGTGTATCGTGAGGTTCTGAAGATTGGCAACTGCTGATATAAATGAATTAAACATGGCTGAATAAATTTTGTTTTTTAATTCTATCGTTTCTAAAAGTGAAATTTTGCATTTTGGACTTTTTCGAACTAATTTGTGTGCATTTATGCAATTTGTTTTATAAAATAATTTCAGTATATGTTAAAATAGTGCATTAAATTATTTGTAAATTTCCATCCTGAAGAAAAGTTGCATATAATATTATCTGTGTAAGTTATGATCATTAATGAATTATTCAATTAAACTTTTTGCGTTGAAAAGCATACAATTAATTGTATGCGTTGTAATAGATGTGTTTGTTTAGAAAGAAAAACAATAAACATTTTGTGAATTTAGAAAATTTAAAGTTGATGTTTATTTTTAATTAAAATGCCCTTTATTTAATATCAGCATTTAAAAATAAAATAATTATCAAATTGTTTAATTTTTTGTTTTTAATTTACAATAAAAGTTTGGCTTGTTTGTTAATTTGATGTATTAATAAGCAAATAATTCATCACTTAAACTTTCTTTCTCTCGAAATTTCATCTTTCTCCCTCCCCCTCCTCAGCCTCTGATCTTCCAGCACACAAAGTTAAACTTCTTAACCAATTTCTTTATTTTTTTCCCGCCTATTTGTACTTTGTATTAACAATAAAAAATTAATTATGGCATTAAATTAAATATAAACAAATTCATGTAAAAGATTGAAAACTGAACAAAAATATATACATTTGAATGATAAAAAAAATTAAGCATGAAATAAATAAACATTAGCATAAAAATCCAACGTACATTCGGATTTCTTTTACTACTGATTTGTATTTCTGTCAACTCTCAAGTGTCTGAATGACAGCATAAAAATACTGCACTCCTGCCAAGAGCTACGATAAAGAGACAAATCTAGCATTACTTCTGGCAACCATTCATCGCCAAATGCCTGGAGTCACGTGGGTCATCCTGGCAGCATTTCTTACTGCAGGAAGCAATGGGAATTCTCCCTCTATTTACTATGTTTACTCTGAGATATTTTCACTATATTAAAACTTAAAAAGAGGAAGGGAATGTCTCCTGAAATATTATGTCATTTTTTTCATTCATACAAAATTTTAGTTTGCTGTGACAATTTGATCCCGAATTATCAAAGTTTGAAATTAATGTAATTTCATACAAGAAAGAAAAAAAATGACTGCAATGAAACAAAATTTAAAAATATATACATTTTTGAAACATTTATGAAAACTAAAATTTTGTATTCAAAATTGCTTCATGCTTTTTACGCATTTTTTAGAAGAAAAAAGAAAGAAATCCGACAGCTAAGGTCTGTTCTACAGTTTATCATTGCCAGTCGGGTTTGGGTTAAGTTTATTTCTCCTTTTTTGCGACAGGTCCGGTTGATTATCTTTTTTTTTTTTTTTTTCTTTTTTTTGTAGTTGTTGCTTCGGATCGGATTTTAACTCTTGTGATTCGGGTTAGGGTTGACCAGATTTTTAAAAGGAATATCCAAAATAATTTTTCGTATTAAAAAAGCTACATACAATAATATTTTTATAATGGATACTCCCAAATGTACACATCTAGTCAGCGAACACTGTTGAAAAGTCTTAATACTTATATATTTATATGCTTATATCGCTGAATATGGCATGTTCATCTTGCCCTCTGCCCACATGTAGCATCTGTATGCATACATAAGCTATCAAAAGTATCATACATGTGCTTATGTGTGTATAAAAAAATATTGGCAATATTTTTTCATATCCCGAGAAAAGAAAAAATTTTCTTATGGTCACATTTTTTGTAATTTATTTTTCATGCAGTAGTTTGAATATATACTCATTCATACTAAAATACATATGTATATTTTCACCTGAAACATAATTGGCTGTTTGTGTTTAGACGGCCAATTTTTAACACAACAGATATAGACCCCTTCCTTGGAGGGGGGGGGGGGTCTTTCTTAGGGTACCAAGCCCATACTTATTTCATGGAAAATCAAAGTTTGAATAAAACCCGAAAAACTCCGAACGATTAGGCCGATGGACGCGATTGCATTGGAACCCAGCACCTCCCGTCTACCAGCCACCAGCCTGAAACATAGTTGTGCTCAAACATTTTGTGAAAACGCAAACAACCCGACTTTCAAAAGATCTAATTATGATTCATAAAAATTATTCTAGGCAATCCAACCCGCAAAACGAATATAATTATTAAAACCTGAAATTAGAAATTTATGTGCAACGTGACCCGATGCAAGATTCTATTCAATGATCTCGATGTCTATACTATTCAGAGGTTATACAATATTTGAATTTTTAAAAATGAATTTTATAAATATCTAAACACTTTTTTTCTATAAAAACATAACTTAGTAGTAGAGATATAAATGTAGGTTACTATTTTTTTACAATTGCATCAAAACCTAATTTACTTTCCTTCGGGTCGGGTTGCTGGTTGCACAAAATTATTTTAGTGCTTTCGAGGTTCAGGTCGGGTTGTGGATCAAACTTATTCTATTTGTGAGCGTCGGATCGGATTGAGGGTTGATTGTTAAGCATGCTTCGAAAGGAAGACACAAAGTTTCAATGTCACGTTTTCTAAAAGGTTTTCAACTAACTTTTAAAGACACAGGATGCGCAGTGAAAGATCCATTCAATGCAAAGTAGTTGCGAATACTTTAGTATTTATGTGATATTTCTAATTAAATCAATATGTTTTTCAAAATTTGATATTTATTGCGTTTATACTGATATTGGGCTGCATTGCAGAAATATACTGTTAAAAATTGTTATCTAAGATGTCTAAATCGTCCGTGTTGTTAATGGTTAATAAATTCGGCTAATCATCGCTTTTTTTTTTTTTTTTTAATCTCTATCAACAATGTTTTTATGCTTCTTCTACAATGGGTACTTCCAACGCTGCTCAACACTTTCACTGAATGTCCGCAAGTCAAAATTTGTGTGCAATAGAAAAATGCGCTTTTCTGAAAAACTGTGTGACATAGGGTTAATCGCTATAGTTTTCCAGCAAATTTTAAGTTAACGTCTTTATTTATTTATTTATTTTTTCACAATTTTAGATTAAGTAGATTCGGAAATAGATGGGGGGGGGGGATGTTTTTGCACTACATTTTCGGCATAGCTCTGAAAATCTAACACTTAAAAATTTTAAAACAATGTGGTTTTTTTTTAGGTCAGCGCTACGACACCTTTCATCGCACACGATGTAGAAAGAAATTTTTTTTCCTGAATAATTTAATTAATCCTTCTACATTTTTCCTAAATTTATTTGTGAATGTTTAATAATCTGTAAATAGGTAGGTCAATAATCTTTATGAGTTCTCCCAATTTGAACTTTCCACATCCCATAGTTTACGAGTAAAATGGTTGCGACAGACAAAAAACTAACACAAGAGGGAGATCTTATAATGATTCCGTTTAATTTTTTAAGTACAAAACTCTAAAAAATACTTATTACAGTTTCTCTTTCATGGTTATGTTTTTCACTTAAAAAAAAGTCATGGGCTGCGTAATTGGCACGTCTATTCCAAAGTTTTGGTCTTTCCATACTTCTTTCTGTATATCCCGTTGTAAACTAAATTGACTTTAAAATGAATCCTTAACTGTATCTAAATATCTGAAATATTATTAACAACATTAATGTATTTCCACGGACTGGAGGATTAAAAATATGAAAAATTCTACACAGATGAACCTTTTAAGAAAAATCTCTGAAAAAAATTCATTGTAGACATATTCTTTATTAAGAAATTCGCCGTCTCTTACAAATGTGTTATAATTTTTTTTCACATTGATTATCCTGTCCATTTGGCACCGATCTAGAAATTGTTTCGTTTAAGATAGGATTTCGTCATATACAGATTTTTGTAACACCTTTTATAATACTTAATTCCCCTCCCCTAGCATTGTATTATTATTATTCTTTAAAGAGAATTTTAAATGTTGAATTACGGTAATTTAAAACTACAATAAACTCTGGCTAAGGCGGAATCGATCGGGATCGAGAAAATTTTCCGTTGTAGACAATATCCCGTCTTAGACAAATTCTACTCTATGTCTGCGGATTCGTAGGGACTTGAAAATCTTTCAGAGTTAGACATATTTCTGCCTAACACACATTCCACCTTATACAGAGAGTTTACTGTATATATGTATTTTAGGCGAAAATTGCATATAATCCAGGTCCGGTTCGGCGTGGCCCGAGCCTGCAGAAAAAGTAAGACTAGGGTACCACCCAGAGAAATGATACCCAGACTAAACCCTTCCTGACGCACATGTAGGTCAAGGGCCGTAGCTGAGGGTGCGCTATAGGCGGCTCAGCCCCCCCCCCCTCCCTGAAAAAAAATCTACGGTCACTAAAGGAATTTCTGCTCTGAAAATTCAAATGAAATTCTGTTCAAAAATCTAATTTAGTTTTGAGATCTTTTCACAATTTTGCAGAGTTACTAAATTGTATTTAAAATAAGTGTTTCAACTCTCCCTCATCTTATTCGTACATATAAAGCTAACATGATGTTTAATTTTACACCACTTATACACTCAAAAATTTCATCATCATGTATTTTTCTTAGCATAAAATGAAGTTATTACAACAGTTTAATAAGAAACATAGTACCTACAATGTGAATATGCACAAATTTATCTTTCTGCATTAGACAGAGAGAGAAAAAAAAATATGAGCCCCCCTTCCCCCCCTCCCCCCCAATCATTCACTTCTAGCTACGGCCCTGTGTACTACACAGTGTGTAGGTCTCAAAATGGCATTTGAAAGGGGAAAAAAAAGTACTAAGGTCTGGAAAAATTTTAAATAAATTATGAAAAAAAATGAACGTAAATTTGAACGTCAATTTCGTTCAAACTCGTCGATTTTTTGAGTTTCCGCTCAGTTCAAACTCGTTTATAAAATAGTGAGCGAAGTTCAGTTCAAAGTTCACAAATAGTGAGCGAAACTCGTGATTTTTCGTTCATTGAACGCGTTCATACCCAACACTGTTGACAATGCAGCTGAGTGATTAAGTAGATCATCATTCTGTTTGGAATATTTCTTCACATAAAAAAAAAAAAAACTTAAACCTGTGACTATACGATCCATGAAGGACCAGTGCTTTCCGTACTCAATCCTGCTTACTTGGCTCTAAGCCGAGGTGTTATGCGGTATATATGCCTCAGTCAGGTCGCCAGTCTAAACGCAGGATCCTCGGTGTTCAGTTCCTAATTTAGCTTGGTACTCATTTTATCAAACCCGATGGGATGAAGGGTTAAATGAATCTTGCCCAGCAGGGAATCGAAATTTCTACCTGTAGCGTGGCATTGCGAAATACTGATCCCTGCGCGATTGGGCTTCATTTTGTCATAAAAGGTTGTAATGACCCATAAGACTAAAGCAGAGCCCTCCATTAGAAAAATTCATCTCAGATTTGAATATTTAAATTTACGAAATCAGATTTTATTAGAAAATTTACTTTTCCCTTGGAATTTCATTTGTGATCAATTTCTATATCACTCTGGTGCATGAATGAGAGCAACGTAAATGCCAAAAAATTAAAACAACATTCATACTTATACTTTCTTTATAAACGAAATTCCTATTAAGGATACATAAACATTTAGATACTTAAACTCTTGATTATTATCGTACTCTTACAAAATACTGTTTATTGGATGAAATGATGTAGTTTGCCTGCCTATCCAAGGTTTTACTGTCGTCAAAATACTCTGATTGCCATGTATTTTTTACATATTATTCATGTTACTGTGACACGTTCGGTATTGAAAATAAAATATCATTTGTAACATGTATAATACATTTACAGGCAGGATACGTACACAAGAATTCCGGCATATTATGTCTATGGGAGCGAAACCATTTGTGATGCATTTTAATGATGTTTCAATCATTCAAATATAATGACATGGATGGGCTTCAATGAGATGAACTTTGAAATACATTGTGAAATAGAAGTTGCATGTACAAAAAGGTAGAATTTATAGTTCTTTTACAGGAATACGCAAAAATATTTCACTCTATTATAATCTATGAAGAAAATGCGCTTGCGGAGCATTTTAATGATGTTACGTATTTCAAACATAATGGAATTGAAATTGCTGGATTGCTGATGAGTAGAACCTGAATTCTTTAGATTCATTATACTGATAATTTATTAAAAGACATATTTTTAAAAATTTGGTTAAAGGGCAGACTACGATCGATCATTGTTGGAAATACGTGTTCAGATGTGGTATGTATTTTAAACTTCAGTATGTAACAAAGTATATACGACGATACTCAAAATTTAACTTCATTTGACTTACCCAGCGTCTGACCTGTGCGCTTCACAACACCGAGAGTACTGTGATTCAGTTTGATCGTGTGGCAAAAACCTAGTCTCGTAGAAAGGTAGTCTGTTATCGTAATATTTTCCGTCTCTAAAGGAAGATCAGCTGTAATGCTAAAATAAATTGCGGGACATTTAAAAATAAGGACAAAACAAACTGGATTTATATTAATTGCACTTTAACAAGCATATTATAATAACAATTCATCTCATTTTCTTCACATTAGTATAATTTATATCAGATGAAGTTTTTCAAAATGCATACTATTCTTCAAAATTGTGGGAATATTTTTAAAGTCTATATTTAACCTTTTGCATCCATTTTGCATATCTACAAGATCTAGAAGAGCTTGAACGTTTCTGAAGAGCTTCTACTTCTTTCGCCTAAAATTTACGTCATTTTTACGATTTGTTTCAGCTACAAAAAAAGAGCTACCACCTTCGGACTTTTTCTATTCTATTTATTGACATTCCATTTATAGAATTGAATTATTTTGTGTAAAAAAAAGGAATAACATGACTTGTGCAACTGCAGTTGTGCGCCGTGGTCTGCCAATCGAACGAACCTTTTTTCTCCGATCACAAGCATCTGACACAAATTGGATTGCCTTATTATAGAAGGGCATTCAGTTCTCTGGAGCTTATACTAATATTGAGTTTAAAAAGTTGACTATTGACAAAATGGCAGTCATTTGAACAAAAAAGTTATGTCTTCCGATTTTTTTTCTTACATTTTGCGAACTCTAAAAAGATTGAAACAATGAAAATGATATTTTTTATTGGTATACCCTACGCCAAACACGATTAGCTTTTCTTTTAAAAAAATGAAAGAAATCGGTTCAATAGTTCTCAAGAAAAAAGGTAGCTCACGTTGAAAAACAGGGTTTCGAGAAAAATAAGTTACAAAATTCTACAATAGCGTTAAGCTCATAGAGCGGCGTTCTGTTCAATGACAAATAATATTGTAAAGGAATGTCCAGTAAATCAACAATTTATACATTTGAGGGATTCAAAAATACAAAGTACGAAGAAATAGAAAATTTAGACTTAAAGAAGTAGAAATTCCCTTCAACAATAATATGCTTTAATAAACCCCTGTAACACCATTCTACGAAAAACGGAGAAAATATCCTGCACGTAACGCTTACATAAATAGCTATACTTATTAACTTATAAGTTGTTAGAAATTAACGTTTCACTAATAATAATAATAAAAAACCCCAAGATTTTTATATTAGTATGCTTGTTTTTTATTGAGTACATTGTTAAAACAGCAGGAATATGTGGAAAAGCTGCACCACACGTGATATGGAATGATCCTATTGAAGTTTAAATCAATGGGAAACACATCGGACGACCCATGCGGCTTCGAGCTTATTCCGACTGATTTCTTATTGATCACTTCTTATGTAAAAATAACTAAAAAAAGGATAAATAGTTTTCTAAGAATTAAAACGATACTTTTCGCTTCCTTCTAAATTCATTAGAACTACACTTGTAATCATCCTTCAGTTTTCCCCCTACTACACAATATTTAGCAGAATCGTAAAGAAGTAGACATTATTGCTATCATTTTATATACGAGATTAGTTTAAGATGTGTAACAAGACTCACTTTTTGCAAAACCACGACACTTGAAGGAAATATGGGGGATTTATTAACATTATCCTATACGATACGGAATAGGTTAAATATTCAAATAAAGCATTATTATGTGCAACAAAGACTAATGTAAAATAAAGAAGAATATTTAATCAAAATTAGACAGAAATTTTCTGTGATAGATTGCTAGAAATTTGCATGTTTGAGTTAATTTAGAGCTTTTCTAGAGATTAAGTGGAGTAAAAAAGGCTTCCTGTCAACATAAGAGTATTTTGTCACGAACACTTGAATGATATTTTCTGGCATACCACCTGCTTGGCTAAAAGATAGGAAGTAATTTCCTGTTGACGTCCAACCCTCTAGAAAAGTAAAGAACATGAATCTCAACTAACATGGTGAGATGTCAAACAAAAATTATTATCTAACTAGAAAGATTATTGCAGGAAAATTCCAGTTATATATATATTTAAATATCATTCAATATGTATTTTTTTATTATTTGATTCTAAGATCGATGTTTTGAGATAGCTAAAATGCGTTTATTTGATTATTGTTTTTAAAGGTGTTGAGTGGACGTAAACATTTTATAGCTTTTTTTCGGTCATCGATATTCTTTAATATTTAAAGAGCCTGAGTAATTGAGAGAGTTGCCAAATGGAATGGCACAGGAAATAGACTGTGGAAGCATATTATTTTCAAACAGTTTTATAGTTTCGCAGTTATTAAATTTCCTGCCTTTAAACTAAAGGATATGCATTGTACTCTTCAGGATTCTTTTTAAGAGTACAATAAAAATTTGCTTTCTAAAACTTTTACACAACATTTTATTTGTAGAAATATTCATATTTCTTTTTAAACATAATTTTTCATGGTAAAAATTGGTTAAATATTATTTTTTATGGTGTTTCATGGAAAATCGATTTCAGTTTTGAAAACTTACTTTAAGAATATGTGGATCGCAAATCGTCACAGTCTCAAATTGCCATAAGAAATTTATAAGTTGAATAAAATATATTTGATGAATGGTATTTTTAAATTATAATAAACATGTAATAGTCACGGTGATGGGAATAAAAGTACAGTTAGAATCATAATTATTAGCACACAAGAAATTTCATTACAATCATACAATTAAAAAAAAACTATGATACCCACGCAATTTAAATAAATCGACTTAGGAGTAACAAGTGCATAATAGGTACTGATATCCCTTACCCAGGCATCAAATTTAAATAAATTAAAAATATTCATTTATTTTTCGAAAAAGCAAAATATTTAAGATAGTCACAAAATCAATAATTCGTTGAATTATTTGTAAAATATTACGGAATTACCGTGACGCCAGTATATTTTACTGTTTTGTAATGGAAAATTTCCTTAAATTCAAGAAAACTTTCTGGAAATTACAGAAATTTTCCGGCAAAAAACTGTAAATTGTACTGGTGTCTCGACTACCCAATTTCCGCAAAATCGTCCCTTTTTTTACATTGTAGTTCATTGAACAGTCTGAAGTTTATAAAAAAAGAAGAATATTAAAATGCATATCTTCCAAGTATTTAAAAAAAATGAGGACGACTACAAAATACCCTAAGTTCAGAGGTAGATATACAATTGACCTCAATTGACCTCCGATTGACTAATTCAGACCTCAAAGTGTTAATTCGACCTGAAAGGAAAATGAATACATGTCACTCATGAGCCAATAAAGTGCGTATAATTTTTATTGAAGTACCCTGTATTTTTTCTTCATTGTGTGAAATTTGAAGAATAAAACACAATCACAAGCACAAACAGAATCGTAATTGGACAGACTGGGAGATTTATTTTCTTAGAATGGATATTTATTAATCGAAGAAAATTTAACCTCTCTATAGGAAACGGAATGTAAAGTTTAAGACAGATAGGTTCAAAAATGTTTGCCAAACGAGAAAATAATTGAATTTTCCTTCTTCAGTTTGGGAAAAGTACTCAATTAAAAGTAGCACTAAAGCAATTATTAGCTTGTATACCTGTAAGCCGACTGAAAATAGGCATGTAAACGAGACATTAAAGAGTCATGATGAGTGTAACTGATTTCATTAAGGGAGAAAAATCAATTGATCTTTTACGTACAGTATAAAAGAGACTCTACATATTCCAGGGAATTTCCCAAGCAAATTTCCGGTCTACAAAATTTTCTTTTGACGTGTTAAAAAATCAATACCTTTTAGTGAGTCTATAAATTAGATGGATATCACTGAATGTATATTTTTTTCATTAAAGAATGCATTAAAGAAAACTGCGGAAAAGCAATAGAAAGATTTATAAAACTAATTTTGGGACAAACTTTTCTATATAGATAAAAATATATTTTCCTTTGCTTTATGTATATAGTTAAATACTGTAATGAGAAATAAAAAAAAATTCAGTAGTAGTTGAAAGGATTTAAGTGATTTTATAATGCAAAGCCTATCAATCGAATATTTTACTATGACTATAAATTTATTTGATAACTGTTGAATCTAACTGAAATTAGTTTTTCTTGGTACACACTATAACTGTTATTAAAAAAAATCCATGTCTCCTAACATTTTATTTCTCTAACAGCTTTATTCCTAAAAACTATAAAAAATGGACAATGGATGAGTACAATGTTAATAAAAATGCTTTGTTATCATGAAATTAGGCAGCGAGTCTGAAACGCCAGGTACAAACTTGTAGTAAAAGTTCAATAAACCACACCTATAGGAGCCATCTTCAAATAGGAAAGAATGGGAGAAGGGGTTCATTCACATCGGAACCTTTTTGTATTTCAATTTTAAATACTTATAAAAAAAATTAGAAGGCAAGTCTTCACTTCATAAAACTTACGATTACAAAGTTATATGTATTTTTATGCAATGCGTTTTGCAATTTTATGTTATGTATTATAAAAATATTATTAATTTTAAAGGGAACTCAGGAATTTGCTATAAGGGGTTCAGATTACCACACCCAATCTGAGTACAACCGAACAATTTAATCTTACATTCCATCTAAGAACAATCAGTACACGTAAAAAAAAATCCGTTAAATTTACGGCAAAAACTACTGGTAGCAATGTTGCCAGAAGTTTTTGCCGTGAAAATTGCAGTAAAATTAGATGTACTAAAAACATTACATATAATTTTACTGCAATTTTTACGGCAACATTGCTGCCAAACAAAAGGGATGGAAATTATATAAATTAGCAAAAATGAAAATCGCTCTGAAAAAATATTAGCCTTGCTTCCCCACCCAGAAATTGATTCTAGTTATTTTCCATTGCCGTGCGGTAATTATTCAAAATTTAGAGCTTCTAATGTCAAATTAAATTTACATATTTTTATTGATATCTCCTGAGATTACAATCTAAACATGATAATTTTTAGCTTGATTACAATACTAATAGACAAAGAATAAATACAGTGAATTTGTAATTAAAAAATTGTAATATGAATTATGAAATTAGTATTAAAAAATATGAATTGTTACCTACAATTTTTAATTAATTCATATCTATTATGTTCTAATTCATGTGAATTCTCAATTTCAAATTTTTACTCCAAATAGTTTTCAAATTAGGATTAAAAAATGCCAAAATTTTGGTTTAAGGTGACATCTATGAACTGCCGAAAAGCATAATTTGAAAGAAATATATTTATTCCCTTTATTAAAGCATTTGGACTGGCAATCGTCGAAATATATTAAATCAGTGGAATAGATATATTAGTAAGAAATAATGCATTAATAGGAGTAACATAGTTATTATGTACTATTTCAACAATCATATGCCAAAATTTAATTTAGATATACCCCTAAAATACGCTCATTTTAAAATAATCAGTTTCTTTGAAACTTATAGTACAAATTTTATGAAAAATTGTTTTTAGGATAATTGAAAGGTATAGAATTTATTTAGGGTGTCAAATTTGAGTATTGCTATTAAAAAAATGTTTGAGTTCGTTTTAATACGTGGATATCACTGATTAGGAAAATTTTATAAACATCATTTAATCCTATTTCTTGACTTTATTTCCTATCGTTTTGGTACCGTTAATTTTTTTTCTTCAATAATTTTTCACAGAGTTATTAGGCGGTGTTTACTTTTTTCAACGATTCTACATTTAACGTTGTTTCTTCATTAAAGGAAAAATATTGATTTTATTTCTTAAAAACTAATTTATGCAAAAAATTAATTTATATGAATTTATATACGTGAATACCTGCTGTAAAAAAATCATTTATATCTCTGTTTTAAAGTAAAATAAATTATGTTAAATATTTCGGAAAATCTGCTTCCTTTTACCATATGCCCTTAAGATATTAATATTCGGCGTACTTTTAAAAAGATGTCAGGCCAAATTGAAATCATTTTACATGAATTTAAAAGAAATCAAAAATATTAGTTATCTTGCTTCACACCGGAATCCTAAATTTTTAAAAAGAGGATTAAAAAAAACAATTTCTGTTGTGAATTATTTAACTTTCATTATAAAATGCTACAAACCTTTGGTTAAAACAATCGTTAGCATTGTAGGTACATTGAACAATCAGATCGTATACTTGGTGACCGTAAGTTTTGAGGTGATCCAGCGTCACTCCCAAGTTGGACCAAACATCACTCAAATCCTTCGTTTCACTTATATTTAAGAAACTTTCTTCTGATGAATAACAAAATCCTGTTTGATAGATAAAAAAAAAAAAAAAAAATAGATAGTTAAAACAGAAATTATCACATCTACTTTGATATTGAAAGAAAACCATGAAATATACCAGTAAAACGGCTAAATTAGAACCAAAATGTTAAACTATCATCATGTTTTACGTTAATATGGTTCAGCAAGGTCTGCTAATCTCTGTCGAGCTAAAAAATCAAATAATTTTCGACGAGTTGACTTTCCGTTATTTTATAAATATTCTATAGATTTTCATACCGTGTATCAAATAAAAAAGGGAAGGAGGAAACATCTGTCATTCTGTGATAATACGAGATAATATGCAAAGATTTTAAGATCTCAAGTATTACTGACCCGAGTGGTGCATGTGGAAACAAGTTCACTAAATTAATTGCTCATAAAAAAAAAGAACTTGAAAAAAGGGATATACACAAATCATTTTCAAATGATAGTGCGTTAAAGATTTTATTTAGTTAATAATCCGATCATGGAAAAATTAATAAAAAAAAAAGTTTTGTGCGAAAACTTTAACTTTGAACGATTATTATGCTAACTTTATTATGTTGGATTTCAACAGTCAAAAGTCAGTTAAGGCATGATAAATAAAATATTTGGAATAGAAACTTTGAAATCCTCTTTTGAAAATAGTTTGGAATGGAGTGGCATAGACTTGTGTAACAATGAAAACCCATTTTCACTCCACAAGATTTCAAAATATTCCTAAAGTGGATCTATTTTAAATAGGGTATAATGTAAGTGCGTATAAAGTCAGTGTTTAACAGTGTATAAGACAGTTAAATGGTAATTCTATTACCAAGATTATAATTAGCATTTAATAGTTCCTGAGCAAATTAATGGGGTGTAGGTGATCGATAATTTATCGTATTACGAGTGATATATTACATTAACTATCTTCGATTGTAACAAAATTCAACTGTATAGATATCAATATAAATGATTCACACATCATAAGTAATAGACCGGAAAATACAAAAGATTTTTTTAAATAGTGGTTTGAAAGAATTATTGTTGGGCTTATGATTTTGTAACAAATTGGAAATTAAAAAATATGCAAAAATATATGTCAGACGAAAACATGTTAACAGACATTGTTAATATATAGTTTACCCAGTACAAAATTATGTACAGCTATCGCATTTTAAAAATCATTTTAAACAAATATTACTTTGTTTTGAAGGTGTTATATATATATAAAGGGAAGAGTGGAATTTTGAACTAAATAACTGTATATAAACTATAGTTGCTTTTCAAAATTCATAAATAAATTTGATTTAAAGGGAAAAATGAAATTTTTTTCTTCACTAATATTTGTATCTTCGTCGTTTCTGAATTAAAGTAATACTACAACAACTGATTCAATGGTTTTAAACACATAAAATTAATTCACAGATGATAGAAAAAAGAAATCTTTGGAAATTGATACTTTTAGGGGACTAATCCTTTAGGTTCACAAATAGGGATCTAAAATGACAAATCACCTTAAAATATCCATTGAATGATCACTAACCTAAATTCCCATAATCACAAATTGAAGGCCTTTAAACGAGTGATACATATCCTCAAAGCATTTTATTGTAAATGATTTAAGTTAGATAAGTATGAAAATTTGTCAGTTTCTTGACCACACTATTTTGAAGGCATTGTGCAAACTCAGATAATAACATTTATTTTATGGAAAAATTAATATTTATGTTGCCATCTATTGATTTGCTTTTAAAGTAAAAAGCACTGAGCTATTAATAAATAACGTCATAAAGAAAAAAATAAATAGTTAAGTTTTTAAGAAGACAAAAGTAGAGGTCCACATACGTGGACCCAGGTAGAAAAAGAGTATACATACCTCTTTTTCTTTCATGAGTCGTGTTTTCATTAACTGATAACTGCTCTGTGAAAAAAGCGTTCTTAAGAATGTTCATGTTGCAGACGGTAAGTGCTGGAAACTCCAGTTGCTTTGCGTGAATTTCTTCCGTTGTCGTAACCTTTGAAAATTTTAAATACTTTTGTATAAGAAAAGAACAATGGTAAAAACAACCCGCAAGAGCACTTAAAAATACAAACGTCCAGAAGAGTTTTCCGAAAGTTGTTTTAGTTTCTGCAATTCTTCTTAAGCCATGAGTCGTTGCTTGCTCCGCGAATTCTCGACAAAGATCTTTAATACCCAAATCCAACGATGTTTTAAATGACATGGGTAATGAACTAGAAAGAAAAATGTTCAAGTTAAATGAGTTATTTACAACGTATCTTCACATTTATAGATAAACATTCATTCATTTACACATAATTTTTTTAAACATTAACCCTTTATGCCCAACGGTACTTATAAGTACCATTTAAAAGAACTAGTTATAAATTTCATTCAATACATTGATTACTAGTAATTTAATTTAAAATGAATATTAGATACCTTGCTCTGCCCTGTTCCAAAAATTATCATGAATTGAGCAAAAACAGTTTTAAAAGCATGTTTTTTCGTTCATGTGACTTTTTTTGAAATTAGAAGATTGCGCATGAAAAGTTTCATTTCGGAAATATTTCTATATTTCTATTATATTACATTAAAAAATGCGTACATTTCCTAATTAAATAATACTCTCAAAAAATATTTTACAAAAAAAAAAAGTGTGGAGTGATAAATATGGCACAAAATCCCTATACATTCAAATTTAGATCATTAATTTTAATTTACACAAACTTTCTAAAATTTATAAAATGTTAGGTACCTTCTAAGATTAAACTTCTAATGTAGCATCAAAAATCCACATAAAATCGTTTTAAATAAAAATGGAAAACTATGTTTTTTTCCTCATTATTTCCTTAGCCATTGTGTAGCACCTTTCAAACTAATTCACTACGAACATTTCGTTCAACCAGTTTTTTGCAAGTACTGTCAAGGGTACATGAGTGGCATCTTGCTAATAATTGATATTTTTCGTCATTTCCACAAAATCTGTTACATAACCTTTTAAAATACGTTGCACATAATTTGAAGTTGTAAGCATTTGATCATAAATAAGTCAAGGCCTTTTCCATTCCATGTATCGCAGTACTCAGAATACCCTGATATAATACTGTACGGGAAAAAAAAGGAAGATGCGTTTTATTCCAGTAATGATGATTTTGGCCTAATGAATGGTTCATTTCCCCAAGCAAAATTTAATCAGGCCAATGAATGTTCTTAACAAAGTGCAAATCTATTTTTATTAGATTAACAACCAATTTCAGTAGGGTACACGCCGGACAAAGTCAGGAGCGTGGATGACTTCTAGTCAATTAATAGAAAATGGATGGCAATATTATTTGTCAAATATTGTAAAAACTAAATCCTAGAGAGTTCCAAAAAATTTTTCATGTTCAAATGTTTGTTCGTTCGACAACAGAATCATAATACGAGAATGAAAATTTCTTGTTCCTCTAACTACAATAGTTTCGTCCAGTAACCCATATGAGATGAATTGTACTTGCAGGGGTCGATCCAGGCAAAATTTGGGGCCTGTTTAGGGCTCTTTCCCAAAAATTTATTTAATAAAATAGGCTCTTTCACAAAAATGAATTTAATAAAATAGGCTCCTTCAAAAAAATAAATTTAACAAAATGGACTCCTTTACAAAAATGAGCTTTACAAAATTTCACAAAATTTCTTTTAATAAAACAGGCCCCCTTCGTAACATTCTTAAAAAAAAATGTTTTAAAATGCATAATTTTTAATAAGACCAGGTTACGAAAAACAAAAACTTTCAAAGAAGTTTTTGTTAATAAATTCTTGGTTCGAATTTAAGTAAGTGGATTTCCACTTTTGTTACAAAATGTTACTTTTCACAAAAATATAATAAAAACCAAAAAATAACTTTTATTTTTTTTTTCAAAATGGACTCCACGAATAAAAACCTGAATCGACCCCTGATTTGTATCTCTCACCATCCGATGATGCGAGAAATTTCAGTCTGAATACTACCGTTTAAATTCACGAACAACTTCTGCCTCATTTCGAATCCTCACAACGTAATATATTGTTAATTAAAGAATTTATTTGTTAAAAATAACGTGTTCTTAATTTGTCATATTACAACTACACATGCTTGAGTTTCACTATAATAATTATTATTTTATCTATTTTTTTGCCATATTAAATATGCCATATTTGTAGGAGTGGCTCGAAAGAGAATCATGCAGAATATAAATATGCAATAGAAAAATTTTGTAATTCGTTATTCTATTTTCAAAACTATTTCGCAATAACTGTTTCAACCATAACTAAATTGCATTTAATAGAAAGAAAAAGTCGTCAGTGGGTTTCATTTTCAGGAACTTAGTTTAGTAAAGCTGTTATTGTTTTAACCCTTTCCGGCACACTGTGCCCGGTCTGGGATACCTAATTTTAATTCCAAACTTGCAAATAGCACCAATAATATTTTAGTAATATTTTGCATTTACAATAAAAGCTGAAATTAAGGATTTCAAAATATCTAAAATATTCATTTGTGAATTCTGATGTCAGTCGATAATTTCTCATTTTACTTGCAGATTTTGGCCGTGCTGGAAAGGGTTAATTAACAAAAGCAATACGAGTTTAAGATGTCTCAATGAAAAGTACTTGTGGAAAGAAAAATGATACCAATATGGGTCTCACAGATGACACCAATCGATTAACTAGAACGGCTACTAATTAATGGCAAACGTAAATTTTGATTAGGGGATTATTTACATGTAGAAATTATAACATTTTTCAATAATAATTTTGTATTTACCTAATTCATATTCAATATGTCGACAAAGTTATCTTGGGATTCTAAAGTAGAAGTAATTTGATTCAGCCGTTTAGAAATTATGCATATTTAAAATTTTGAATTCATATAATCAATGCAAAAGTCGTAGCAACGTCGATAGTTTTTTAGCATAACTCAAAAATGACTTGGCGGCATAAAACCAGTCAAGAGCCTACACGAGTCACTGAAAAAGACCCGGATGATAATGTTAAATCTATGGAAGCGTTATTTTCAAATATCTTGCTCAAATTTCAATATTTTTTAACGATTTTTTTGCACAGGATAGTTGAGGACGGCTAGTTTTAAGGCTAGTTTTTAATTTTTCGATATATATTTTATATATTAAGATTTCGGAACCAGTTCAAACCGGTTCCGAAATTTAGAGAATTAAAAAAAAAATCTGAAACCAAAATGGAAAAAGTAAAAACTAGTCTTAAAACTAGCCGTCATCAGCTATCCTAAAAAAAAAAAAAAAGTAAAAACTTGTCTTGAAATTAGCCAAAAAAAAAAAAAAAAAAAGCTCAAGAATATTAAAGTTTGAGTGAGATATTTGAAAATAATGCCTCCTTAGAGTTAACAATATCATCCGGGTCTTTTTCAGTGACTCGTGTACGCTTTTAACACTTATAAAAATTGGTTTCCGTTAACAAATTACAGGCTACAATTTTTACTATTTTTTTATATTGCTAATTTCAATATTTTTTAATAATAAACAAGGACTTTAGGCTGTATACTCAAATAAAAAAAAACAATACAACTGCCAACACAAATTTTATTTCGAGATTTAAAAAAAAAAGGTGTAAAAATTAAAATCACAAAAATAAAAATTATACTCGACGTTTCAGTTTGTCTTTAAAATCATTCCCAGGAGTTAATTTTCTTAAATACAAAACGGCAAAAAAATATTTGCATGTTACATTATCGAAGCCCTATTCAAACTGAACGGAAACAGGAGGTAATAGAAATGTCTTAAAAACATTTTAAATAACCTCAGTAGCGCCATATTATATTCATATACATCATATTATTGAAGATAGGAATACATCATATCCCTCCATCATGTACATCATCTCTTATACAGGGTGATTCAGCTCGTCGGTGACAAACTTTAAGGATCGATAGAGCACACCTAGACGAACATTTTTGAATAGGGAATGTAGGGTCCCTGACGCGATGGTAAGGCGCTAGGCGCTTTCGAAAATTTGGGTGACGAAATTCGAAACGTCATAAAAACTAGGGAAATGGTTAGATTTTCTTGCTTGTTGCGTCGAAATGATTATGTTTGTTTAGACTTTCTTCAGTACCAATTTGATAAGCGTATCTCTTAAAACATGGATAGGGGGCGCTGCAGACTTTGGAGAGCTAGACAACAACTTTAAGCCCGTTATTTTGATAATTTAACACATGCTCGCCAAAGTTTATACTCTAACTTAAAGTTTGAACCCAAAAGTAGAGCCCTGCAAAAAGCGTAAGAGCCGGAATAAAATGTCAAAGTACAGGGTGGTCGAAACTCGAAGGCTCCTAAGAGATAAACAAACAGATTTCTTGACTTATGGCACGCATTTTCATGATTCTGTTTGCTGGGGCTCTCTGAAACTCAGTTGAACGGTACAAAAAGAAACATCGATAGGGGACGCTTTGGGCAAAAAACATAATTCGTTGACATTTCGGACGCTAACTGGAAACGGGGCGCTACGATCAGTTAGAAACAAAACAAGAGAGTAATTTACTTATCATAAGAAGCTATTAAAACTGCAGTTTTTTTTTTTTTTAACAAACATAGCTGGTTTCAATCATGCACAATGCGCGCAATAAAATTTACATAAGGTGCTTTTTGCTGATTTATGCAAAAGATATCGTACCATATCGATATGCAAAAGATACGTAATGCGTAGACGACAACGCGAGATGACGTAGTTGTATGCGCAGACACGTCTTTTGTACGTGCGGTACCTACTTAAGCTTCGGGTTACTTGTCTGCAAATCGGTAGTAGGATGGAACGGTACACAAACTCTGAATTGGCTGACATGCATTTGGCGTATGGCGCTGCTGGTTGTAATGGACGAGCCGCTCAGCGGTTGTACGCCGAGCGTTACCCCAACAGGCAAATCCCCTGCCATGCCTTCTTCGCTCGAGTACACCAGAGGTTGTCCACAACGGGATCTTTCGACGGAGGCAGGCCTGAACGGGGGCGATCAGTGAGCACCCCCGACAACGAAGAGGCTGTGCTTAACCTGGTTGAGGACAACCCAGGTCTTAGCACGAGAGATATCGCCAGACATGTTGGCATTTCGCAAGCAACTGCGTGGCGCATCTTACGTTCCCGGAATCTGCACCCCTACCACATCCAGCGGGTGCAGTTGCTCAGAGAGCAGGATTTTGGCCCTCGAGTGGAATTCTCAAGATGGTACTTGGCGATGAGATCCAGGGATCCCCGTTTTGTAAACAGTATTTTGTTTACGGACGAGTCCACCTTCAGCCGGGAGGGAATGTGGAATCCCACAACAGTCATGTGTGGTGTGATGAAAATCCACATGAAACCAGAAGCCGAGCAGCCCAGGAGCGTTTCTCAGTAAATGTGTGGGCCGGCATTCTGGGGGATTGCCTCATTGGCCCTTATTTGTTACCTGAACGGCTGACAGGTGGAAATTACCTGATTTTCCTGGATCAAGTGCTGCCGCAGCTTCTGGAGGAGGCGCACGTACCCGAAGGTTCGCGTCGCCAGATGTGGTTCCAGCACGATGGAGCTCCGGCCCATTACACGAACGACGTGCGTCTCCATCTAAACGCAAGGTATGACCAGCGGTGGATCGGGCGTGGGGGTCCAGTTCACTGGCCTGCCCGATCACCAGACCTCACCTGCTTGGATTTCTTCCTTTGGGGTTACCTGAAGGCCGAGGTATACCATACACCTGTCAGCAGTGCTGAAGAACTTGTGGCGCGCATTGTGGCAGCTGCAGGGCAGATCAGAGATACTCCTGGCATTGTTGGAAACACACACTCCTCAATGCGACGGAGGTGCGAAGCCTGCATCATGGCCCAAGGTCGAAATTTCGAGCATCCTCTGTAGTGTTATTTTTTGTAAATAAATTTCCAGTATCATTGATGTTTTTGGTCTAAATTTATTCAGAAGTGTTGAGCAGAGGTAGAAAATGTGTTTTCATTATTACTAACTGATCGTAGCGCCCCGTTTCCAGTTAGCGTCCGAAATGTCAACGAATTATGTTTTTTGCCCAAAGCGCCCCCTATCGATGTTTCTTTTTGTACCGTTCAACTGAGTTTCAGAGAGCCCCAGCAAACAGAATCATGAAAATGCATGCCATAAGTCAAGAAATCTGTTTGTTTATCTCTTAGGAGCCTTCGAGTTTCGACCACCCTGTACTTTGACATTTTATTCCGGCTCTTACGCTTTTTGCAGGGCTCTACTTTTGGGTTCAAACTTTAAGTTAGAGTATAAACTTTGGCGAGCATGTGTTAAATTATCAAAATAACGGGCTTAAAGTTGTTGTCTAGCTCTCCAATGTCTGCAGCGCCCCCTATCCATGTTTTAAGAGATACGCTTATCAAATTGGTACTGAAGAAAGTCTAAACAAACAGAATCATTTCGACGCAACAAGCAAGAAAATCTAACCATTTCCCTAGTTTTTGTGACGTTTCGAATTTCGGCACCCAAATTTTCGAAAGCGCCTAGCGCCTTACCATCGCGTCAGGGACCCTACATTCCCTATTCAAAAATGTTCGTCTAGGTGTGCTCTATCGATCCTTAAAGTTTGTCACCGACGAGCTGAATCACCCTGTATATATATATTATCATAAAACAATTTACCTATGATATAGATATATTTATTTATAAAATTGCAATTTATTATAATAAACCCATTGAATATTTCAATCAATGGAAAATATTAGTTATCGATAAATTAACCTGGTCCTTAAAATATAATATTTCACACCTAGAATATGTAAATACACAGCATCTGTTTAAGCAAATCAATAAATTACAACACTTTGTAATAACTTATGTTGATAAATCTCCTAATAATTATGCAATTATTTGTAAATCTTATTATCATCAACTGCTTGCATCCAGTATATCTAATAATAACACATTCCAAAAAATTAACGATAACTTACTTGCCAATAATCGTAAAATTAAAGGATTCTATAAATTATTAGACATTAACCCTACAAACTTTAAATATCCTTATCTAGTCCTTATACCCAAATTTCATAAGCATCCTGTTAAATTCAGAATTGTTACAGTTGGTTGCAATACATATAATAATGCTGCTAACCAACTTCTATTAGTAATTCTTAATCAAATATATAACATTACAAAAAAAAGTGATAATACACATTGCATAAAAAATAGTTATGAACTGGTCCATATTATGAAACATCTTAAATGTATAAAAAATATCTCTACTTATGATTTTAAAGATTTATTTAATAATATCGATTTATCGGATTTACATAATATCATAATGAGCTTTTTAAAAAATATCAACACGAGTTGGATATATCACATAATATCGATTCTGATTATTTTCATACTTTAACCAATTTCATTATCTATAATAATTTTATTATGCATTATAACAATATATATATATTCAAAATGTTGGTATACCACAAGGTGGTAGTACATCTAGTGTATTATCTGACTTATACTTATATTACTATGAACGTCACTATTTAAATAATAAAATACATTTATATAGATATATAGATGATGTAATATTAATTGATACTGATAACACCTGTATTTCTCAATTCCCCGTTGATTATCCTTCTAATCTAGAACTTTCAAAAAACCTAGTTTTTAATAATACAATCAATTTCTTAGATATTAAAATTATATTAAAAGAGCACAAATTTATCACTGATATTTATGACAAAAGGAAAGAATTTAATTTTAAAGTCAATACCTTTACTAATTTTAAATCTTGTCTTCATAATTCTGTATATCGTAATATAATACTTAACCATTTATATAGAATAAAATGTCTATGTTCTTCCCATTTAATTAATACTAATATTAAAAAGCTTGTTTATGATGCTATAAATAATGGTTATCCTAAAAAATTCATATATTCTTTAATTTATAATTACTGATTACATGATCTTATAATTAGCTATTACATGATCTTATAATTAATTCTTTGCGTAAAAAATGTATAAAAAATTATAAAACATAAAAATAATATATAAAAATTAAAAATGTTATAAAAGTAATAAAAAATATATAAATAGGTCGGTTGGGCGGGTAGATGTTAGAGTAAGGAGGAGGGTGGTGTTGTCTGGATAAAAACGCAAAGGTTAATTAAAAAAAAAGAGAGAGAAAATGGGTTATTTATTTTTACATTATTTTAACATAATTTTAAATAGTTTAAATGACACCAATATATGGATATTTGTCTATTTTAATTATAGTTAAATAGTTAAATAGTTATATTTTAATTATCAAATTAATTTTAATGTTATAGATATAATTTTTGGTATTATTATTATTAATATTATTACTATTATTTTTATTTATTTATTTATTTATTTTTATTTCATGAATAATTATTTATTTTTTATATTTTATTTTTTTATATATATATTTTTTAATTTTTTTAATTTTTATTAATTAATTAATTTATTTATTTTTTATTTTATTTTATTATTTTTTTAATTTTTATTATCCTATATTAAGATAATGAGATTATACTATGTAAAGTCACAATAAATGTTACTGATTAAAGTAACAAAATGGTATTTTAAGTTATAAGTTAATATGAATGTTATAACCTAATTCTAATTTAATTATTTTATTAATTTAATTTTATGTAAATATCGTTCATTAATTATTTTCTCCGGTTCAATTATATTTCCATTCAGCTTTATCTTTTTTGTTCGTTATGGATAAATCATAGCAATTTTTTTTTCTTCTTTTTCAAATTATTTTTTCGCCATTTGGCGCGCATGACATTCTATTTAAAAAAAGAGCAACCCTGCTGTTCCTGCTACGATCCGATGCTTGAATTTCTAACAAACTGTTTTTTCTACGTGATACTGTTTTAACTCGTATAGTAAAGTATTGCTTCTTGCTTTTATAATTTATTAATAATTCTATTGCGCTGTCCTCTACATTCATGGTGATAACCATATAAGTTCCTTTTTTTTTTTCCTCTCAATATCTTGTTTTCATACTTTTTATCGAAATTATATATGCAAGTAATGTTTATCATTTCCACGTGCATAAATAGGGTTAATTTGTACTCTTGTTACTGACACTATTTGCTGCACGCTATTGTTTCAATATATGTATATTTTCATTTTTTCAACTATTTATTTCTATGTTCCTTGTTTAATAATATGGTTTTTGTGTGCTGGTAGCCCCAATTACGTATTATTTTGCTATTTCATGGCTAATACGTGGATGAAACCGCACACTTCATTTGTAGTTCCAGAGCATTTGGGGCCTGACGATTCTGTTCTGTGGACTACAAATTTCCTTTGCATTCATTTTATTTTATTTATTTATTTATTCAGATATTCTCGTTTCACTATTTTTTTTTTTTTAATTCAATTCTATTTAAATCCTTCGTTTTGGTTTATTGTTTTATTGATAAAATCTATTGGTGAATTTTGTCTACTTTTAATGGTATTATATATATATATATATATATATATATATATATATATATATATATATATATATATATATATATATATATATATATATATATATATATATATATATATATATATATAAAGCAGCAATATTGGAAATATTATGCAAAAAAATCAAAGGCCTTTCAAAATACTAATTAAAACACTAAATAGAAACAAGCAATAGAAAATGAAACATAATCATTATGGATTTCTAGATATCTAAACCAAATCTCAAAAAATTCCAGAATAATTGCTTTCAACGAATGGTCTTGTTTTGAAGGAATCTTTTAGAATTGTCAAAGTAAACAAACGAAATACTTCCTTCAAGGAAATTTCTTGATATTAGATTACATATTATAGTCAAGGACTACACAATTTATGTTTACACAATTTAGATACAAATGTTTCTTTGACACACAAACTGTTACACAGTTTTTCGTTATTTTACACAAAATAGCTAGATATCAATATTTCGAAAAAATCCTACGTATCTTACTAAAATATTTTATGACGAGTAATTTTCTAAAAAATCAAGTTTATTGATTGAAATTTGGTGGAACTAGAGTGTCCACTGATGTTAAAATTTTTGTCTCCCCACCCCCCAAAAAAGAACACCGCACATACAATTTTTGTTACTGCTTTCTCAGTTTGGCATGCCCTTACGTGAATTAATAGGAAAACCGTTAAATGAGATTGGAGAAAACCTGCGGAAGCAAAATAAGTCAATTCTTACACACATCTTCCGTATATTTACTCGCTGGTTTCCGAAGATAAAGCAAAGATTACTGTAAGAAATTACTGGTTTTAAACGGGTCGAATATTAAGGACGTTGACTACCTTTGCTCTACATCTATAGTTTATAAATTATCATTTTTTACTCTTTCGAACACAGGTGAAAACTGTTTATCCATTCGATTTCTCAGATGGTCTGTCCGTCTGATCGTGTATAACTCTCGTAAATACGGTTTTCAATTAATTAGTTATTTTAAGGATGTTTAGTATAGAATATTCAGCATAAAAAATAAGTTATGTAGCATTTAGAATTCTTTTACAGGGATACATAAAATAATTTGATTACATTATAGTCTATGAGGAAAATCGGTCAGACGGACAGACCATCAGACAAATAGAATGAATATTCGAGTGTTTTCACTTGTGCTCATGTTATGGAATTTCAAACATAATGAGAATGATAATCGTCATTGAAGTAGATTCCACTGAGCCGTGCATTTTAAGCATATTATATGACTTCAAACATAATAAAATAAATAAACTGGAAATTGGACGTAAATCGTGGCAAATGAGGTAAGTTTGCAGTATAATTAATTTTATAGATATTCAGAGTTTGATGCAAAAGCTGTTAAACTCTTATGCAAAAATGCTTGAATACAAAATTTGATACGATTCTATATCTTCAATTCAGGAACATCTTAAAATGAACAGAATCAACATGGCATGTCTAGAATCAGCACCTATCGTGGGATATCATAAACATGCGTAACTCATTCGAAAACCACTTTTAAGCTACTTTCATTCATACTCAGTAACTCTTACAGATTCTGTTGTGTTACCCTGTATATGATCTGCAGCATTTATACACACAACATAATATGCAAAAAATGGATTACGACTTAACGGCATATTACTTGTTAATTATACGGTTTATTATTGTTGATTTTACTGTTTTAAACTGCCGCCACATCAGCCAGTAATATACAGTAAAACCAGTTTTGTTTATTTATTTATTTATTTACAGTACAGAGGTAAAAATGTTTGCAGGCTCTTTCAAGGATGCTACACTGCTTTCCAGATAAAGAAATTAATGTTTTTTACAACCTATAAAATTCGCATAGTTGACTTATAGAGACAAACTATAGAATTTTGCTACATAAATAACAACGAGCGACTATGAGAATATGAAGTTTCATGAAAATCCATGCAGTAGTTCTTGAGATAGAGCCAGTCTCGGAAATCGTGAAAATGACAGCAAAGCAGCGCCACCTATTGCGCGATATACACGAAAAACTAATCAGCACTACTAGCTTATATCAAGGTCTAACTAAATCTAAAATTTTATGAAATTAGTTCTAGAGAGAGAGCGCCCAAAACAATTTTGTGACAGACAGACTTACAGACAAAAAAAAAATTTTAATCCATAAAATCGTGTTTTGGACTTTCTAAAACATATAAATCCATCGAAAACCGCAAGTCGAAAATTTTCACGAATCCGATACTTTTTTGCACAGATAGAAGAATTAGAAAATGAAAATGCATAAAAAACAAAATAAAATTCTTAAAACTAAAATCCCGAAAAATCAGAAATTACATTTGCGCTCAGTTGTACAGTAAAAAAAACTATTCGTTTAGACTAGAATTCTTATTTTTAAAGTTTTCTGGTATCTTTTTTTGTGATTATTCAGAAATAAAAAATAAAAACAAAATAACGGTAAAACATTGATGATAAATAATTAAACTTATATGAAAAAGAACATATAAATGGAATAAATTAAAACATTTTAAGCATTCAGGTATCCTTTATGAATACTTAAGAAATTAGTTTTTTTTCTTCAAAATAATAGCCTTTCATTTTTTCCCCTTCATATTCGTTTTTTCCCATAAAAGAAAAAAATATATATTCAATACTGATTCAAAATTATCCCAGATCTTAAAAATTTAAGAGTAGAAAGCTGTTCCTATTTTGTGAAAAACGAGAAAGAAGTTTTTTAAATGTAGTCATTATTATTCTTTGTGAAAAACGTAAAAAATAATTGACAATAAATATGGAAAGTCCAAAATCACTTTCGTTTAGCTCCAAATTGATATTGATTTAACATAAAATAACCCTTTTACCGTTTATCCTTTACTTAATGTTATAAATCATGAAAGATACGTTTGAAAAAAAAATAACGATTGACTATTCTTATCGAAATAAGAACAGTTTGGTGTAATAAATACAAATGTGTTTCAAAAAATTCAAATGCTCTATAATTTTACCTGTTGAAAATAAAAAGGTAAAGTAGTTTTCAAAATAAAGAAAGTAGAAAATACATTTATATTAATGAAAATAGTCCTACCACAAAACAAATTTGTGTTTATTACTTTCTTTTATCTTTATAGAAAGAAAATATTGATTCATGAAAATTGTCGAATTCCGGTTTTCTAAGCACTTACACGTTTTAGGGTGCGAGAACCGTAAAAGATGTTTTTACAAAATGTCTGTTTGTAGGCACTCTACTTCAAAAAAATATGAACGGCATTCAAAAGAACTTTAGATTCACTTAGTCCCTGATTTAAACTGATATGAATTACTTTTTGGTGTAAATTGCCCAACAGATGGTGCTGCTATGGTTCTGCTATGGTATAACGCATTTTTCGCGTTTTCCTCAGCTGTGCCTCAAGAACTAATGGTTGGATTATAATTAAGCTTCAGATTCTGTTAGTTTTTAATATAATATGGTGCTGATTACTTCTTGGTGTAAATTGTCCGGTAAGTGGCGAAGTTATGTGGCATTATTCAGGGTTATCGCAATAGCTCTACCTTCAAGAGTTAAGGGGGCTCAGGGATTGAAAACTTTTCAAAAACTTGATTTTTTTAATGATCTAGTTTGATTATTCAATAAATTCTTGATTCAATGCAAAAAATCGCATAAAAATATTTCCATTTTTAACGGAGTTATAAGCATTTATGTATCAACACTTTCATAGCCGCACCCATATAATTTCAACTTTAAGTCGCGTTTTCTCAAAACTTGATTTTTGACGACTAACACCAAGATTAAAAAAAACTATTTGATGGAATGGCTTATTTTTTTTTTTTTTTTTTTTTTTTTTTTTTTTTCATGCAAATAACATCATTATCTATAGAATGAATTAATATATTTTAGATAGTTCAATATTTTGAGTATTTTTAATGAAAAAAAGTTGCATTTTTTAGGGGTTTTTTAAATTTTCAAATTTGAGAGATTTTTTAATAATTTTTTTAAGTGATAGTTATATCCTTAATTCATTCTATAGATAATGATGTCATATGCATGTTAAAAAAAAATTTAAGCCATTCCATCAAATAGTTTTTTTTTAAATCTTGGTGTTAGTTGTCAAAAATCAAGTTTTGAGAAAACGCGACTTAAAGTTGAAATTATATGGGTGCGGCTATGATAGTGTTGATATATAAATGCTTAAAACTCCGTTAAAAATGCAAATATTTTTATGCGGTTTTTTGCATTGAGTTAAGAATTAATTGAATAATCAAACAATATCATAAAAAAATGACCCCTGAGCCCGCTTAATGCACGAATTTTCATTAAACTTCAGATTCAATAAGGCGTTGATATAAATTATTGCTCCTTAATTTTTGGAGTACAGTCACAGCAAAAAAAAAAAAAAAAAAAAAAAAAAAAAAAAAAAAATCTTGACACTTGCGATTTTTGACGCTTTGTTAAATATCTAAAAATATACATGAAGAATAACTCCGAAACTCCAGATATATTAACGAAATAGTACAAGTCATATATTTTCGCGAAGATTTTTTTCTGAAATCCCATAGGGGACCGTCAAGAAATTGAAAAAGAACGAAGATCTTTTGGATAACCCTGTCAAAACTAATGTAGCAAAAGCGTCCAAACTGCAGATTATGATTAAGTGGCTTATGGCAATAAACTGTATTCATTTTTATGGGGGATAGCATGTATACTCGTAGAGAAATTAAGGTTTTCATAGAAACGGTCCCAAATTTTGTTAAGTATTTTGCTTAGTTCGTTTATCGCACCCGACTCTGTTCTCAAAGATTAAAAACATTTTCAACTTTTTGTGTGATCTCTCAGTTTTAATCCATCAATGAGACTGGGGATTGGATTCCCAGTTATTCAGTACCCATTGCCGGGTCGCAACAGCTTTGCTAATACTGTATTACTTAATGTATTTATTATCATTTTATAAATTTTGCAAATAAGGTATTTATACCTTATAGGGCTCTCAATATGGACATCCGTAATATTTTTAAAGGTAATAATTTTGATCGAAAGATGACTAAACATTTTCGTGAAGAAAAGCAGTTGAAAAGATAATTAAGTCTGGAAAGTGTAAAAAAGTGCGCTGTTCGCCATTTAGGAGGAAACTTGTTATTTCGAGATGTGCTGATCTTAATTACTTGTAAGCTTAAATTCTTATTAGATATGGTAAAATTACATTAAATGTTGAAAAGTGGAGTTTTTTAGAAAGCTAATAAAACATATTTTCGATTGATATTGCATATTTTGCTTAAAATAATTTTCCTTATTCCTTTAGTACAAGATTTAGTAAAACTACGGCCGGTTCCCAATATGGACAGCTTTTGTCCCCATCGACTACAACTGTAAGAAAGAAGAAAATTCAACGTTGCCAAGCAATAACTTGTAAAGTCATCAAAACGTAAAATCTTTGTTCAGCAAGAAGCTATTTGAACAATCCCCCCAAAACTTTCCTCCAAAAAACCCTTGCAGAAAAAGGTAAGGGTAAAAACCGAGAATGCCCCCCCCCCTTTTCTAAAATGCATGTTCTGAAGACATTTACTGTCCCCCCTCCTCCTCGGAATACTTTAAGATACATTTTTTTTATTCCCTCTCCTCTAAAATTCCTTGGAAAAGTGGCTCTTCCATACACACTGTGTAGAAAGTCGATAAGGAAACACCCGTCCATAATAGGGACTAGTGGTTCCTTATATGGACATTTGTAAACATTTTTTGTTTTATCATTTAAATAAAAACCATAATAGTTACAAGGTCGCTAATTTTAATAATGATAGTCAACAGTCCAGGGATCATGGTCATATATTTTTGGAATTCTATCGCGTGTACATGGGGGGTGAAAAAAATACATTTTCCTTAGGGTGTCCATATTAGGCACAGGTACTATATTGTGAGAAAAAGGCTTTGTTCCAATCTTTCAATCTGCCCCATGTTCAAATGCGCCACCTTCTCCCGTACCAAATTTTCACTGTTTTTTCGTTTCTTAACTTTAAAATTAAAGATCTGTAAAACTTCATTGTGTATTGCTATAAAATGAAGGTCAATTTCAGACAGAATGCATAAGAATCAATTCTCAAAAGCTGAAATACATGACATAAATAACTTTTGTAGGTTAGTGTAATCTAATAACATTCTAAAATATGTATAATTTTTTTTAAAAATTGAGGCTGTTAATTTTCATTATTTTATTTAACAAAAATTCTGTTCTACCTCCTCTTCTTATACGTTTATTACAAATTATATATTTTTCATTAATGCGATATTACTTTTACTCTATGTCTTTTTTTTAAATACAGTTGACAAAATTATTTTTCTATGAAATACATGTGAATGACCCTTAATTTTTAGCAAAAAATATGCTCCAACTTTAAACAGCTATTATTCTGTAAATTTTAATCGTAGAATAACAGAACTTTTTATTTCTTATTTTTCAGTGTGGAAGGAAAATTTTACTAAATACAGCGTATAGCACCGGGGAACCGCATAAAAATTTAAATTTTGCAATTTTGTAATAAATGTTTTTATTGACACAAATTGGTTGTAAAATATTTTTATCTCTTTTAAAATTTTTTTGTAATTTGAATTATGTGTCTATGACTAACGTTTTAGAAATTAGCCATTTGACATTGAGAAGGACACCCTGAATAGAAGAAAGTAAAAAAATGTCATGTGATCGATTTTTTTTAACACTGCCTTTCATTAGTAAGAGGTAGTATAAGAACATAGGTTTCATCAAAAGCATATAAAAAACGTTTAAATTTGCACCCTAGTGATATTAATTAATAGGGTAACATCCCCAGTAATTGGTACATTAAGAACTTGTCTTTAAACTTACTTCTATTTTCATTACCAAGAAATAAAATATTTACTTGCAAATACTTTTAAATCAAAGAGTGCATATCTGTGCATCTATTTTGCCCACTAAAAGCAAAAATATTTGAAAAAGTATTTTTATAAAAATATACTTATAAAAAGTTGCTGTAATCACCAGTAATTGGCACTTAGACTTTTACACAATTAAAGTAACCCTTTTCAACTAAACAAAACTGTTGTCAATTAAAATTAAAAATATACTATAAATCAGATAATAATAAATTGAAATGCATGCCTTTCTTAAGCCAGAGAAGAAGCATTTGCAACAAAAATGGCTAATTTGATACAAGCCATAATTGTTTCACTTTCCTAGGCACTATTGTAATTTAGTAGCATAAATCAAAATTATAATCTGTATAGTAAATGAGCATATAACTGAAATATGGTCTTGTATTTTTAAAAGACTGGATATAAATCTTTTTTTAGGACATTTTTGTAGGATGTGCCAATCACTGGCGCCTGCCAATTACTGGGGATGTTACACTATACAGCTATTAGAAACGACAATAACATAACGAAAGAATCATGAAAAATTTTATTGTTTCATTAAACGTAATGTTTGTAAAAAAATGAAAAAAATTATACTTGAGGAGTGGAATGTGTTTAATGTTTATTTGAAAATTATTAAATTAAAAAAATAATAACATGCTGCTAAATTTCTTGTTCAATATATTTAAAAAGTATATTATATAAAAGGAAGAGGAACACAGAATTTATTTACCACCCAATTATACAATTTTAAATTAAGACTGCTCGTCACTCTGTTCCCTAATTACTCTCTATTGTTTTTTGATGCATTCTTGTATATAAAATATCTCATCAGAATATTAATATTTTTTTACTTCTTTTTTTCGGTGTACTCTTTTTAAAAGATGTCTGTTTTTAGGGTTTCGTTCATCTGACAAAACCCTATTCGTTTCTGTCCTCTGTCTGTCTGTCTCAGAGACCGTACACAAAAAACCCAAATTTTGTGTGCTTACAGATGCATAGCCTGTGTCACACAACAAATCATAAAACATTGAAAAAGTCTATTAATTTAATTAAATCAATTTAATCAATGTCATCCATTCGTTTTTATGATTTAAATTGTAAAAGAGAGTCTCAATTTCAACGCTTTTCGTTTAGGCATCATGGCTTGGAGGCAAAGCGTTTCTCTAGTAAACAGAAGGTTCTGAAATTGACCCCTGATGCTGAAACTTGAAATTCTAAGTTAGGGCAGTTTTCATATTAAGTTGGATTTAATTAAAAGAAGTTTCGTATTTTTTTTTTGTCAATTTAAGGATTTACTGTTTTTTTTATCACTGACATTCATAATATTTTTTGGAATTCAATTTTCTTATTTTAAAAACTATTGCGAATTATTAATGATTCAGCATTGCAAATTTCGTTTAAACATCTTTTTCTTTTTTAAAAATTTAAAATTTTTTTTACATAGCTGCTTAATTTTTTTAAATTACAGATTTTCAAAAAATTTGGAATTTTGGATTTTATTTATATAATTTGATTTGAATACTTTTAATCTCATTAAAATAAATAACTATCTATATTTATTTTAAAAATAAATTTATTGGTACTACCATCGATATAAGATGTTAATAATTAAAAATTAATAAAATGAATCTTAATTAAAGGATAAGTTGTTTCAACAGAAAAATTAAACGAAACACTGTGCGATCTGCGATCACACTTAACCACTTGTTTTCTTAGTTGTTAAAATATTTCCAAATTGGAAGCTTAATTTAATATTTTATGTGTTTAAAGCGTATGAACTGGGAGCAAAATGTTAACACTTCCTATAAAGATAAGTATTCTATTACATAATGGTATAGGGGAAACATTGTTTGGGGTGCGTTTAAATTATATTAAACTATTTCACATTTTATGACACATATACTAAATATATATTCTATACAATCTGTGATGCAAATAATATTTGTTATTAATATATAGGGCCACGCAAAAGTATTTTGTTAGATAATGGTATAGGGGAAAACATTGTTTGGAGTGCGTTTTAATTATATAAATTATTTCAATTTTTATGAAAATCATACACGTTGCTGAGATTTACTACAAGTTAATTCTTGTATAATAGAAATCATTTAGTAATTACAGAGACACACATAAGATTTTGGATACTGTATTGTGTTCATAGTACTGTATATTTTACAAATTTCGTTATTCTACGAACGCACCTCATTTGTTGCGTCTGACGTGCAATTTGCGACCTGTTAAAATACTTATGATCTGAGATCATGAATGCAATCATCTTCACAAAATATTAATCCAAGCGTTTCATGGACGATTTTATATAAAATATTACTATTTAAAATGTTTCAGTAATAATTCCATTATTGCCCTTAAATTTTAAATTATAAAACATGTAATAAATATAAATGTTAGTTTGATTATTAAAGAATGTGTGTTCTGTTCTAATGTTTTACATACAATATTCGAATTCTATGCAAAAAAATTAAATAATCGAATAACCCGCTTATATTAAGTCGCTTTTATGATTATTTTTTCTTTACATGAAATACTATTTATACGGAAAAAGAATATTTGATACAAAACAAGTCATTTTCACTCGAACAAAACTCTAGAGATTTAAAAATAAAAAAAGAAAACAGCCTATAAGGACAATGATTAGATCAAAGAGAATGCCTCTTTTTATGTTGTTCTGTCAAAATCTGTCTAAGGGGTTCATTCTTTGAATGGCGTATAATTTAAACTTAGAGAGTACTTAAAAATCTCAAAAAATGCTCTTTCATGTTTTGTTTTATTTATATCTATGTAGCTAAATTTCTATGAAAGATAAAGATGTGCAACTTTGTACACCGTTTTTAAGATTTTAAAACTGTGTTGGGATTTTATTTATTTATTTATTTATTTTTTACTTTGAGAGAAAGTTTATTTTTTAAAAACAGTTCTTAGAGTAAAGTAAAGTGAATAAAATTTCATTTTTTTCAATTTTTAAAAGCATATTTTTACGTTAATAATATGAACTCTAACTATCCAAATAGATTAATGAGTGTTTAACTAATATTTCATACTCTGAAAAACAACGAATGTTGTTGTTTTGCGTTCTATTCAATTCATAGTCATGTGACAATAGGCTAAGGAAGAATTTTCGGAGAGTTCAGAAAATACTGTATTAGATTAAGATTTAACTTATATTACAACTTTTTAATACTTTTTGCGCTTTATTACACGTGATTCTTTCAGGAAAGCAACTATTATTTTAAATTTAAACAATGAAGTATATGTTTAAAATAAAAGAATTGCAAACGGCGCAAAGAGAGTTAAGCAAATAATAATAATAATTACTAAATGCCTAAACATAAATAAAGTCATTTAGTAAATGCAAGGACATATAGTAACACTACATGTAAAGAGTAAAAAAATTATTTCTTAAAATAAAATAGCACTCCATTAAAAGATATGTGCTATTACTTATGTACATTACGTATATATGTAATGTGTACACACATAACATACCCGAAAGGTGACTTTTTTCGTTTAAAAATCACTAACAATTTTGTAAATTTTTTAATAAATCTTGAATCCATATTAGTATTTTCACATATTACTATATTTTAAATGTATTCGAGAAAAAAAAAACTACAAAAACAATAAGAAGAAAAAATTTAAAACTTACATGCCCTCCAGATATGTAAATGAATCCTGATTATGTTTCCAACTGTTGATATCTGAGGAAAAAAAGTCATTGATATTGTTCGTCAACGACACATGAAGAGAAAGTTGCTTCAAACTGATTTAAGAAAGTCTAGCTCACTCCTTCATCGTTACTGCGAGCACTTGATTGGTTTATTAATATTGTAGCTATGGAAACTACAAAAAGAACGGATATTGAAAGAAAAGCATGCATTTTGAAAGCCAAAAATCTGCTACGAAATAATTATTTATAAATTTAAGGACAGGTCGATTAGTTTTTAATAGTTTTTAATGGTTATGAATTAGTTTTAATTCATAATAGACACAAATAGATTTTTACTAGACATAATAGACTAGCAAAAATGAATGCCACGGATTATCCCCATCACATCCCAGGGTTTATTTGTGTACCTTTTTAAATTTCAGCTATGGATTTATATTGAGAAGCTGATAACCAAGAAAGCTTGAACACCGAAAAAATTAAAATTTATTTTTTGTACATAAAATTGGATGGAACATGGGGATTCAAAAAGTAAATTTTTTGAAAATTTCTTAGGATTTTTTTGACTTTTTTGCATTGCAAGAACATTGCAAAACATTGAATAAATATTATATTTAATATTTTTTTTATTATTAATAGATTCTACAAATAATATCTTAACGCGCAATAAAATTATTTACATTTTCATTTTTGAACATTTCAGCTGCAAACCATTTTTATAGAACATGTAGCTCGCTAAAACACCGCTATAAAAAACAATTGCTATTTTGTTTAGTTCTGATATCTGTTAGGCTTTTTCACACCAATTTTCCCTTTTATAACATTATTTATATACACTGTAAAAAAAATTGCAAAAGTACTAAACCTTTTCTAGGAAACTGGAATTCCTAGAACTTTTCCTGTAACGGTAACAGCAAAAATTTAAGTTTCAGAAACGATTACACGAATTTTTCCTATTATCGCTACATGAAAAATTTTTGGAATCCCAGTTTCCTAGAAAATGTTTAGTACCTTTACAGATTTTTTTTCTTTTTACAGTGTACGTGAAAAAAATTGTCGATGTGTATCTTATAATATACATCAGATCTGAAAAGTTTTGAAACTATTGTAGAAGCATCAGCGTACTATGAAAGATATGTTAATGTGACTCCTCTTTCATAATGCACAAGAAAAAGTGGTGTACTTAGAAAAAATAGTCCAAGAGCCGACAGCACAAAACCCTAAGTTATCGAGCATAAGAAAAAACCATTTATTTTGTGGAAGACTAGTACACTGTAAAAGAAAAAAAAAATCTGTAATCTTACAAATGTAAAGTTGTCGAAATCTGTATGGTTACTAACATTTTATCTGTACACTGTACAGGAAAAAATGTAAAGCTACAAAACTAATTTTTGTAAAGTTACAGAAATCTGTAACTTTACAAACGAGTCGAGAGATTATTTACTAAAATTTTATGTGTAACCTGGGTTCCAGGTACATGAAAAGTTCTTGGAATCCCAGTTTCCTAAAATATTCTTAGTAACCTTACAGATTTTTTGATTTTCAGTGCAAATCTGTATCTGTTACACGAATTTTTGCTGTTGCCGTGACATAAAAAGTTCTAGGAATCCCAGTTTCCTAGAAAACTTTTAGTAACTTTACAGATTTTTTTTACAGTGTAATAGAGGAATCTATGATCTATGTCTGCCGGAAGTGAAGTGGTGAATAAGCCAAAAATGAATACCCCTAGTGATTGACTCGTAGGTGTAGCATTGTGTTTGTCCTACAATCAAAAGTATGAAAACATGGAAAACTGGGTGCAAGAAATCCCAATGCCTATGAGTGAACCACTAGTGATAATGATTTTTGGTTTATGCACCCCTTCACTTCCGGCATACATGGATCATTAGATTCCTCTATTATTATTCTTTCATAAAATAGGGTTTTTTTTCCCTAGTGCTTGATAATATATGGTTTTACGCTGCCGGCCCTTGGACTAAAATTATAAATGAATCATTAATACAGTGAAAGGAGCTTAAAAAAAAAACTACTTCCTTCTTTCTAATATGAATATCGAAATCGAATATATGAAATCGGTTAGAGCGAATCTGAAGGGAGTATGGATTATTCGTTTTAAGCGGACTTCGCTATAAGCGATTCCTTTAAAACACTAATAATTTTTTAGTATAAAGTAATGTAGAAATTCTGACTAAAACGGACCTAAGCCACAATACCAAAATTCAGAATAAGGTATGAATAAAAAACGATTATTATATTTCCATAATAATATAAAATATTTGATTTAGATTTAATTGATTACATCTTAATTTTATATGCCGTTTTCATACAATATGCCGTTTTTATATAATATGCCGTTACATATAATAATATAAAAAACTTCAGTAACTTTCATTATGCTCACTTTAAAATTTTTTTAAAAATAGCAAAAATTAAAACAAACAATAAATAAACTCGATAAATAAGCGTCCATAGTGTTTTCTATTGGCCATTTCTTGTCGAATAAGGGGTGCCCTTTCCGTTTAATTAATTTTTTAAGCACTTAAACCATTGTTTCATTCACTTATTATTATAACTATTAAACCAAGATAGCAATATATAACGTTCAATGTGTCAAAATGAAGCAAAAATTGCGCAAAATTTATTATTTAAACAGTAGTGTGCCATTTATTTCAAATCAACTATCATTAATAGAAGCAATTATAAAACTAAAACGAACAAGCCAAAACAATGCATAAGACACCTATGAAAGGATAAAAAATTTTGTTTCAAAATAAACTAACAACTGTGCAGAAATTTCTTTGCAAAACATAAAAACGAACGTGCAGCAAATAAAAGATTCTAAGTTTTAAAAATGAATTTTAATCATCTGCTTCAGAATTTCTCTTGAAACAATGCCAGAAGACAATAAAATATTTAACTTACTCTGCAGTTCCTAATGATGCAATCATATAAAAACATACTTTCCATGCATGTTTTTATTTTATTTCATTTTCAGAGAGGATTATTTTTATATGATATTCAGGGTGTTCCAAAATTCTACTGACACATTAAGGGTGTATTCGAAAAAACGCTTTTCCACCTTCAACAGCTCGAAATTTTCTGATATAATTTCAGACATATTTTTAAAAGTAGAAACATGAAACTTGCTGAGGGTATTTTTGAAGAGATGTACAAGGTGCCGTGTGATCTATTTTTACGCTCAATTCATTAGAATTTGATTTATAAACAATTATCTTCTCAGTATGACCCTTTTTTCGTTCACAGATCTCCCGCTAGGGGGAAATCTGTTCAAAATGCCGTTTTTGATTGCTTTTTTTGCAATATTTTCTGCATTTATCAAAGAATTGACAATTACGGCACCTTGTGTACTTTCTAAATAAGACAATTTGCCAGTTTGATGCATATGAGAGTAAAAATGAAGTCAAAAATAAATCGGAAAATAAGCAGTTTGAATCGAAATACACCCTTAAGAGGGGTGATAGGAGGCAACTAGAGAATGAAAACTTATTATAGAACACATGGTTGCATTCCGTTAATTCAGTCACCATTCTAATTCACTTTGGTTGACGGTGATCATTTTGAGGAAAATGAAACATTGCGATGAACATAAAACAATAGGTACCTTGTTTTGAGTGAAATAATATAACATCAGCGAAAGTTGTGGCAAAAACAGGGCGCTCAAGCAATCGATATACCGTATGAACGGGTGATAGCAGCTGAAAATGAGGAGCATCAAGTGCATCCCATGAGATCGTATAATAAAAATTTCTACAACATTTTAGTTTCGTTCATCTAACGAAACCTTATTCGTCTTTGTCCTCGAACTGTCCGTCCATCACAGAGTCTGTATACAAAAAATGTATAAGTCATAGACTTCAAAATTTGTGTATTTAGAGCTGAATACCTCGTGTCATACAACAAATAATAAAATTTTGAAAAAGTCTATTATTTTAATTAAGTTAACTTTTTCAACGTCATCTGTTCATTTTTACGATTTAAACTTTTAAAAGAGAACCTTAATTTCAACGTTTTGAGTGCAGACATCATGGCTTAGAGGTAAAGCATCTCACTAGTAAACAGAAGGTTCTTAGTTCAATCCCCTATAAAAGTTTCATCCTAAGATGGATTTAAATAGAAGAAATTTCGTGTTTTAGTGTATTTAAGTGTTTGTATTATTAAGTTTCGTTCATCTGACATTCATAATATTTTTTTGAAATTCAATTTTCTTTCTATTTTAAAAACGATT
Organism: Maratus speculifer; assembly: GCA_964019185.1. Lineage (NCBI taxonomy): Eukaryota > Metazoa > Arthropoda > Arachnida > Araneae > Salticidae > Maratus > Maratus speculifer. Next base: position 440,796,476 of record OZ025293.1, read on the forward strand.
GCGATTTATTAACGATTCAGCATTTTAATTTTAATTTTTAACAATTTCTTTTGTTATTAGAAATTTAAAATTTTATTTATATCCCCGCTAAACTTTTTAAATTTCAGATTTTCAAAAAAAAAAAAAAAATAAATAAAAAAAATAATAAATAAAAAAAAAAATAAAAATAAATAAATAAATAAAAATAAAAATGAAATAAAATAAAATTAGAATTTTAAATTTTATTTAAGTAGTTTGATTTGATCATTTTTAATTTGATTAAAATAAATAGATTCCTTTTATAATTATCTTGAAATTAAATTTATTGGTGCTACCATCTATGTAAGACTTTATTTAATAATTATAAATTAATAATTCAGATTTATCAATTAAAGGATAAGTTGTTTTGAAAGAAATATTAAACGAAACCCTCTGTGCGATCTGCAATCAGAGTTACTCAGTTGTTTGATATTATCACATTTGGAACAAAGGTGAAAATGTCTACTCAATATTTTAGTAGAACATACTTCAGTTTTCTGGGAGTTATTAACGTCAACCCAAGTTGACTTATTTTTAGTTAAATACCTGGTTTGCGCTCCGATGTTCTATAACTAGTTTTCCTTCTGTACACTGTAAAAAGACTGTAAAGTTACTAAAAATTTCCAAGGAAACTGGGATTCCTAGAAATTTTTATGTAACGTCGACAAAAAAAAAAAAAAAAAAAAAAAAAAAATCATAAAACAGATGCCCATATGCGCTGTAAACAAACAAACAAACAAACAAAAAAAAAAAAAAAAATTGAAAGTTGATAAGATTTTTTTAAGAATCCGGGTTCCAAATAAAATTTTAGTAAGATTACTGTCATTTCAGTAGATTCTTTTGTAAAGTTAGAGACTTCTGTAGCTTTATAACATCCAGTTTTATAGATTTACATCTTTTTCTGTACCGCGTACAAATAAAATTTTAGTAAGAATACAAATTTCTGCAAATTTATATCTGTACAATTACAGTTATTTTTTAACAATGTATCCCATCTCTTATTTTGTCGGTCGTATTTTGGAAAACCCTGTATTTAGATAATATATCCCTCATTCTTATGCATTTTAATGATTTCGCAATCTAAAAGCATTAACATTAGGCATTTAAAAAACTTTTCTTCTTTTGTCGGATTTCAAAAATACCAAGATTTGCTTGAGGGTTTAAAGTTAATTTTAAGGGAATAAACAAAATATTGAGTTCCTTTGTTTCTTCTAGCCATGCTTTATTTGCCATCACCTGCGCTTTTGAATCGATGTTTTTATAGTGAACTAATAAGGTTGTATCGATTTGTTGCAAAATCGTGCATGAAGATACAACATCCTTCAGTCAAATACTTTAATTAAACATATTTCAAGGGAAAGATGCAGAAAAATTTATGAGAATGGAAAGACGTTTTTTATTCCTATTTTAATTATATTTGCACAAGACGGCTGACACTTCCTTTGACATTCTGTCTCACACGAAATAACTATATTAAATAACACGATTTAACAATTAAATAAAAAGGAATCATAATGTAAGAAAATTTTTGATATTATGGTCACAGTTTTTCTATAACTGATAATTGTAAATATATTATTTTTATTAAGTTCAAATTTAAAAGTATCAGAAGTGATTTAATTCACAATACATAAAATGTGTCTCAGGAGAAGTAAAACTAAATCCTTGCATACGTTTTCTATATAATTCTGAATATTGATTTTTCTATAGAAAATGCAGTCAATAATTTTTTTTGAACTAGAACTATAAACAATTTCTATGAACTCTGTTGAAGACTTTCTTTAGAATAGTATGTATGAATTATGTTGCTTCTGAATAAAATCTATAGAATTCTTTGAATTTTCCATTTATATCGATGTGCTGCATGTAAAAAATAAAAAAAGGAAAATCCTCAAAAACATAAGAATTTTTCCACACAGTTTTACGGAACAATTTAATTTTTCACTAAAAGGGGTGCAATTTCATAATTGACAGTTTAAAATTAGAAATACGTCAAAAACATGAAATTTTCCGAAAATTCTACAGTATTTCAGCATTGTTTTCAAAACAGTATAATTTAACTAAATGATATTTAGAATGCGAATAATGGATTGTGGTATAAACATACTTCACAGTGGAAATAATTTCAGTGAAACACCACTATTTCACAAATGTTGATTTTATACTGAAAATATTTCAAATGAAATATCAATATTTCACAAGCGTTGACTTTATACTGAAAATATTTCAAACGAAATATCAATATTGCCAAATATTGACATCTGATTGTTAATATTTTCAATGAAACGAGAAAATTACACAAATATTGCTTTTAAATTGAACATATTTCCAATGAAACGCCTGTATTAGTTAAATTTGGCTGTATATTGAAAATACATCGAAATATATCCCCATAATTAATTAAATTTTGGTTTTGCATTAGAAATATTTGAAACGAAATTAAAAAAAAATTATGGTGCCATCTATTCGTATATGCAAATTTAAACAACACATAGCGACCGGTGTACGTCCCGCATAAGGTGCTCCGAATCCTTGGTTATCCGCAGCGGGAAATTTTGTTGTAAATTGCTTTATTTAATCTGACCATTTTCGTAATTCAATTAGGCAAAAATCTGTGCTTTAAAAAACCGGTGATAAAAGATTAAAAATTCAGTAAAATCGCTCATCCCGAAGGATTTAATTAAAATGATAACATATTTTTCTGATAAAATTTTTTTTTTATCCAAGGGGTAAAGTCTAGGGTGTATAATCTAGGGGTTAATTATAGGGTGTTCCAAAAATAACGATACATTTCTATGAAAACACTAATCTACCGAAGTCTTTCACAGGTGTTTGAATAAGTCTATCGCTAAAATGGTAAGCATGTCTCATGCTAAATAGAAAAAAAAGGAAAACGCTATAAAAAACAAATTGCGATTTGGTTTTGTACTGCTATCTGTTAGGCTCCATTCACACCATAGTTTTTCTTTTTAGCATTATTTATGTGAAAAAAAAACATAAAGATATATATCCTATAGGAAACATAGGTCTGAAAAGGATAAAAAAAATATATATATATATATATAGAATACTAAGAATCTCTATAAAGCATTAAGTAAGCAAATTTTCAGAATAAAATTAGAAATATTAACCATTTCACAAACTGTCAAAAGACATATTGTAATAAAGTAACGTCCTTTTCTTCTTTTTTCGCTTCATTGTTTTGATTCAACGACCTCGACGCAAATGTATTTTTAACGTATAAACGCAGCCAAAATAGATCGTTACACAAGAGGCAGGTTACATCATTTGCTATTACTTTCTTCTATCTTCAATAGAAGAAAGTATTGTAATCGGAATTTTTTTCAACTTCCGGTTTTTGACAGATTTACACGTTTTAGGGGTCAGAGATTCCAAAAAACATGTTTTTACAAAATGTCTGTCTGTCCGTGTGTCTGTGTGTGTGTCTGTGTGTCTGTATGTCGCCCTTCTACCATCAAAAAGTGTATGAAGTTATGCATAGAATTGAACCAAATTTTTTGTGAATGTTTTTGGCTGTGGCAAGCAGGTCCTCCTTCAGTTTTGAAATATTCCGCCGGAAAGGGGAGCTGCAATCGTGATTTTTGTGCCATTTTCAATATTGTACGGACCAAAAGTATATGAAGTTATGCATCGAATTAAACCAATTTTTTTGTGTATGTGTATGACTGTGGCTAGTTGGTTCTGCTTGAATTTGAAAATAATCCGCCGGAAGGGGGCGCTGCAATCGCGATTTTTGTGCCATTTTCAATATTGTACCGACCAAAAGTACATGAAGTTATGCATCGAATTAAACGAATTTTTTTGTGTAAGCGTATGGCTTGGCTAGTTGGATCGCCCTGAATCTGAGAAAAATCCGCCGGAAGGGGGCGCTGCAATAGCGAATTTTATACCATTTTCAATATTGCACCACATAAAAGTGTATGAAGTTAGTTCTAGAACTGAACTAAATTTTTTGTATATGAGTATTTTTTGGTAAGGTAAGTAGGTCCTCCCTGAATTTGAAAAAAAAAATCTGCGTATCATTCTATTGTCCATCGGTTCGTGCAGAGACGGAAATTCGGTTTTACTCCGATTAATTGATTGAGGCAGAAATATAACATGAAAATCAAAGTTGGTATGGTATTGAATTAAAATTAATAAAGCATTAAAATGAGTAACTATTTTTTTTTAATATTAAAATGTACGTATGAGATAGAAGAAAGTTTTGGGATTGGCACATCCAACTAGTTTTTCTCTTAAAATAGGGTTCATGCTTCAAAAATGCAAAACTCATTTATGTTCGGTTAAAGTTCGCATTTCAATATCTTTCTTCAGAGTGGTGTTAACATGAAACCCACTTAACGCGTAAAAGGAAAAATCTATTTTTAGAAAACTTTTTGGAGAAAAGCATAAGTACTAATAAAATTCCGCAAAAGATGATTTATTATCTTTATCTATATATATATTTAATGAGATGACAAAATTCACTATATTGGATTTTACTAAGTTTTATTTAAATTGCCATCACATTTCATAGCTGCCTATAGGATGGACTTCAGACAGCAAGTGGGGTAGAAGTATCTCTGAAATTTCTCATGTCTTTAGGGTTGCCACTTGAAAAGAGTCATATGGTTTTATTAATTTAACAATATGATGGCCTATCTGGCTATCCTGTTAAATTCGCGATTATTCATCATTGGGTCCGCATCACAACTGACGGGTGATTCATTAAAAAACTACTTAATGAATCTATTTTTTATAATTTTCTTACACTCTCTCACAAACACACGCACACACACATACATATATATAACCCTCATATAATACAGGATGGGGAATAAAGATCTCCCCATTTTAAGAGGTCAATAAAAATATATCGCACATTGAAAACAAACATTTTATGTTTACATTCGGAAAGAATAATGTTTGCCATTTATTGATTTTTACAACCTGTAACAATTTTCTCGATTAATTTTGAGATTTTTTTGCACGAAATATCATATCGACACATGCAGCAGCATGTAACTTGTTCCTGTGGGGTTACCTGAAGGCTAAAGTTTACACACATAAACCTAAGACACTCGACGAACTGAAAGATGCTATTCGATTTGAAAATGCAGCAATTCTTCCAAACAATGGTGGAAAAAATTATGCTGAATTTCAGGGATGTGTAATATGCATACAACTTGGTATATCATATAGAAGGTTACAATAAAAAATCATGTATTTTAACAACTATTCGTGGTACAACCAGAAATCAGGTTTTCAAATGCATTATGCCTTTTCCAAATTGTTCATTCATTCATCTTAGTAAACTGTGAAGTTTTCTGATATTCTTCTGAATGTGCTGAAAATTGTTTCATATAATCTATGCTGTATACATGACTTATTCTTCTTGTATAAAATGCAGACTTTCCCTTATGGCAAAACAAAACATACCCTCATAGCATGCATGGTCACAGTGACGTCACAATGACTGAGATGTGACTTTCTTAAAAATCTTTAGAAAATTACAAAACTTCTTTAAAACATGTTATTTACTTTAAAAAACATTTTTGTCACAACGTCGTTTTTAACACAGTTTCGTCACGATGTTAATGTCAACATAGTCACAAATGACACATTTTTCACAAATTTGTCACATTGTGACCACTTTGTGAAACGTCACAAAAGAGCTCTAAAACGACCATAACGACTTCACATGATAGTCACTGTGACTTCGCATCGACGTCACGTGACGTCACATCGACGATCGATGGTCACAAAGTCGCAGGGACGTCACCATGCCTTACGAGGACATTATATAACTGTATACTAATTAAAAATGTATGTTTCTTTTACTTTTGAGTCATAGTTGATGTTATAACTATTATCTGAATTTTCTGGATATACCGTACAACCTTAATTGAAAAATAAATTTTACACCCGTCTACTTTTATTTTTGATAAAATTATTGAGTTAACTTTCTCTCTGATCAAGTCGTAAGAGACTGCTGTTCGATCCCACACTTCGTTACACTAGTGTATCCATATACAAAGTACATCTGACAAGCATATGTATATAAAAGTATGTACATTTTTCGCAGAGTTAATGTATATGACTTTCAAGTACATAAATAAATTAATTCGTATAAATTTTAGAGCTACTTTAAATTAATTTAGAATTTAGTTACATCTACTAAATATATTTTTATCTATATTATAAAGGCCAAACGTATCTGTGCGTAATGCATACGTCATTTTGCGCATGGCAACACTATAAAATTTTAAATGAATTTCGATATTGCAATTTTTGCTACTAAAAGTTTTTAAACTTCTTAATGATGCATATTTTCAATGTTTACAATATCGTGTAGGAAAAAAAATGTACTTTTAAATGAAATTTGTTTGAAAGCTGTATCTTAATTTGCTTTTGAAATATTAATTTTTTTGTAGCTTTTAATACCTCTTTTTTAATCGTGGCAACAGGAGTACTGCATTTCTATTTAAAGCAAAGGAAAAAAGGGAAAAAAATTGAGTGCTGTATCTTTATGTTGCCATTTTCTCATTAAAAGGGAAAAAATAGAAAATTAAATATCTTCTGTCATAAAACCCGGTGAATTTTGACTTCATTTACAAAATTTGATTTACACGTAAAAGAATATCAACAGTTTAATATCTATTTCAATTAATAGCATTGAGACTTCAAATTTTGAATCAAAATAATCAAATTAAAATGCCAATTTTTTTTTTAAACGTGAATACAGATGTGAAATGTATATTTGTAAATTTTGATATCGTGATGCTGGGTTTAGATTTCACGGGAAAAAAATTCTATGATTGAGTCAAAGTTGAATAATTTTTGTTTTTTATCATTTTGGAATACTAGCATAATAACCTTAATTGATAACTCTATCATGATACCATATCTTTATTATTTTTTACTCCTTACATATACGATTAAAGTTTAATTTTAACAATTTCTACAAAATAGTATTTTGTTAATTTGGCGATAAATATCTTTTGTTTAAGAGTAAGACGTACCAATATAAAATGCATTTTTTACTATAACTAATTTTGTAGGTTTATTATAAGTTAATGAAACATTTCCTTCTTAAACATTTTCTTTCGTCAAAATTTGACGGGTTCTACCTTGTATTTTTAAAATTGAAATTATTTTTTAAAGTCTTTTGGAAGAGTTAACTCTTCTCACTCAAGAGTGAGTGACTTATGGAAAATATGAACCTACGCTTAAAAGGTAAAAACTAATACGATACAGCAATCGCAAAACTTTTTCCATTTCATACATGTTAATATTTCAAAATTCATTTTCACAATGCCAGAATTAAATGACAATTAACTTAACCGATAAAAAGCAGTGTTTTGAAATCGGTTTTAGATTTAATTTTATTTTGAATAATATTTCTTAATCATTATATGAGAACATTAGTTTTTATACACACTCCTAGATAGCATTTTAATAGCACATAAAAATGTTCGTAATTGTTAGCACAAATTGTAATACAAAAGATGTTTAAAAAAATACTGTTCTAAGACTGTTTTAAATAAATAAAACAGCTTTATCAAATAAATGAAGATAAAATTTTTGAATAAAAATCTATTACCCTATTTCTTTTATTTTGCTACGTTCCCATAAGGTATTAAGTCTCAAAGAAGAACAGCTCAATAAAGTTTTATATTTAAAGTCATTTATTCCTCAGTTACAATTCAGAAAGAAGTTAAAACCAATCATTTTGTTTTAACATTTCATTTTCTAAAACCAAACATATATTAAGCACAAAATAAAAGGCAATTTAAAGGTGAGTATAATTATTAGCATAACATTTAAGCTAATACATTTTTTTTTATTATTTTGTTAATGTCAATTGCGTGTTGAGATTTTGATGTAAAGCAGTGTTTGTCGAAGAAAGATGAATGGTGATTTACTTTTTAACAGTTTCTTTTTTTTATATTTATAAACACCGCTTTTAGTTAAACAACTCATTATGTGCCCTTCAGAGGAAAGAAAATATTCCATGTGCTCAATGGGTTGTTTTAAGTACATTAATGTATTTACCACATGCAATCGCATTAAGTTTGCAACATTTAATTTTATTGGAAGAGAAGCTTTTGCTATTTTAACATATTATTGTTATTTTAAGTTAAGAAGCAATAAAATGCATTTAAAAGCATTCATAAGCATCCACTTACTATGCATTTATCATAGTTTTTTTTTTGCTTTTTAGAGCCGTTTTGTGAATAAAAATTTTCTAATTAACATATCTTTTAACTAGTTGAATATTTTACGGATATTTGAATACGGCTTGACCCTTTCTAATGATGTGTTATTTACTAAAAAATAAACGGATATCTCTGACCTTGTTTTTGAAAACCTGTCATACTTTAAAGCAGGTGGGTAAGCGTGATCGCTGATAGCACAGAGAGTTTCGTTTAATATTTTTTTCAAAACAACTTATCTTTTAATTAATAAAACCAATAGTATATTTATAATTATTAAATTCTTACATAGATGGTAGCAATAATACATTTAATTTTAAAATAATTATAAAAGGAAGTTATTTATTTAAAAATGTTAATAAAAATGTATATTAAATTAAAAATGTTCAAATAAAATTATTCAAATAAAATTCAAAATTCCACTTTTTTATCCAAAATATTTTGGAATATGTGGTATTACTTTAACGGGATATTTAAAATATATTTATCTTCTGACAAATCTAAATTATTCTATGATTAGTAATATTTATTAAGTATTCAAACAAGCGTTTTACTTTTTTCACCTCAAGTATTCTTTAACCTTTCAAGGGGAAGAAATTGTGTTTGTAATGTTGAATTCGTATCAGAATTTTGCTACTGTGCAACATTTTTCACGATTTTCGCAACAGCTCTATCTCATAAATTAATGTACGGATTTACACAAAACTTCAGATTCAGTTAGATGTTACCATAAGTTCTTTTTCATTAGATTTTGGTGTAAATAGCCTAACAGGTGGTGCTGCTACGCTGCATTTTTCAGGATTTAAGCAATTTTGGCGATAGTTATATGTCCAGAACTAATGCACGGAATTTCATCAAATTTTATATTCTGATAAACCTTGACGTAGGTTGGTGCTGGTTAGGTTTTTGTATAAATCACACAACAGGTGGCGCTGCATTTTTCACGATTTTTGCAATAGTTTATCTCAAAAATTAATCCATTGAATTTAATCCTGGGGTCCCAATTAAATTTCATCCAAACCGGTTTGGTACATGTTTAAAAATTCAACAAAAGCCAAATTAAATAAATAAATAAATAACTTCAAAATATTTTGTTTTCAACAATTTTCATCCGTTGATTTAGCGCTATCTTTTCTGGCGAAAAAGGTCTTCGATTGTTTCGCTTCTTTGTGCGGTTTTGTTTCAAGGATACTTGTAGGGAAAACCAAAAAGCAGTGTTTTAATCGTATAAAAAATTGATGGCGTAAACAATCAGTTAATCCTTTATATTTCAAATTACGAATTCATGAAAATTTTATCCTCTTATGGGCGTATTTAAATCAGAAAGGGTAACTTTGTGACATAAGCTTTAACTTATTTTTATTCGGAAATGCACGAAACTAGCAGGCGTTGTTGTTTAGAAACTATCTAATCGCACTCATTTTTCCATTTTTCTGGAAGCGCAATAGATCTTACATAACAAGCTGTCAACGTTGGCATTTTAAACCACATTTCTCGACAAAAACAGAAAAAGCAGTTTTAAAAAGGTGAAAGGACGGGTAGTCTTAAAAAAAAAAAAAAAAAAAAAAAAAAAAAACACGTAATCGCGCGATCGAAGTAGCTTTTATTTCTATAGGTAATTTAATTATCATAAAACGGAAAACAAAGTTTGATTCGAAGTCGCTCAAAAGTAAGGCCTTCCAATTTTATTTTTTTGTTAAAAAATGAATTTGTAAATGTGTCAAAACGTTCAGCACTTGTTGAGTAGAGCAGTTGAATATTCTGGGATTAAATATTTTTCGTGAATTTTTGAGCTTGCACTAGAAGATTGACCCAATCATTTAATAAATTTTAGAAGGATTTTACCAATTAGATTTGAGTTGATAAGGATTTTGTACAATATTTCTAATTTCATTCACGTCTTTTATTTATTTATTTTTTATTCTATAGGTATTTTATAGAATAAGGAAATGTACAAATACAATTCTGTTACGATAGAATTATAGAAGTATTTCCTAATTGAAACTCCCCCCCCCCCCCCACAAATCTTTCAAAATCAAGCTGAAAAAAATGCAAATGAAAAACAAAACATACTTTTAAAACTATTTTTGTTTTGTGCAACCCATAATGTTTTTGGAACAAGATTACATAAAATACCTATAACTTATTCTAAACTATATTTCTACTAATGGATGTATTAAATGAATTTTATAACAAGTTATTTTAATGATATTTGAAGGTACCGCTGGGTCATAAATTGTTAAAAATAAAGGAAAAATCAAAATTGTAAAGCCTTTACCTTTCCCTATGATTTCTGTGGTACACTTGCTTCATTGGAAGAAATGTATTTTAACGGTGAAGGGATGTGTGCAATCATACAGATCGGACTAGTCCCTGGCATTAAAAAAAAATTAACATAAAATGAAGTTAATAAATTACTTTTTCCTTTCTTTTTTCTTTTCTTTTCCTTTTTTTTTTCGTTAACACGTTGATTGCCACATCAGTGACCGGTGACTGATACTTAATTTACCGTTCAGGCCGAGTCAGTTACCGGTGACTGACAGTATAAAATACGATATAAAATTTAAAAAGTTCAATCATAAATAAATTTTAAGTAATTTCAGGATTGTATCGTAAGTCTTATAAATATTTCTTATCAAAATATTTTAACGGGTTTTTATTAAAACACAGTAAACATAACAAGTTGGAAATTGCACGTTCAGACGTAGCAAATGAGGTGCGTTCGTATTACAACAAAGTTTTGAAAATATACAGTACTTTGGATATAATACAGCATCCGAAAAACTTTTGTGTGTCCCTGTGAATACTGAATTGCTTTCTATTACACAGGAATTAACTTGTAGTAAACCTCAGCAACGTATATCAATTCTATTAAATGTGAAACAGTTTAATATAATTAAAACAACCCCCAAACAGTGTTACCCCTTATACCATTATGCAATATTATACTTTTGTGTGGCCTTGTACATTAATAAAAAGTATTATTTGCCCCAAAAGTTGCGCAGAATGCATATTTTAGTATACAGGGTGATTCCGAATTTTTTTTACAATAAAAGAGGGGTGATAGTACACATCAAGACAAACAATATTAAATAGGAGACCAAGGGTCCAAAACGTTTTCCTAAGGAAATAGCCGCCATTAAAGTTTAGGGACCAAAATTTCAAATAAACATAAAAAACGGAAAAATCGGTCGATTGATTTGCGGTTTTCACTAAAAATATTCTTTATGTCGGCATTTTCTTGAAATTAAATTATAAAGATAAATTTCAAAAAATGCCGATAGAGGTCGCTTTAGACTTTGGAGTAACGAACAACTATTTTTTGCATCTCATTAAATGTTTTCGCAAACTTACACTCAAATTTAAATTTTTAGCTCAAAATCTGTAGTTGGGAGTGGTTAAGTAACACAAACTGAGCTGTGTTCAGAGGGTTCAAATTTCAAATGATTATAAAAAACGGAAAAATTGATAGATTGATTTGCGGTTTTCACTAAAACTATTCTTTATTTCGGTATTTTCGTGAAAATAAATTATAAAGATAAATTTCAAAAAATGACAATAGAGGGCGCTTAAGACTTTGGAGTAACCAAACACTCTTTTTTGGCGTTATTTTTTGCATCTTATTAAATGCTTTCGTCAGCTTAGACTTGAACTTAAATTTTGAGCTCAAAATCTGAATAGCTGGGAGTGGTTAAGTAGACAAAGTTAGCTTTGTTCAGAGGGTTCAAATTTTAAATAATTGTAAAAAACGGTAAAATTGGTCGATTCGTTTGCGGTTTTTGCTAAAACTAATTTTTAAATCAGACGTTTTCTTGATCAATCAGTGTTTTCTTGGAAATAATTTTCAAAGATAAATTTCACAAAATGCCGATAGAGGGCGCCTTAGATTTTGGAGTAGCGTATATCTATTTTTAACTGTTATTTTTTAATCTCATTAAATGCTTTCAAATACATAGACTTAAATTTTGGGCTGAAATTCTGAATCGTTGGGAGTGTTTAAGAAGCGAAAAATTTAATTGTGCTCGAGGAGGAAAGAGGGTTAAATTTTAACTCCTGAACACACTTCAGTTTGCGCTTCTTAACTCCTCATAACGATTCAGGATTTGAGCTCAAAATTTAATTTTAAATCTAAGCTTCCGAGAACATTTAAAATGCTTTTGCAAGCATTTAATTAGAACCAAAAAATAATGGTTAAAATGAATTGTTGGTTACTCTGAAGTTTAAGGCTCCCTCTGACGGAATTTTTTGAGATTTATCTTTAAAAATTATTTTCAAAAAGATACTGACTTAAAGAATAGTTTTATTTTAAACCGCAAACGAATCGACAAATTTTTCCATTTTCTATAATTACTTTAAATTTGAACCGCCCCTCCCCCTTGAACACAGTTCAGTTTGTGCTACTTAACCACTCCCTACTATTCAGATTTTCAGCTCAAAATTTAAATTTAAGTCTAACCTTCCTAAATCATTTAAAGAGATGCAAAGAATAACGGCAAAAAATAGTTGTTCGTTACTCCAAAGTCTAAAGCGCCCTCTATCGGCATTTTTTGAAATTTATCTTTATAATTTATTTTAACGAAAATACCTAAATAAAGAATAGTTTTAGTGAAAACTGCAAATTAATCGACCAATTTTCCCGTTTATTTTTGTTTTAATCATTTGAAATTTGAACCCTCTGAACACAGCTCAGTTTATGTTACTTAACCACTCCCAACTACAGATTTTGAGCTCAAAATTTAAGTTTGAGTGTAAACTTACGAAAACATTTAATGAGATGCAAAACATACCGGCAAAAAATAGTTGTTCGTTACTCCAAAGTCTAAAGCGCCCTCTATCGGCATTTTTTGAAATTTATCTTTATAATTTAATTTCAAGAAAATGCCGACATAAAGAATAATTTTAGTGAAAACCGCAAATCAATCGACCGATTTTTCCGTTATTTATGTTTATTTGAAATTTTGGTCCCTAAACTTTAATGGCGGCTATCTCCTTAGGAAAACGTTTTGGACCCTTGGTCTCCTATTTAATATTGTTTGTCTTGATGTGTACTATCACCCCTCTTTTATTGTAAAAAAAAAATTTGGAATCACCCTGTATATTTCATAGATTCATATGAATTGTATTATGTTCGAAAGAGTGTAACATCCTTAAAATGCACTTGAAAATTTTTTTCCCCATTGACCGCCCTGTAACGGAATACTGTTGATTGTCCCTGTCATTGAACCATGCATCCGATTTTCATAAAATTTGAAATGACTCGACAAAATTTTGTAATTCTATATTTTAAATTTCAAACGACTCGGTTGGGTAGTTTTTGCGTTGTTATACGCGGACAGGCGGGCGGATTGAAGGACGACTATAAGGGCTACGTATTTAGATACTAACGAATGCACCTAAAAAGGGTTGTCTTGCGCAGGTATCACAAAATGTGAATTTGCAACTTGCTTAGGTAATTTTCTGGCCATTTCTCTACCAAAGTGTGTCGCATTTTCCTCTCAACACATCTTACAATAACCATCGCACTTTAGAGACTTTTACAAATTTTATAGACTGTGTAACGCGAATCTTACTTCTCGGCGCAAACGGAAAGACATACAAAATAAGACTTGGCACCAGTGGTGTAGTCGTGAAAAAACAGAGGGTATACGCTATAAGCAGAGGGTACACGATCAAGACAGAGGGTATAGCTTAGAGCGTATAAACTACAGCTTTCTTGAGAAATAGAGGGTATATGGTGTTCCTTAAAAAAAATCCGGAAAGTATACGGTGTATACCCTTGTGTACCCTCTACTGCATTCCTGCCTATGACATTTAATCTGTTACATTGTTAAAAGTTTGAATTTTTTTGCTGCATTGTTACTCCACCGCTTTTATAGAATATCTCTATTTTGATCAATGAGAATGCTCCATAGTACAGCTGACTAATCGTTTTCTATAAAAGCAGTGGAGTGACGTCGCACCAAAAGTTTAAAATTTTTAAAAGTGTAAAGCGTTTTTAATTCTTCACATTTGCTTAAAAGAAGCCTATTTAAGTTACACTTATTTACTTCAGTTATCCATTTCAAATCTTCAATAGTTGAATACATATTTTATTCATTTATTATACGAATCTGAAAAATTCCAAATGATGGATTAAACTTCCGTTATTGACTTAATAAATTTCCCGAAGGTATCTCTAAAAAAGAAACAACTTAGGTCTGTGCCCAATCGATTCTACACGAACTTAAAAAAAGAAGACGACAAAAAAGAAATTATTGATTAATAACTCCGAAGTACGCATCAAAGCCGAAGAAGTTATTTCAAACTAATGAATTGACTCTGCCATCTCTTAACAGCAATTTATCATGCAGCAAACAACTTTCTTTTCAAAGTGGAAGCTATTTATCTACAGTAGATCATTCCACTCGAGTGATGAATATCGATTTCAAAATGATGCTTCACTTTTTCCTACTTTCAAACTCATTCCATGACAGCTCGGAAAGAAAGAATTTGTCGAAAAATGACAACCAGAAAACAAATCTCAATCCATTTTAACAAACGTCTCTCAAGTCTGGAAAATGGACATCTGTAAAAATTCGTTCAATAAAGCGTGTATTTTTTATATCCTTTGAGCTTTAATAAAATTTTAATACTCTATAATTATTAAATAGTTTCTAAAGGAATATGATTGAATAAAAAAGTAGATATAAAATTAAAAATAGTTTTTTTACCCCCTTTTTTATAAGCATTCATTGTTTAATTTGAAATTTTTTTTCATGTTAGTCCCCTAAAATTTGACCCCAACACTAGTCGAGAGGTGCTGCTGTCGAAGCTGGTAGACGGAAGGTGCTGAATGCAAACCCAATCGCGCCCGTCGGCCTAATCATTCAAAGTTTAACGTAGTTTTCTTCGAATCTTTGGTATCCATGCGTAAATACGTGTAAGACTCTTATAGAAATTCCCCCATACGGGCCTATATCCCTCGTGCAGTTTATCTTCTGTGATAAAACCAACAAACAATAAACCATTATACTACTTTATTGGAGGAAGAAGGATATTTCGGGCAAGACCTTTCGGTTCAAATGTTGTTTTTATGCCTAACCATTTCGGTCACTTTTCCAGAAAACTAAAATTGTATGTAGGGTAGATGTGCCAGTAATGGGCCACCTTAAGGAATTTTTCTAAAAAATAATTTTTTATTAATAGTTATAATAATTGTATTCCAATTTTTTTCATATTATATTAATCTTTCAACAATATTTAACTAATCCCACAGTTACATTTCCCAATAGAAATAAAAATTTAATTTTAAATAATAGAAATATGTCTAAACACCAAAAAGCCCAGTAATGGGCCATTTATGTTCCAGTAATGGACCGCCTATGTTCCAGTAATGGGCCACCCTAAAAAAATAACAGATAATTGTTTTTAGGTGCGTTCGTGATTATGTAAATACGTAGCACCTATAGTTGTCGTTCAGTCCGTCCGGCTGTCCCTCTGTCTGTCCGTCTGTCTGTTCGTCTGTCTGTCTGTCTGCATATAACAACGCAAAACTATCCAACCGAATAGTTTGAAATTAAAAATACATAATTATTACATAATTTTGTCGAGTCATTTCAAATTTTATGAAAATCGGATGAATAGATCAATTACAGGGAAAATCAAAAAGATTCCGTTACATTACGATCAATGGAGAAAAAGTTTAAAATGCATTTTCATCGTTTGCAATTTAAAACATATAATTATTGCATAATTTTGTCGAGTCATTTCAGATCTTATGATAATCAGATGCATAGATCAATTACAGGGACTATCAAAAGTATTCCGTTACATTACAGTCAATGGGGAAAAAAGTTGCAAATGCATTTTAATGGTGTTACACTCATTCGAACATAATAAAATTGACATGAACCTATGACGTATATATATACTAAAATAAAAATTCTGTACAATCTGAGATGCAAAGAATATTTATTATTAAATTACAGGGCCACTCAAAAGTATTCCACTACATAATGCTATACGGCGAAACATTGTTTGGGACATGTTTTAATTATATTAAACTCTGCCACAATTTATGAATATGATATACGTTGCTGAGGTGTAATGAAAATTCCTGTATGTTTATAGGAATACAAAGAGTTCAACCACTGTACTGTATCCGAAGTATTGTCTACTAAATCAGGAAGATCTGTATATTTTTATAACTTTGTTATCGTACGAAAGCACCTCATTTGCTACGCTTCACGTGCAATTTCCAACTTGTTTCAATTATATTTCGCTCCAGAACTTAATGAAAGCATACTAATAAAACAAAATATTAAAACTTAAGTTAGAAATTCATTACATTAAAGGATTTATAATGAAAAAACATAAAACTAAATATTTAAATTTAAGTTATGAATTTATTATAATCAAGGATTTATAATGTGGATATAAAACAAAATATTAATGATATTATTAACTAACATTAAAGGATTTATATTGTAAAGATATAAAACAAAATATTTAAATTTAAAGGATTTATAATATAAAGACAATGTTTTACTGAAATCAAGTTTAGATAAAATAATGCATTAAAAAAAGTCTCCAATCTTCATTCATATCATTATCTAAATGATGTGCTGTGCAACTGTGAAATATAAATAACAGATCTTCAATTTTATCACCCCTTTCCGATAGTCCAAACTATTCAATATGGAATTTTAGAATGCATTTAAAATGATAAATGTTCTTGCACTATCCAACCATTTTCAGATAATCATATAGCCCATCATTTTGTCACAGATTGATTCCACAATTTCCCTTCAGAGATGCTTATATGGATATATTATCACCAATGGAGCATTCTTATTAGTTGCTGAAAAACATCCCGTAACAGTGATTTGTTCTTTTTTGTTATTTGGTACTACATAATACACATCTTTAACTGATTTTGATCCCAAAATTTTCATTGTTTTAAGAGCACAAAAGAAACCTTGTTTTAACCTTATTGAAAATTCTTTCTGTATGCTTTAGAATTCGGAAGAAAATATTAATAATATCTTCTTCCAAATATGTTTTTACATTTCTGAACCAACTTAAAACAACTTATTTTGTAACGGCACATCTAGATTTTGTCAAATGTTCTGCTTGTGTTTTGTACCAATTTTGGATGACTTTTTTAAAACAACTATTTATAAAGAAATTGCCTTTATTAAATTCTAATAGGTAAAATTTCAGTATTAAATTTGATTATTTAGCTTTTCAGTTAAATCAAAATATTTTATCTCTACTGAAATAACACTTTTTGTATTGGTCACTTGGGTGGTCCATTACTGAAAAATCACGAAATAAACAATCCAGTAATGGGCCACCCCTCCTAAAATCTTAAAAATAAATAAAATTTTGTAAATGGCCATTGGTATATTAAATTCATTGTTTTATATTGCTAACCAAACAAAAACATTCAACTTTTACGGAAAAATAAAAAAAATATAAACTAAGTAAGTAAAGTCTGCTCTTAGCATGTTCATTAAGATTTTCAGTGAAAAACAGAAAAACTGTGAAACTTTATTTTCTGCTTCCTAATTGTTTTGACGAAAAGGGTAAAAAATTAATCCAGCTTATAAAGCATACAAGGTAGAATTCAGAAAAAAATAATAAAAGCTTAACTATTATTTATTATTTTTTTATAAACCAAAAAGTGCGAGGTGGCCCATTACTGGAAGGTGGGCCACATCTACCCTATATGAAAAATGAGACATAATTTTATAGGAAACAATGTCGAACCGAAGGCTTTTAAATTTTTTTATAACGCGAATATAAGGGCCCGAAAACCGCAAACTCTTATAACTCACGTCAGATAACGGCCAAACTTGATTCCTTACAGGGTTAATCAAGCTTGGTCGTGTTTGGATCCAAATTGTCATAACCCACACAAGATTTATTTTCATAATCGTTTTAATACCCACGGGAGGAGAGAGGGGAGCACTGTTGATTTTTTTCTAGAAGAATCCTATATTTTAATGCATCACCATAAATGAAAGGAATTAATAAATTAAAATATTCATAACTCGAGCTATAATTGTCGTCATATTTTTGCATGGTAAACGTAAACTTTATAAATGGAGGAACATTATCGGGTTTTTTAACTGAACTTCCTAAATTCTAGTAAAATGCTGGAACATCGTAAATACTTATAACATGGATCAAAATTGTCGCAGCCTACACAAATTCCGTATGATAATCGTAATTGTTTTGAAAGGCGGGAGAGGAGGGGGATTGTTTTGATTTTTTATTGAAGCCTATTATATTTTAGAGTGTCATAATTATAAAGTCTTGATAAATTAAAACATCTATATTTCGAGCAATAATTATCGTTAAATGCTCAGATGGTAAATGCATTTATAAAAGGGGGGGGGGGTTCTCGGGTTTTTTAACTGAATCCTACTAAGTTATTGTATAACGCGAATATAGTGACTCAAAAAACGGCCACATTTATAACTTGGAACCTAATTGTAGTACCCTTTGTAAATTTTATATGGTAAAAGTAATTGTTTTCGTGAGGGGGTGAAGAGGGACTGTTTATTTATTTTTATTTTAGTGAATGATAAATGCAGTTTGCTGACAAATTATAAGCAAAAAACTTGGCAAAATTTGGGACTGTTTTTAAGAAAACTTTAATTTTTCTATGAGTATACATGCTATCTTTGTAAAAATGAATATCACAATAGAACAAAACAAAATATACAGTCACCGAGTAAAACTCCCCACCCCATACTAACAATCTGTTTGTTTCAGTTCATAATAATAATAATAATTAAAAAAAAATAGAAATAAAGAAAATTGCTCACGCTGAGTCATCCATATGAGAGGAATACCAAGGCAGCACATAAAGAAACCTCTTCATACTCACAAAAAATCGATTTTTTATACAACTGAGAGTTGGTAGTCATTTATGCTGAAACGTTAGTCAAGAGTCAATTCCCATTGCCTTGTAACTGGAGTATTAAAATGATAAGAATATAAAGCACGAGGAAATTATAAAATAACTTATAGAAATAAGCCAACCAAGGTACTACCAACAAGAACATTATGCGACAACAGTCATCATAAATATAAGACGAACTAAAAGCCACGGAACATGTCTGAACCTTGTTGCGCACAAATCTTTAAATAACTTCCAACATCGTTTCATTATCAAAATGGGATAACAACCATTAAGATTCAATAGACTAATCGCCAATTGGAATTCACGTAATAAATCAGGAATCAATGCTAATAAGTGATCACAGCCTAAAAACAAGAATTGCAAAATAAAACGATCACAATATAAGTACGACATTATCTCATCGACAAAATCACATCCTGTCAACTATTAATTATGTCAAAAATCTCAAGATACAAATATCAAGCTAACACAACTAGGACTGAGTCAATGAAAATAAGCCCACATCAAAGACAAAACAACTAAAGTGCAGTGTAAAAAAAATTAAAATACGGCAATTGCATTGAAAATCGAAATGCAAATACTATTTCCGCATTTTAATAAAATCCCCCCCCCCCCCCCCCGTAAATTCATGAAAAAAAATTCGTTTTTTCGCAAAAATTTTCCGTTTTTTTTTTTTTTTCATATTTAACAAAATTTTCGACTCAAAGACAGAAATATAACAATTTTTGAAAGAGAATGTTACTTATTTATGCAGTTGACACTTCACTTTTCAAGGATACGTTCACAGCAAGATGAGAAAATCATAAATTAATTCGAAGAACACTAAATCAACAACATTTATACTCACGGAATTCGAACCAGGTAACTGTTCTCTTCAACTGCCCTTAACGATTAAACCACACCTTCACAGACTACATATTCAATTTTGGTTACTTATTTCAGATGAATTTTATGAAGCAAAGGCAAATGTTAATCAAGGAGCGTATTTCCATGTAGAAAATATTTTTCAGTAGAGTGTACAATTCTGATTATTTTACACATGTTTTTCCCTATAATTTTGAATATTTAGCTTCTTAGTTTCATGCTTTATAAAAAATAAATTTTACTCTTAAATATTACAGGCATGAAAGAATTTATTAAGATAGCTTCTTTTTTGCAAGATTTTTAAAATTTTATTATTTATTATTTTATTACTTAATTTATTTATTTATTTAGTTTTGCAAGAATACCAACATATTTTTTCAAACATGTACTTTTTAAGCTTTCTAAAATTATTTATCTGATGATCTACTGTAAATTCAAATAAGATAGTAAGTATTACATGGTATTAAAATAAATGTTCTTTATTGCTTATTAAACTTAGATAAACACCAATTTTATAATAATTTCATTATTATATTTCAGATATGTTTTAAATTTTTACTTGCGAATCTGTAAAAATGAATAGATTGAAAAATATTAAAATTAAAAATAGATTTTTCCCTTTTGAAACATTCTAAGGTTGCTAAAAATAAGTCAAAGATATATTTTAAAGTTATAATGAAAAACAAACTGCAGCATTTCCTTTTTAATGATCTCTAATTTAAAAGGGTATTGATAAGATTTCAATTTTTTCATTATTGTAGAAATAAATTAGCTTTTTATATAAAAAATGTAGCGTATTGTTTAAAAATACATAATATAGACAGCGTCCTAATTTTGATCAGTTTTACTTGAAAACTCATGTAAAACTTATTATTTAACCATTATTGGAGGATCACTAAATATATTTTCAATATAAAGCCATATTTAGCCAATAATGGGATTTCTATAATAATAATATCCCTGCAAGACAAGTATATACAACAATTAATTACTTTGTTTCCTCCCCCCCTCCCCTCCTCCAAAAGGAAAAGTTATTTCAAAAAATCGGTTTTGGAACTTGTACTGCTTTGAAAACAATATAGTAATATTCTGCAAAATTTAGGGAAAAGTTGCTGAATTTATACACATTGATAATCTCAAATGTCAATTACGGAAATTGTACTGTTTTCTTAGAAAAATGAAACTACAACGGAAAAAATTGTGTATATTGACCGATTTTTTTTTACAATCTGTCAAAACTCCATGAAAGTGACCAACCCCAAACAAGAAGAAACTGCATCCCAGAAGGCCGAAATGCCACTGGGTGAACATTTAGAAGGAAAGAAGGAATAAACAAAATTTCAAAGTCGAATAAATTATGAATTTTAAAACAATTAATTATGATTAAATAATAGTTTAGTAAATTATTAGCAATTAATAACTTTTAGACTGGTCAGTTTTTGTTAGCCTCCCCATAACTGTTGCATCTTATCTAATATTTTTGTTCCATTGATTCCAATGGTCTTCTTAAGTTTACAGTCCCTGGCCAAATTATTAGACGCACTCCCTGTCGAATCATATTACTAGCTTCATAGAAATATTACTGTGAGAATAACTGCAATTAATTATGTACATCATTTGTAGGATTATAATAAATAAAAAACATGCCTATGACTTTAAAACTCTTTCTTTTTACAAATTAAATTAAAAATGGCTGAAATTGCAAAATTTATAACTTGAAGCTAAAAAAAATGTCAATATTTTTGGAGCCACTTTTGGCTGCTATCAGTGCCTCTATTCTTCGCGGCATGCTGTTAATACAAAATTGAAGAGTTTATTGTATGCGTGGGTGACGGTTCCAAATATGGATAAGATTTTCTATGAGCTGGGTTTTGTTTGTTATGACTTCTTAGTCAATTCTCCAGACCAATATAAAGAGGTTTTCAAAATCGGTTTATTCTAAAGCTAAAATGATGGTTTCCAAATGAAGAACCATTTGTATTTTTGCAAGGTAAAGCTTTTTGTTACATAGCACGATCCATCAAAGTCTACTTTCAATAAAAAAAATACCCCTGTGTTGAAATGATCCCGGTAATTCATTAGACATGAATACCAATGAAAATGTTTGGGAGCTAATGAAGAAAAAACTGGACAAAGAGCTCATAACGAGCAAAACGCAGCTCATAGAAAAACTTATCCTTGTCTGGAAACATCACTCACACATGCAAGAAACATTTCAATTTTGTACTAACAGCATGTCATGAAGAATAGAGGCACTGATTGCCGCCAAAGGAGGCTCCAAAAAATATTGACATTTTTTTTAATTTCATGTTTTAAGTTTTACAATTTTAGCAATTGTTGATTTAATTTACAAAAATAAATAATTTTAAAGTCATTGGCATGTTTTTAATTTATTATAATCCTACAGATGATGTATATAATTAATTGTAATTATTGGCATAGTAATATCTCTATGAAACTTGTTATATGATTCGACACAAGAAAATATGAGTGCGTCTAATAATTTGGCCAGGGACTGTAATTTGTTAGCCAGAATCTTTGTTAAACTTAAGCTTATTAAGTTTAAGGTCTTTGTTAAGTTTTTCTTAAGTCATAGCTTGTTAATCTTAATTAATAATTTAAAAAAATCTCTAGATCGGCTCTCCTAAGCAACTTAACACTCTTAGTTAATCTATTAGCCTATCTATGCAACACCCTTACTTTAAATTTATATAACAATAAGTTAACTATCCATAGATTAAAGAAATAGCACTCATCATAATTTTATTTATAGTTAACCAATAACCTATCAATCTAAATTAGTTCATTTTTATAACAGTAATAAACGTCAGCAGGGTTCTTAGCTATTTCCAGACCTTAAGTTCGTAATTAGTAAAAGTAAAAGTATTAGTAAGTTAATGCCATGCCCCTCTTATTTTTTGTTATTTGTTATTTTTTTTTATTCATTTACTTTCGCCTCCCTTTACATATGCATTGCCTGTTCGAGCTACTAGACCCAATCCATAGATAAAGCCTACGGAACCAGCTTTTATTCGGTGGGGTAAACTGCTCCCCAGTAACGGCTTCAAAAACTCCAGGTAATCTTAATTAGATTGGGCAGCCGTGGCCCAGTTGGCAGAGCATAAAACTCGAAGCTGAAGGTCTCAGAACAAAGGCTAACAGCCGGCTAAAATTCCGCCATGTACGCTAATGGCCCCTGGTGCATGTAAAAATTTATAGTGGGTGCAAAGTTCTCCAAGTTACCTATGAATTATACCTCTGGAGGTGCCTTGCCACGTGGCGATTTAGTCATCAGATCAAAGTTCTAAATTACGAGACCAATTTGAGTAGTAATAGGACGGATGCCAAACAATAGGATATAAACTTTAAGCAACCGGCACACAGATGAGAAGTATGCTGTAATAAAAACGGACGATTTTACGGAAATACTAATGGTAATCTGGATTCCAGTACAAATTACTGTTTTTTAACGGAAAAATTCCTGTAAATTCCAAGAAAATACGCAAAGTTTTCTGGAATTTACGGAAATTTTTTCGTTAAAAAACAGTAAATTATACTGGCGTCCAGATTACCAGTAGTACTTCCTTAAAATCGTCCGTTATTTTACAGTGTAGATACTACAGCACCGCCCCTGAATACTATGCCAGAGCGCTGATATAAAAATGGCAGCTGCCCAAGGCGGATTTTTTTAACACTATGTACAGCCTTCTAAGTTTAGGTACCACTATTTTATGAAATATTTCTTTGACCTTGTTTATTCTCAGAAAAATAAACGAAAAAACGTTGAAAATTATTGGTATCAAAATTCAAGGGACTGTATCCCTGCTGAAAACATCAGACTTCAGCAACCGCCATATTTGTACCAGCGCTCAGGACTTCTATTCAGGGGGCTGTGAATGCAGATAGGGTGACGTTCTATGACATCAGGTTTATTGCCGCAACTCTGCGATTATGTGTCGGTCTAATGAAGACATATTCTGAGTAAAATTAAAAACGCAAATCTTTTATTTACTGTAATTGGGGAACGGGGAGTGGAGCAAAGTTCGGTATTTTGGACAATTGAACACACTACTATGAGAATAAACTTTAGCTTGTATTCACATTACAACTAAGTCCGGCTCAAATCACTAATTCGGCTCTTCTCTTCAGGTCGCGGACTACTTTTACTTACCTGTAAATAAACAGCCCGTGGCTGCACAAATATCTTTATTTTAAACAACCACAGTGCAAAATTACTCTGAAATAACTCTTACCGAACTCCTGTACTGAGGCTCTCCACTTTCATTAGTCACACGTCAGCTCTACTACTCGTCGCTGGAGATTCTTCCCAACTCACCACACCACACGCACCCACCAACTCACAACTTACAGCTTTTATATTTTAACTGAAGACGGAGCTAGAAATTTGCATAAAAACTAAAAAAACCCCGCAGTTAGCTGTAGATCGAGGGCGCCACGCATGTTAGAACATTGCGATCTCACTCAAAACACCAGAGTACCTTTATTAGGGACACTCCCTCACAACCCCGAAACCAGGTATCAAACTGGTTCAGATTTGACAAACAGGCGGGTAGGGCCTTGGGGGAGGGGGTTATAGAGTACTGTGGGGGAATTGCACTTTTTGACTATGCATGAAATCTCAAATCTTCGAAGGGACGTATACTCTGAATTCAACACATTTATACGGTCGGTCATGAAACAAAAGAATATCTTCCGAATTGCATTTACATTTTTAATGTTTTTATGCGAAGCAGATACCCCTGTTGATCTAAGATAGATTTGTTACATTTAATTTCTAAACTCTCGACATTATTACATCCTTATACCAAAATAATTTTAGAAATATAATGACATCTAGAAAAAAATTCACTGCCACCTAGAATAGGTTCCATGTGACCGTGACACTAAACTTCTAATCTTCTAGACCCTTGATTTAAATTTGAAGAAAAACTTTAAAAGACGTTTCATCATTTCAATACCCAGTATTTCAGTAGTTTGCTGGAATCTTACTGAATGTTTAAAAATTGTTACTAGTATTTTTAACTTAACCTCATCTGACCTGAGGTACACAAATGTGTATCTCCTTTCTTTTCCTCATAAAAATTAAAGTGTTCGATTTATTTTTGCATTTTTACTTTACTTCTATGCAGTCGAATGGTTTTTGCTTTAATACAAAATCAATAAATGTCAGTACTGATGAGCATTATCTCATAAAATAAATATTATTTTCATCCAAGTTTCGAAAATACCTTCAAGACATTGTGGCCAAGAAAGCAAGAAATATTTATGATTATTTAACTTAAAAGCTTTGCAATGAAAAAATTTGAGGATTTGCTGATCATTTACTTGTTTAAAGACCTTAATTTTGTTATTGCGTAAATTTATATTACTGGTAGTTAAACTGATGTTTTAAGGGGATTAGTACTTTTACATCCATATTCGTAAACTTAAATTACCAATCCCCTCTAAAGTACTGATTTTATACAAATGACTCTTTCTGTCATTTATGGTGTCATTTCGATTATGCAAAAACAATGAATATATACTTGTAGAGTTATGTTATGCTCAGGTCTGAAAAGGTTATATTTCTTGATTACATTATTAAACTAGTCAGATGTGGCAATCACAAAATTTTCTTCTATCTTATGCATGTTAATACTTCATGAAAAATGCAATATAGCAGCACCACCGGTTAGGTGATTTACGCGAAAATCTAAGTCAGCAACAACTTATGTCAACTTTTAATTGAATCTGAAATTTGATGAAAATCCGTGCATTAGCTCTTGAGATACAGCTATTGCTATATCTTGAAAAATGTAGCATAGAAGAATCATCCATCGAGCAATTTGCACCAAAAACAACACTTATCTATATCAAAGATTAACTAAATTTGAAGTTTTAGAAAAATTGCGTGCATTAGTTCTTGAGATAGAGCTAATGCGATAATTACAAATAATGCAACATGGCAGCGCCACCTGTTGAGCGATCTGCACCAAAACGTAATCTTAACCATGTTATATCAAGTACCAACTAAATCTAAAGTTTTATGAAAATCCATGCATTAGTTCTTGAGATATGGCTATTGTTGAAATTGTAAATAATTCAGCATAGTAGCGCCTCCTGTTGAGAGATATACACTAAAAACTAATCAGATGTAGTTTATATCAAGGTCCAAGAGAATCTAAAGTTTTGTGAAATTCTGTGCATCAGTTCTTGAGATAGAGCGTCTAAAAATTTTTGTCATATACAAACAAAAAGACAGATTCACAGAAAGACATTTTGTAAAAACATGACATGTTTTTCGGATTCTTTGACCCCTAAGACATGTAAATCTGACGAAAATCGGATTTCGAAAATTTTCACGAATCCAATAATTTATCTTTGTAAGGATAGAATGAAAAATAAAATTATATTATTTGTAGTGAAAAATATAATGCACGGCATATTTAAAATTGCAATAAAAGTCTTCCACAGATTAAAAAAATAATAATAAAATAAAACCATATACATTTTAATCGTAATTTACATTATAAAAGTATTTTTCTGATCTAAATCACTAATACATTTCGTATACGATACATTTTCATAAGTCATTATTATATGTATATCTTAAAATTATACGATGCATTTTGTATTAAAAATGTTAAAAAAATTTACATTAAAAATTTGACAGCTTCTTTTCATATGCTTTACTAATTTAAAATAAGGAAATTTTAATTTTTTTTTTTATTTTTTCAGTTTACAATTCGGTTTAATTTTGGAAAAAATCATCATTTTTCTGAAACGTCTAATGTGTGTTAACATTGCTAGATGGCAGCACATGTCAGAATAAAACATAAATGCGATTGTTGCTGATAAGGAGAAATTATGTCGTATGACGTTAAAATCTTAAATAAAATTCCTTTTAAAACAAGCACAAAATACTGAATAAAGCAACAAATTTTAATATGTTATTAAAATTACGAAATATTAAGGATTTTTTACTTTCAACATAGATTCGACAGTTATTAGGGTCATTGCAAGGAAAATAAATTATAATTTAAATCCAGCTATTCTGTTTTCAGTACATCGTTAGTATTTATAAAAAATTAATAAATAAATCTTTTTAGGATAGATGCATATTATTTATAAGTATGATTTAAGTATTTACGCATTACTAATGGAAATTTTAATATTAATTTTCCAAGTTTTCATTTATTTTAAATAAATATAATGTATAAGTAACTCCCATTATATAAAATATTACATAAAAATATTTAAAAATCTTTCTTATGAATGTATGCTAAGAACAGCTTTAAACCGTATTCAGATACATTGTAAGCAGGGGTGTTGTTTGGGACTCCAGGGATTTTGATACTTCAGAAAAATTGTCTGCCATCACAAATAAAATTAAAATAAATAAACAATTAAATAAAACTAAAAAAAATCAATACAATAGAAACATACGTAATAACACTTTCGGCACAAATGCTAATAATCCTCAAAAATATTTTCTAAAGACTTTGCTATTCCAGCATTCTCAAGGTGAGAAATTTATCATTAATGACAATTTTGGCTAATTTTAAAAAGATATGAAAGAAAAATTGTGTTAATTTCTTCTCAGCTGTGTGCAAAATGATCAAACGACTACTCGTCCGCTTCAGAGCTAGAATTTTCGAGGTCGATTTTTCCCTTTAGGACGAAATACGAAATTAAAATAAATAAATAAATAAAAATAAATAAATAAATAAATAAATAACTTTTTGTTATTAAAGAAGAGAAGGACTTATATGGTGGGGAAAGAAAAAAAAATGGAATTATGTTATCCTTTGGGAAAATTACTTATTCTTTTTGTTCATTCAAATTTGAAAATTTCAAAAATATTTTCTTTCAGCAAGTAAATAGGCAATTTTTTTTTATTCCTTTGTTAACTCCAATTTTTGTTTTATCCTTTACCAATCATAAGTTACAAACAAGAAAAGATTACTTTTTACACTTTTCGGAATTTTTTAAATTTTATCGCGAATTTTCGAATACTCATAATTATCTTATAGAGGAAAAAAGAACCTTCCTATCGACTTTCTGAAAAAATAAAATAAATGTTGGAATTTTAAAATTTGAATGAAGAAGAAGGATAAATATTTTCGCCGTAGGATAACATAGTATTCCGCTTTTTTAGGTGCGTTCGTAATTATGTAAAATAAAAGAACAGATTAGAAATTCTCGATCATTTCATCGATACGGTTTATTTATTCGACTTATTCGCATAACTCTGGCATCTATATTTCTAGTTTAGGGATTTAGAACGTGACTACTTATTCATTCTAGATGAAGGCGGTATACTTTTTTTTTAGTGTAGAAAACCACGCCGGGTGGGTCAGCTAGCATTAGTAATAAGGTTGCGTATCTTCAAACAACGTTAATATGGACAAAAAAATGTCATTGAAAGTCAACCGTGATTTAAAAAATTAATTTAGTTATAAATCGTGCAATATTATTAACTAGGAAACAACATATATTATTCATAAAATGAAAAATTATTGAAAAAAATGGAAAAAAAATACATTGATGAACTAATACATTATATATAAATTTGATGAAAAATCACCGTCTTGCAGGATTCAAAGTTGAGCACAAAATATAATATTTCCTTCGTATAATATGTTTTTCTATTATTGTAATATCCTCTATTTTTTTAATTTCATAATGTTAGCATAATTTTTTGGCTCTTAAGTATAAAATATATGCATTCAATAAATATATTTATTTGTTAGAATTATAAAAAAGTAGTAATTTACACAAATTTTCAAAAACAGCTAAGGTACCCTGGGGGGTAATAACGCCACGTTAAGGTTCTACCAATTTTCACGGCTCTGTTTTAGTTTGTATTTTTCAAACAAATATATGATTTGATACAGCAACTCAATGACTATCTATATAAAAAAATAATTTAACAGATATGTATCCATAAAATGTAATGGCGTGATTTCTTGACCAATGCTATTTGGTGTTATTACCGACCTATGTGGGTAATAACGCCATGCAAACAAAACTATGAAATAAGATGGAATAATGGCTTGTAGATTGCCCAATTCTAAAATTACAAATTCTACAAACTTAGAAATTGACAAATTGCATTCTAAGCTATTGAAAATGTTCAATTTTTTGTGAAAGTGTAAGAAAAATAAAGGTGTGGTGTGTGTGTGTGTGGGGGGGGGGGGGGATGAGGCAAAAGAATATCAGACCGTGAGCTTCTTTTTGCTTAAAAAGGACCGCTTAAATAGAATTATTAGAAACATTGCAGAACAGCATAAAAAATTAAAATACTTTTTAATAAATCATTTTTTTTTTATTCCACAAAACAAAAATAGAAAACATTTTCACGTAATTTACTATAAATACACTTCAACTCGCATTAAACAATGGCAATTAAAAATTACTTTTGTAGTAATAATAACACATTGCTCAGTGGTGCACAAAACAGGAATTTTAATATACATTAGTACATATTAAAATAAAATAAAATTTTCAACGTTTCGCGCCGTCTTCTGCGGGCGTCTTCAGGAAAATATGAAATGGAAGGACTACGTTTGCATCTTGTTCGAGAGATATTTCTACTAAATTAAAAATTAAATGAATTAAAATTTAAAAATGTTGCCAATTACACGTGAGTAAAAATTAAAATATTGCAAGGAAATAAAAATTTTAAGGTTTTATGATGTTATGCCATATTTTTGGTATATTGTAGGATAAATTATCATTACATGGTTTATTTTCACGTGCTATGATTTCGATGGATTCTATTATTTTACCTTGAACTGGGTTATTGCATGGAACTATGATTTTGGCTTCCTCAAAATTAATATGGCAACCCTTGTTCGCCAAATAGAAGCGAGCAAGGGCAGTATTCTGTTTATATTGTTCTATATCATATTAATTTTGAGGAAGCCAAAATCATAGTTCCATGCAATAACCCAGTTCAAGGTAAAATAATAGAATCCATCGAAATCATAGCACGTGAAAATAAACCATGTAATGATAATTTATCCTACAATATACCAAAAATATGGCATAACATCATAAAACCTTAAAATTTTTATTTCCTTGCAATATTTTAATTTTTACTCACGTGTAATTGGCAACATTTTTAAATTTTAATTCATTTAATTTTTAATTTAGTAGAAATATCTCTCGAACAAGATGCAAACGTAGTCCTTCCATTTCATATTTTCCTGAAGACGCCCGCAGAAGACGGCGCGAAACGTTGAAAATTTTATTTTATTTTAATATGTACTAATGTATATTAAAATTCCTGTTTTGTGCACCACTGAGCAATGTGTTATTATTAGTTAAAGTTTATGGTGCAACTGTCCTATATATATTTATACTTTTGTAGTGTTTTTGTTTAAGAAAATCTTTATTAATTGCGTTCATTTTTACATTTTAATTACTTGTTTAATCACGCTTGATTCTTTTTTTTATTACACTTAGTTGTATTTAATTAACTTTGATTATATTTATTTTCGCACTGTTTTAATTTAAATCAGTTTAACCAACTGCGCAAATCGTATTTTGTCTGTAATTTTAAAACATACAATAAAAGGACATATTTTCTTTATGTCTATTAATTAAAAAAAAAGGCTAACATTGTTTTATCTTAATCAAGTTTATTTTCTAAAAAAAACAGAACTGATAACTGTTATTAAATGCCACATAATATAAAAGCATCTTGTTAGATGACTGTTAAAAATATGAGCCAAATTATATTTGAAGTTGTCTTCCCAAATGAAATCAAAGTTATCCTCCTAGATTTAATATACGGCACTTAATTAGAACGAAAATTTTAAAACAATTACTAATGCATGAATAATTTTTACTATTTCATTTATAATTTTTACTGAAGTCTTTATTCAAGGACTAAAAGTATTTTTAAATCACACTCATCCTAAAAATTTTTACGAATAATTTTGTTAAAGGAAAACTCTGAGATAATTTAAATTTAATTCCTTTTTTTTTTTTTTTTTTTTTTTTCCAAATTTTTCTTTTGTGTCACTTTTGATAAATTAATTTGCTTTAGTATTTAAGCTTACTAAAATATTCCATGATTTGAATTAAATAGCTTTTAAGAAGGCAAATATCAAGTTAAAAAAAAAAAAAAAAAAAAAAAAAAAAAAAAAGATGCGCGTTTTTTTGTCACCTTAAAAAGAAAATAAAGTTCCTTTAAAATGGTAATATTTCTGAATAAGATAAAAATTGTTTCATTTTGCATTTATAACTCAAAATTTGTAATTTAATTTAAACACATCATAAATTTTCAAGAATGTCTATTGAATTTTATTAAACTGTTTATGACTTTGCTTACCGCCTGTCTGTCCGTGTTCTAACTCTCGCAAATATATTCCTAACTTCATGCAATTGATACATGTTATTGAGGTTCACTATGATATGTTTGTTATTCTAAATAGATTGTGTAGGATTTGTAGTTCGTTTACACAGACACTCAAAATAATTCCATTATATTATTGTCTATGGGGAAAATCGTTTGCGGCGTATTTTAATAATATTATAATATATCAAGCATAATAAATTTTACGAATTTCTGATATGCACTAAAACAGGCTTTCTGTAGAATATGTAATACAAAGCATTTATCATTCTTTTACAGGATCACACAAAAGACTCGAAGAAGACTCGACTTCGTTCTTAGTTTTAACATGTTTTTTAAGTTTAACTGACATGTTGAGGGTTACTTGGTGTGTGTAAATTTTATAAAGCACATACAGGACTAGACAAAATTTCGTAAGCATTTTTATATGTGGGCACGACTTTCTTAAAGTAATTTTTAAAATGATTTATAGATTTTCTAACTGAACTATATTTACTGCAATAGATGTTTCTAGAATATAAAAAATTTCATATACAGGGATACTCGAATATGTCGGTACATTTTATTCTTGGTATAAATATTTCTGAAATATGTTTTCAGTTCTTCAGCGTTTTCTAACTTGTTTATTCAATGTATAATCGTTTGCCTTATTAAACCGCATAATATGTATGCGTATATATAAATGTATAAGCATAAAATGTATGCAATAAATAAATATATTTATTTGTTAAAAATATAAAAAAAAGTAGTAATTTACACAAACTTTCAAAAACAGTTATTTAAACAGCATAAAAAATTGAAATAAGCTTTAACAAATGATTTTATTTATTCCACAAAACAAAAAATAAAAAAAATTCACGAAATTTACTGCAAGTAGACTTCAACTTACATTAAACAATGACAATTAAAAATTACTTTTCTAGTGTTTTTGTTTAAGAAAATCTTTATTAATTGCGTTTATTTTTACATTTTAATTATTTGTTTAAATAGTTGTATTCAATTATCTTTGATTGTATTTATTTTCCCACTGTTTTAAATTAAATCAGTTTAACTAACTGCGCAAAATGTATTTTGTCTTTAATTTTAAAACATACAATAAAAGGACTTATTTTCTTTGATTGTATTTATTTTCCCACTGTTTTAAATTAAATCAGTTTAACTAACTGCGCAAAATGTATTTTGTCTTTAATTTTAAAACATACAATAAAAGGACTTATTTTCTTTGATTGTATTTATTTTCCCACTGTTTTAAATTAAATCAGTTTAACTAACTGCGCAAAATGTATTTTGTCTTTAATTTTAAAACATACAATAAAAGGATTTATTTTCTTTGATTGTATTTATTTTCCCACTGTTTTAAATTAAATCAGTTTAACTAACTGCGCAAAATGTATTTTGTCTTTAATTTTAAAACATACAATAAAAGGACTTATTTTCTTTATGTATATTAATTAAATAAAATCCCTACATTATTTTATCTTAATTAAGTTTATTAAGAAACACAGCTGAAAACTGTTATTAAATGCCATATATAAAATCATCTTGTCAGATGACTCGTAAAAAAATGAGGCAGATTATATTTGAAGTTGTCTTTCCAAATGAAATAAAAGTTATCCTCCTAGATTTAATATACGACACTTCATTAGTGCGAAAATTTTATAATAGTTAATAATGGTTGGTTGGTTGGTTGTATAGATTTTTTTGGCACAAGGTCCCTTTAGGGACATGCTGCGCCAAGAACAAGGTAAAGAGGAAAAAAATATATATATAAATGTAATGTGAGCTTTAAAAGGTGCAAAAAGTAAAAGTCACTTTAAAAACTAACATAGACATAGTAAAAAGGTAAAAGCAAAAAGATGATATATAAAATTGTAATACAATAATAACCAGTCAATAAGATAAAATAAAAAGCTTAAAAAAATAATTAAAATCACACGAACAGTAAAGTAGTGATACGTAAAAAGAATTAGTAAAATGGTAAAAACAATGATACTTTTGACAATATTTAAAAATACATAAATTAAAAAGGTAAGTGGTAAGATCAAGTAGGCACATATTCTTCAAAAACAGTGTCCCCTTCATCTTCACTTGCGTCATACGACTCTTCCATAGCCTCTTCCACGTAATTGTTAAGCTTTTTGGGATCTTTCAAGAACGCAAGAGATGGGTCATGATTTGATTTACGTTGATTTTTTATGACTGTTTGCCATTGGTGAGAACCTCGAATGGTCTTATTTTCGTTTGTCTTTTGATTTGGTTTCATGGCTTGAGCAGAGTTGGTCTTAAGGAGGTTAGAAGTAGAAAGATTAACGGTTTTTTTATTGGATGTAACTGCTTTAGGCTTTTGACTAGTATTAGGTTTTTGGCAATTTGATGCAGAGAGATTAGGATTTTTTTTTAGATGTAGATACAGATGTATTAATTCTTGTCTGGGGTTCAGTAGACTTTTTCGGTAAACATTTGTTTGGAAGACAGATATCACGGGATTCTTTGATTGGGGTGTTTGTTGATTGTGTTTTGGTCGAATTATTTGGTGACATAGACACGTCAGTCTGGGTGCTGATGTGTCTTAGAGATTTTAAAGGTTCAATCAAAGGTGTTTGATTGAACTTGAGTAGGAAACTCCAACTGATGGTGTTCGGGATTCAACAATTTTGCGGGCTTCCGGATATGAGAGTTTTTGGGTGATTTTAACTGCCAGGATTTCTTTTTCGCGAATCCAGTTTGGACAAGAGCGGGAGTAAGCTGTATGGTCACTTTTGCAGTTAGCGCAGCATTCAGCGTTTTCACATGTTTTATCGTCATGATCTACTTCTGAACAACGTGCACATGTTTTAGTGCCACGACAGTTAGTATTTGTATGTCCATAGCGCTGACATTTAAAACAACGGATGGGATTAGGAATATAGGGACGGACTGGACAGTTCAGATATCCAGCTTTAATTCTAGCAGGTAAAATATGGCTATTGAAGGTTAATATAATGTGTTTTGTAGGAGTTATCTGTCCATTTCTACGGATTGTTATACGGCGTACATCTATTATATTTTGATCCTTTAAATTAGTTAGAAGTTCATCTTTTGTGGAAAACAACAGATCTGGTTCAGATATTACACCACGGCAAGTATTTAGAGTTTGATGTGCTTGAACAGAAACAGAAAATGTACCTATTGTATTACAGTTTGACAGAAGTTTTGACTGAATGGCTGAAGAAACTTCACCAGTAGATCCCCAGACTGTAATTTTTTTAGAGAGTGGACATCCCCTAAAACAGATTGAAATGTTTTTGCTATAAGAAATGGTGAGGTTTTTTTGAAAGAACTATCTGAGAGGCTATCAGTGCGTTTAATTATGAAAAATCGAATGAATGAAGAATTCTGCACAGTTTGTTGTTCTCCGGGAAGGAGAGAAGTGGAAGGAAGTGAAGTTTTTCCATCCATGTTAGAAAAAAGACAATTCAGACCCGGCCGCACCACCCACTACCGAGCCCAACAAGGGGATGCACATTCGTGCATCAGTGCTAACCAGGGCCCATACGGTCACAAGACAACCCTATGTCAGTCTCCACCCTTAACGAGATGACTAGTAGTTGCTCGCTCGCTTGATCCCTACAGCCAGTGACAAAAGTCAGCTGACCAGCCGATTGATACATACGGGACCAATATGCACCTCCCGTCTACCAGAAGCAGAGGCCAAAGCAGTCTGTTGGTTTCCCTCAACTGCCAGGATCCCCCTTTCCAGGGACACGGGTCGCCACGCACGGCCAACACGTGGGTGGTTTACAATTCTGCATGAGTCGATATGCAGGATGACATCGGCTCATACAGAATTGCCCTCACCTCCGAAGAGGAAACCACAACGAGAGTGAAACAAAGAGGAAAGGAAGACCAGAGGAGTAAGAGGAAAAGGAAAGGAGAAAGATCACTCAGGTGCCCCGGGGTTGTGAAGCCCGTGAATACCTAAAGAAGGTATCCCCTGGGGGGAATAGTTAATAATGCCTGAATAATTTTTACTATTTCATTTATAATTTTTATTGAAGTCTTTATTCAAGGACTAAAAGTATTTTTAAATCACACTCATTCTAAACATATTTACGAAAACTTTTATTAAAGGAAAACTCTGGGAAAATTCAAATTTAATCCATTTTTTTCTAAATTTTCTTTTGTGTCACTTTTGATAAATTAATTTGCTTAAGTACTTAAGCTTACTAAAATATTCCATGATTTGAATTAAATAGCTTTTAAGAAGGAAAAATGTCAAGTTAAAAAGAAATAGATGCGCGGTTTTTTTGTCACCTTAAAAAGATAAATAAACTCCCTTTAAAATGGTAATATTTCTGAATAAGATAAAAATTCTGTCATTTTGCATTTATAACTCAAAATTTGTAAGTTAATTTAAACACGTCATAAATTTCCAAGAATGTCTGTTGAATTTTATTCATTGATTTCACATTATTCTGACCAAGCTTTTTAGCGTTTGAGATCACCTATTTATCACTATTTATGACTTTGATTTGTCTTTTTCCCGTCTGTCTGCCAGTGCTCTAACTCTCGTAAATTACTTCTGACGCAATGTAATTGAGGTTCACTATGATACGTTTGCTATTCTAAATAGATTGTGTAGAATTTATAGTTCGTTTACACCGACACTCAAAAGAATTCCATTATATTATGGTCTATGGGAAAAAAATCGTTTGCGGCATATTTAAATCATGTAATAATATTTCAACCATATTAAATTTTAAGAATTTCTGAAATGCAATAAATACGGCTTTCTGTAGAATATGTAATACAAAGCATTTAACATTCATTTAGAGGGTCTTATAAAAGACTCGAAGTAGACAATCTGTGTGCGATAAATGTGTTCTTAGTTTTAACATGTGTTTTAAAGTTTAATTGACATTTTGCTGATTACTTGATGTGTATATATGCTATAGATCATATAGAGGACTACACAAAGAATTCGTAAGTATTTTTATTTATGGACATGAATTTCTTAAAATTGTTTTGAAGCGAGTTATACATTTTCTAGATGATTTAAATTGCTGAACTGAGAGATGGTTCTATAATATAAACAAATTCATATACAGGGATACTCAAAGATGTCGATCATACATTGTCTTCTTTGTATAATTATTTCTGAAAGCGTTTTCAGTTCTTATGTGTTTTCTGACTTGTTTATCTTTTCCCTTAATAACGCGTAGTTTTGCCACAGTACACTGAATGCTTTGGAAAGCATTTCAGGCTAAAAGCTTCACTCATGATTTTTCATTCTTTTCAATCTCTTTTCAATCGTTTAATTTCGATCGAAATATTTCATACATACATTTAAAGTAATGGGAGGTTTGCCAAAAATACATATAAATTTAAGGTAGAAAATATTGGATATTTATTATTCCTCTATTTTGAAACGAACACTGTACAAGCTGAAAGTAAAGCTATGATTTTGTTTTATTATCATTTTCATTGCATTTATTCGATATTTTCGATATCAATATAGCATAAACATTTTCTTTCATTTATTTTTGACTTTCTATTTATTACACATGACAAGCTTTCATCTATTTTTTTAATAAAAGCCTCATAAGTGTATGTCGCATTCAGTCATTCTAAGAAAATTGCGTAGTCAAAATTCTTTGGAATAGATTTATTTCATTACGATATTGTAAGGATGCCAATTGATTTCTGGAGAAATTTTATTAGCAAATATCCAATATGATGTATTTACTCGCTGCTTCTTGGAAGCGATTTAAATATATGTGTTTGCTTTCAAAGAATTCTGAGAAAAAGATATCGAGCCTACATCTATTTTGTGACTTGATTAACTATGCCGGTTTCATTTTAATTTATCTTACATTTATAATAATTAAAAATAATCTGTTGGGATTAAATGTTATACCAGATATAAATTTTCCAAGTGGGTGAAAAAAGTCCGGGCCAGGATTCGAACCAGGGATTTATTGGCTGAAGCCGCCTGTTCTCTTCTAACTGAGCCATCCCGGACAAATACTGAGGACTCATTTACCCAACTAACTTTAACGATCAAACAATCTGGTCTGATACTATGGATCAGCTCAACAGAATTAATCGAAGGTTAGTCTAATATAAAATGTTATAGTCAGGGGTATAGCGACATTTTTTACTTAATGGTCTTACTGCATGAATGACGAAAATAGCACTCAGCTGTTTGAAAAGTGGTAGATGTGGCCTCAGAGCCCCGAAATAGCTCAGTCAAAGGAAAATAAATGACAACTTAATTACGGAATATCGCCCTTTGTCGCTAAATTATCTCTTAATTTTCCGCATTCGAGTTGGCATTCACTTTGATAATTACTCTTTTGATTGCCCAAGAAGGACTACCCGGACGATGAAACCGAGTTTATAGACCATAGTGCCCCTAACGGTCACCTTTATTAAGATCTTTAAAATTTCAGCCATAGCTGAAGACGCCAGATCGCGACAGTGGACGATATTTCCGTAAATTGCGAGTCAGGGCTGCACACACCACGCGTAAAAGAACCTAACGCGACTGAGGAAAGGTGAGAGAATATAGCGGGGGAAATTAACAAAACAAGACACTTTCCGCCGGAGAGCAGATCCTCTACGCAAAAAGGGGTAGAAGAATGTGCGAGGTAGAATGGATGTGGTCGGTGATGTAAGTAGAAGCTGCCAAGGAAGAAAACTTTCCCACGACAAAGAGCAAACGGCACAAAAAATGTTGTAATAGAATTTTGCTTTTATAATGAAAGCTTAAGTATACATGTTTTAATTTTCCATGAAGTTCATTAAGAATACCTGATGCCGGTCACATATTTCATTCTTTTACGAAAAGAATTTTTATGTATCGGAAAGGGTTAAGCCAGATATTAAAGTTGCCAGAAGAGATAAAGCTTCTCCAGATATCATAGGTTGTTTAAATTGGAAGTACAGTGTGACCACGTCTCTTGTATCATTTTGCCTTGGCAGTTTGTTATACAAGATACTTTGAACAATAATTTAAACTGGCTGTATTAGTTGAATAGCTTCGAAATTCTTAAAATTCATTATGTAGGTTATCAGGTCATGGTAAACAATGCTTTGACGCTATAAGATCATTTTTCACAAAATTATGCGATAATATATTCTGCTTCTTAACGCGCCACAGCTAACGACAATGAGAAAGGGTTGGTTGTATTTATGACGGCCAATTATCAAGTCGAAAAATATAAGCACAATAGAGAGCGCCTTCCGTTGGGGTCTTTCAAAGGGAACCTAACTCGTAAAACTCTGAACGATTAGGCCAAAGGGCGCGACTGGGTTCGAACCCAGCACTTCCTGTCTACCAACTTCGAGAGCAGATCTTCTCGGCAACTGATGGAGAGGATAATTCTGATAAGGAATAATGACTACTTAAAACTGATAATAAAAAGAATATTGCCCAGTTAAACTGATGGCATTGAGCTCACAGGCTACGCATTCTAATTGTACATTACAGCCTTATATTTTTAAGGGTTAATTCCGTTCGAAAAAAAAATTAAGAAGGGGAAGCAGCTCTCCCTTTTCCCCTTTTTTATACTTATTCATTGAACCTCCTAAACTATCAAGGACATGCTTTATCATATAAAAAATCTATATCCAAAATTCACAGCAAATAGGATAATTCTTAATAAAAACCCATTTAGCATTTATATAAATTAAGAGGAGTTATCTCATTCTTTTACACTTAACAATTAAACTTCCAAAACTATTCAGAGGTTTGAACGAAATCTGACAATTCTGCTTGAAAAACCGATTTATATAAATTAAGGGGAGGGGCATTAGAACCCCCGTTCCCCCTGTTTATACTTATTCAATGAACACCTAATAACATTCTCGGAATCGTCTCATCAGAATGATCCTGTATCTAAATTTTGAACAAAAACTGTTAATTCTGCATGAAAAACCCGTTTATATCAATTAAGAGGAGGGGCATGTGCCCCCCGTTCCCCCACTTGTACATATCGAATGAACTCCAAAAACTGATCAGGGAAGCGCCTTATCAGGATATACCTATATTCAAAATTTCAAGTGGATCGGATATTTTTATCATGAGTTATCGCGTTACGTACGTACGAACGATCGAACGAACATACATACATACAGAACGGGCGGGCACATAAGCTCTCAGGCTATGATAGCCTGTGAGCTAAAAACGAGAATACTGAAATGCGTCTTGTGTTATCCATACGTCAAAAGCTTTTACATCAACTTATAATAAGTTTAAAAAAATAAATTATAAAACATGTGTATGTTATCAGTTTTAATAATAAATTTGAACTTTTCTTCAAGATATTTTGGGAAAATAAAAATGCAGATCGTATAGTGCTTTTCTTTAACATTGAGGGAAGTTAGAAAAGTAAACGTTTTTGGCATAAAGACACAGAAATGTATTTATAAAATTATGTTAAGAACGCATTTTTGACAGAGCATTCACCTCTTTTATAAGTTTAAAAATTTGAAATGAATAGTTATTGTTAAGTGTCTAATACGCAAACACCATATGAAAATAATTCCTTTTTTAAATAATAAGATATGAAATTTACAGATTAAGGGGAGGGGACATTGTGACATTGACTTGGTAGGGCGTGGCCGATAAAAGGTTGGGAACCTCTGGTTTAGGTCGTTGCCGCTATTGATATTGTCAGAAGTAACATAACTATATATATTTATTTTGTGCCAGAATTAAGTGTTCAACCTCATGTTTGTGAAATATGATTGGATAAAATAAGTTACGGTGAGAATACCACAACACAGGTTAGCGATCCTTTCCATTATTTAGTTTTAAGAAAACGAAGTGACACAATTAATACTCACAACCTTAACTATCATGACCGACTATTCTCTCAGATATGACACTAGGGTTACCCATGGACGTCATTTTTTTTGCCGTATAATTGTATCATGGGCATGTTTGCTTCATTAGTGAAATCATTATCTGGTTATGTACATGTGTTTGTTTCAAAGAAAATCGAAAATAATTATTAAATCCTTATTTTATTTGGTTTTATAGCTAATAATCTAAGATGTTTATTCATTATTAACTGATGTTGTTATTTAAGTATTAAATGACAACAGATTAAATCTTGATTAATGTTTTTTGTACAGAGAGTTTCAAATCGTTTCATATTTGCCTTTTAAATTGAAAATATATCAAGAAAAGCATTTTTAGAATAATAATGCAGTGCAGTTTTGTAACATAAATAATGAAGATATTCAGTATGTTATGAATGTTTAAGTAATTTTAATTCAGTGACAATTTAGTTCACAAATATTGATGAATTCAAGGCCCTATTCAAGGATCCAATTCCTCTCCCTGGAACTTCTCTCCTCCCCTTTAAACTGCAAAATTACCTCCCCCAATAAATTCACTCTCTATCAATAAGTTTTTAAAATTTCAAAGTGTGTCATATATTTTAAAAATAACATGTATTTTGTACTTGATTTTTTTTTTTAAATTATTTTTAAATTTGCATTTTGTGTTCTAGAAGAATGTATTTTGTATTTTGTATCGGAAGTGCTTTTTCAGTGTTTTTTCCCCAACTCTGGTACCAATCATGTTTGGGATTTAAACAACATGGGACTGCCGTTAGTCTGACTTGGACGTATGCTGCATAGAACCTCGGGCCCTCGGGGTCGGGGGTCAGGTAACCAGAGCTGGGAACTGTATACCCTGATTCTTCATGAATCGTATAGCCACTAGTTAAGTTTTATTTTTAAATATTTCTTAATGAAACTTTTCAGCTTCACTGTAAAAAATAAATGTGTAAATTGGTTAATTTTACACACATATATGTGTAATTTTGTAAAA
Source organism: Maratus speculifer (assembly GCA_964019185.1). Lineage (NCBI taxonomy): Eukaryota > Metazoa > Arthropoda > Arachnida > Araneae > Salticidae > Maratus > Maratus speculifer. The sequence continues at coordinate 440,837,674 of OZ025293.1, forward strand.
CTACACATCTGTAATAAAAATTACACATTTTTTTCGGAAATTTACCTGTTTTTGTGTGTATTTAGCGTCTGAAAGTAAGTGGGTAATTTGTTATCACTTGATAAACTCAGACAAGTGTGTAAATTCCGAAAAATGCCTGAATTTACACGAATTGGAGTGTTATTCTAATTTAAGCATAATAATGTTTACTCAGAGAAGTGTGTAAATTTCTGAAATCACCCACTTGTTTTAAAATTTACACATTTCGTACAAAAAATTGCCTGTTTTTATGTGTATTTTGTTTATTAGAATGAGTACGTAAGCTTTTATCAGTTAAAAGACACACAGAAGTGTGTAAATGTTAAAGATTACGTGTATTTACGCGAATTGGAGTGTTTTACATAATTATAAATATGTAAATTTTAAAAGACAGTTTCTAAATGTATTAGAAGACTTTCCGACAAAACTGAAAATTGTTTATGCATTCGTTTTGTCTGTCCATCTGTCCGCGCTCTAACTCTCCTAAATATACTCAAATTTCCATGAAAATTTTAGATGTTATTGATGTTCACGTTAGCACAAACCCTACTGAAAATGAAGTTTCTATCATGATTAATTTATTTACAGGGATAGTCAAAATTTACCATTACATTACGGCCTATGTGAAAAAATAGTTTCGAATGAGTTTTAAAGGTGTAACACCCTGCCAAACATATTTAAATTTATATGCATTTGCAAAGTACGTTAAAATATGTATTTAAAAAAAATGCAGTATAAATGATAGTTATTATTCATTTACAGGGCCACACGAAAGAATTCCATTATGCAAGAACAAAAGGGCGGGGGATTATTTGCGAGATATTTTAATAATCTTAAACGACTTCGTGTACAATAAAATTGATATGCTGATACGCTGAGTCATAATATGAAGTGCATAGCATGTACAGGGAGATACAAAAGATTTCAAATAGTATATTCTACTTGAAGTACTGTGTATTATCGATGATGGTTGATGGATGGATGAAATGCATTTTTAATTATGATATGCGTTTTTAAGTTTCACTAAATATATGCATATAACATAGTGTGTATAAATTCTATAGTTTATATACAAGGTTACACAAAAAGAACTCGTAAAGGTTACTGAATACGAGCGTAATTTATTAAAAGGTGGTTTTTAAATAAGTTATACATTTTTATGTTGAACCGCTTACTCAGAAATGTTTGTAGAATATAGATAAAATGATATACAGGGTCATGTAAAGTACTGGATATGTGGTCACAATTCGATGATAACTTCTGGAAATGTTATTTAAGAAGTTTTAAGAGTGTTTTAGTTTAAAATAGATTTTAGGTAAATATTGGACTGTAATACACGTACTAGGTAAACTACAGGGCTGATCAAAAGTAATCAAGTACGTTTTTATCCATTAGTATGAATTGCTAATAAATAAATTTAACGAAAGTTTAGCGTTTTCTTGCTTAACTAAATTTTCTTATTATATATAGTATATATATCAACAGACAGATTAAATACAGGGCTGATCAAAAGTAATCAAGTACGTTTTTATCCATTAGTATGAATTGCTAATAAATAAATTTAACGAAAGTTTAGCGTTTTCTTGCTTAACCCTTTCAGGGGCAGAGGAATTACGCACGTAAAAGGATGAAATAACTGACTGACACCAGAATATTCAAACAAACTTCTTAGAAAATAAAAAAATTCTATTTTGAACTTTCATTGAAAGATTAAAATTTTATTAAAATATTCTTGGTGCCATTTGTCAATTTTGGAATTAAAATTAGGTGGCTAGACCCTCTAGCCACCACCCTTGAAAGGGTTAACTAAATTTTCTTATTATATATAGTATATATATCAACAGACAGATTAAATACAGGGCTGTTCAAAAGTATTGAAATACACATTTGGCTATGGACATTAACACGTTATTTTCCTAAATAATGAAGTTTTGTTAAAGATTTCAGGAAGTGTTGGAAAGTGTTTCGTAATCTATCCTTAACGCATAATTTTTTTTCTTGTTAATTGAGATATGAGTTTTTAAATCGATTTCTGCATATTGCGTTCTGTGTACAAATGCTGTAGATCATGTACAGGGTAACACAGCAGAAAGTGCACAGATTACAGTACATGAACGGAAGTAGCTTAAAGGTGGTTTTAAAATAAATTCTTTATTTTTACACAGAATTGCACTTAATAAGCTAAGATATATATGGAGAAAAATGATATACAGGACCACCGAAAGAATTTGATACATGACTGCCTATGTAAGATAACCTCTGGAAATGTAAGTTCACTACATTTAAACGTGTTTTTGTTTTAATTAAATCATAGCTAAATAGTGACATAACCTTATGCAAAAATAGTAGACAAAATACAGGGCTGTACAAAAGAATTAAAATTTGCTATCGTCTTTTGGGTATAAAATTCTAAAAGTCAAATTTCAACCTATTAGTCGTTTTAATAGTTTACAACATTGTTGAAAATGCTTAAGAATACGGTTTGTTTGTCCGTATTCTAACTTGCGTTAATAGTTGGATTGCTCTGTAATTGATACATGTATTAAGGCAATATTTTAATTCATAACCCAAATTATGACTAATTCAATATAATAATTTATAAAAAAGAAACTCTACAATTCATTTTAACGGGAAACTTTTTGAAATTGAATAAAAACAAAATTGAAATGCATAAAAAAAAATTTTAAACCGAAGATTTTAATTAGAGCCACTTTTATGAAAATAACGTGCGTTTAACTTCCAAATCTAGCATTGTATAAATAAACGGAAAACAACATCTGCGTTTCACATCTGCGTTGCGCGGCAATAAATTCACTTGCAGACGATCAAAACAGTTGGTCTTTGGAATAAAGAACGTACAGTTTGCTCATATATATTGTTCTTTCATAAACGTATATAGTTCGCATGAATTTTAAAACTTTTACGAAAATGTTACAAGAATGCGGCCAAAGGATATTTTACATGACAGTCCGAAAAAGGTACAGTGTCAGTAATGTAGTTAAAAAAGAGCTCATTAATGTCATTGTACTGTATTCGGACATAATTCTACGAAAGAATCTACGTATTTCTATTTGGATTATCCCAATTTAACACAGAGGAAGGTCATAAGAAATAGGTAAGGAAAAAGTATTTTCTCAGCTTTCTCTTTTAGTTAATAGTTTTAGTTTTAATTAATTTCACATAAACATTTTATAAAAGCAATGACTAACATTCATTTAACTTTTATCAATTCAATAAACTTTACTAAATTTAATTTTTATTTTGTTGAAATAAAAGGCCGCATGCCAACGATTTATTCATTTAAATGGTATTTAAATCAGATTTTTTTTTTCCTTTTTAAAACTATGCGGTTAAAATTACGTTTCTTTAAATTTTAAAAGTTTTGGGTTTTAAAAGTAATTTAACCAATAGTTAACATAATTACTATACATGTATTATCACATCCCAATAGTTTCTACTTTAAACAGAGATTTAACTCATATATGAATCATATCGCATTATAAAATGTATGAATATGAAATATATGATATGTACAACATGCATATGAGGTATATATAGGCTAGATGGGAAGGTAATGGGCAAGCTTCAATATTTTTGGTTAATAAAAAATACTTATTAACAATTTAATTTATGTATATATATTTCATTAACTCCTCTCTACATGATTTAAAATCTAAATTATTTTTTATGCTCCTAATCAAGACACAGAAAATAATATTTCAAAGTTCCATCGATTTTCAGGAAAATTTGAATGAATTTGCTAAGAGTTGTCTTCATTTAAAAAATTAATACTGTCATTTTTCTTTCCTTGCAAAATTTGCATGTGTTTATGTTTGGTTAGAAAGAAAATTTTGAATTTTATGTACTTATGACTATTTGCAAAATTTCATTTATTTTTAAGAATTTAAGAAGCGTGTTAAAAAAAAGCGTGCGCTCAATTAAATCTAATAATTCCCATTTAAATAAAAACAATTAAGTTACAGAAATTGTTAAAAATCAATTGTATTCTGAAAAATTAACTGCATCTATTGTGCCACATCTGTCGCCGGAGACTGAGTGGCGCTCAACTTGTTAATTGTTAAAAATAGAGGAAAATAAACGAATTTGTGCTAAAATAACTTTTTTTTTTCATATTTTCTTTTATCCATCTAAACCTTCCAATGTATAAATAATTTGATAACTGTAATTCCCTGACATTTAGAATTTTAAACAATGTATCTAAAATAATTAAAATTTTGATATTGTGATAGTTACAATGATTTATTTAAACAGTGAACAATTCTCAAAATATTTCATTAATTATTGCTATGCTAATTTGTTAAATTTATTTGAAGCAAATATTTTGTTTTATTAGCATGCTTTCATTAAATTCTGGCTCTAATTATTGTTATAAAACCTATTACTTTTGTGAGGTTCCATTACTGGATTCACATTCCTTATTCTTTTTTTTATTGTGTCTTATAAAAAATAACCTGTATTTTTAATACACTGATAAAAATAATTTTTTCACCCCATTTTACTCTAAAAATTGCATAGTAATAATTCTAATCCCTTGTACTATTTATGATAGTATCAGTGTTATAGTGGCTTTGGCAACAGAATCCAGCCAGAAATTACATTTTTGAAAAAAAAAAAAGAACATAAAAATTTCACATTATAGGCAAAATAGAGTACAGCATTCAGTTGCTGTAAGATATAAACAATTAATGACCGTTTTTAAAAATCATTTATCAAGAGTTATTATTGATTTAAATGTATAATTTCATAAATAAGAATGTAATATCTACAATCTATTATTAAAGTTATTATTTAATAATCAAAAAATTGTTTTTAAGTTTTCTATTACTGCTTGCAAACCCTTATGTAAAATGAATTAATCCTTTCTGTCATCACGTTGTATATACGCAAACAGAAGGAGATAATATATTATAATTTCAGAAAGAAAACAGATTAAGAAAAATAAAGAAAATAAATTATAATAACAGAAAGATAATAGATTACAATTTGAGACGACCCTGTTTCTTGACTGAGCATAAATAATTCTTGTTTTAAGATTACAAATCTGTTAGAAAGAAATTAGTTGGAAAATGCGCGTTAAACAAAGCAAATCAGGTGCATTTCGTACTATAAAGAAGTTAAAAAAAATTCAGATCTTGGTGTAATAGTAGACAGTACTTCGGATACTGTTTAAGTATCCAAAAATTTTTTTTCTCTTTGTAAACACTATATATCTGCTTTCTACAGCAACATAAGCATCAATTTCATAAAATGTGAAATATTTTAATATAATTAAAACGCGTCCCAAACAATGTTTCCTTCTTTATTATAATGTAAGGGTATTTTTTAGTATAGCCTTGTAAATTAATAAAAACTATTCTTTACACTACCGATTATACAGAATTTATATTGTAGTATGTACTTCCTAGATGAATATCAATTTTATTATGTTCAAAAGTGTGTAACATTATTAACATGCACTTGAAACTATTTTTTCCCATTGGTCATAATGCGCAAGGGAACACTTTTGACTGTCTCTATAATTGAATTATGCATCTTATTTTCATAAAAACTTAAAGGACTCGATAAAATTATGCAACGGTTATGTATTTTAAATTTCAAACGATTCGGTTGTGTAGTTTTTGCGTTCTTATATGTGAACGGACAGGTAGACAGACGGACGGATTGAATAACAACTATAGGTGCTACCAATGTACATAATTACGAACGCGTACATAGAAACACGTGAAACAAATACGAATTTGTTCTTCATATAATTTTATTTTGCGATTTTGAAAACCTTTTTTCGCAGTTTACACATCAAAGAATAAGGATCTATGTACACAAAAACCTGTATATTTTAAATATTACACAAAAATGTGTATTTTCTATTTTACGTAGATATATGTGTAAAAACAGAAAATTACACACAAATCTGTGCATTCCGTATATAACACAAAAACATGTGTATTTTGCATATTACACAATATTGTGGATATTTTCCTATTACACAAAAATATATGTAAAAACAGAATTTTACACATACATATGTGTTAAAATATTGCACAGAAATATGTGTATTTCAGTGCAACTTACACAATAAAGTGTGTATTTCAAGAGTTATCAGATAACTTTTACACATTTGGACTTATCATCAAATTACACATTAAAATGTGTATTTTGGAATTTACACATTAGGCGTGTATTTTGGCAATTTACACACCAATTTACACACATAGACATGTCGTTTTTGTATCATCGATTTACACATTTTTATGTGTAAATTTACACATTTATTTTTTAGAGTGTTGAAAGTTTTTTTTTTTTTTTTTAACTACACCTTTAGTGTACTTGTGAATAATTTTTTTTTAATAAAGTGTAAAAAAATGGTAATAGAACAAAATTTGTTTGGTGAAATAAAATGAAATACATAACAAAATAAAAAAGTTTCCCTAAAATATTCAATAGTAATATTTTTTCAGAATGCTTTAGGACAGTCGTGCATATTTACTAGGAAGCGAAATTTTATGTCGCATGTATTTGACTCGCTATGTTGTTAAATACGTTTTTTCTTTTCAAAAATCGACACTATTTCCATTTCTGTTTACCATTTTGATATTTTATTGACATTTCCGTCGATGTTTTAAAAAAATAGAGCAAAGATTCCGTTATGAAATCTGTAAAATGATTTTGGAAAAGACATGTCGACGTTCCTTTAAAATGTATTTCTTTTATACGATCAGCGATAAACAAAATATAAAATGAAGATTTTCATTTCTTTGAAGAATTTGTCATCCAATATATTTCGGGGAGGGGGGGGGGGTGAAGTTCAAATAATGAGATATTTTAAAGTAAATTTAAAGAATATATTCATAATTTAAAAAAGTTTAAGGACCAGAGTAAAAAATTTATACTTGTTCGAAAATATCATTTTGCGCTTTATTTCCGTCATATATTTTAGAGATTAGTTCTTGGACACTTAACTGTAAATCTTAGTTGTATAACTGCCCTACTCGAACGTTATTTAGCAATATGACTAGATCGGAATAATTAACATTAAAAAAATTGAAATCTTTAGAGCATCATAAGATTTTCGCTAATTTTTGAGAATATTCTTCTGACTCTTCTATTAATGAACTTCCACCTACTATTGAAAGTGTTTCGTACAAAATGTACCCTTAACACTAGAACCGCGGAATTTTTTTCTCGAGATTCCTAAAAATATTTCACATCAGAATTTTCATTTTAAATTCAACCACTTATTTATTGAAATTATTTTTCTGCGTCCTATACATAACTTATTTTATAAAGAATTTTCTGGTTCGAATCGACATCTATTGATTTGTTCCGGGTCAAATTGACCCGGTTCCGCGGTTCTAGTGTTAAGACGCAACACTAGTCACAGAAAAAGACCCGGATGATAATGTTAAGTCTATGGGGGCATTCTTTTAAATATCTCTCTCAAATTCCAATATTTTTACATGATTTATTTTTACATAGGATAGCTGATAACGATCTACAACTGGGCTAGTTTTTACTTTTTCGATTTTGGTTATATATTTTTTATATTATGATATTTTCAATTTCAGAAACGGTTCTAACTGATTTCGAAAGTTGAAGAAATTAAAAAAAAATAATAATCTGAAACTAAAATTGAAAAAGCAAAAACTAGTCCGGTTGTAGATCGCCCTTAGCTATCCTATGCAAAAAATCATGTAAACATATTAGAATTTGAGCGAGATATTTTAAAAGAACATCCCCATAGACTTAACACTATCATCCGGGTTTTTTTTTTCAGTGACAAGTGTGGGACCTTAAATTATTCAGGATTTAGTTTCTTCGATGGAAAGTCTCATTTTTTCACTAATTTCAAACGATGTGGATGCAATTCGATTTAATTTATGGTTATTTTCTGGTAAATACACAAATTGGCTATACTTTTGCCACAATGTTAATTTTGATTTTTTTTATCATTATATGACATCTAAAGTGTATAATTTAAAATGTATTGTTTACGATTAAAGCATAAGTCACAAGAAACATGTAATACTTGAATTACAACAATTCATTGCGCATTTCTCAGTACAGATGCGTAATTGATCATTGTCTAAACTTTTGTTGAGCACTGTATTATAATGAATATTTTGAACTTTTAGAGCAGGATAATATAGGTTAGAAAAAGTGTTTTCTAAAAAGAAGTGGTTGCTGCTACACAAAAGCATTCCATTACATAATGATATAAGGGAAAACATTGTTTGAGGTGCGTTTTAATAACATTAAACTAATTCACATTTTATGAAATTGATATACGTTGCTGAGGTTTACTATAACCTACTTTCTGTATGATAGTATTTACAGGGATACACAAAACATTTCGGATACTCTATTGTATCCGATGTACTATATACTTTTACACGACGATCTGAATATTTGTAAAACTTCCTTATAGTACCAACGTATCGCATTCGCTACACTTGACGTGCAATTTGCAATTTGTTTATTTAAACGCACAGAGGCAAAATTTTTGACTTTTACACATGGATATGGAAGTAGGGAAAAGAAAAATCTTCCTGTTTCCTTTTCTATTTATCTCCGACTATATTTTTCAAAGAAATGACTCCATTCTCACTAGATGCTAGTTTTTCTAACGATAATATGCGTCCCATGTTAATAGATGAAATTCTTACCTTAAGTTTTTCAAGCGTTAATATAAGTCACGAAAAATCTACTTAAATATTAAATTTAATTATATTTAATGAATATTCTTTGAAAACCCTTTCAAACAATGTAATAAATTGTTCATGCATTCGATATGTCTGTCTGTCTACCTGCTGTCTGTCCGTGCTCTAACTCGAGTAAATATAGTGGAATTGTCATACAACTGATGTAGGTTGATGAGGCTTACTGTGTAATAATATGTATTAAAAATATAGTATGTAGAGCTTAAAGTTTATTAACAGGGACATTCAAAAGGAATTTGTACTTTATAATCTATGCGAAGAAATCGTTTGGGGTGTATTTGACTGATGTAAAACTATTTCAAATATGTTTAAATATATGCTCGTGTATAAGTCGATGAATTTTAGACAAAATTTTGGAGTTGAAAATGGGAGTGGGGGGTGATTCGACTTATACACGAGGTAGTACACCCAGAGAAAAAATTTGTTGAATCACCAAAAATTTGTTTGGTCCAACAAATTTTTCCGTTTAAATATGGGTCAATGGAAATTTGTTTGAATGAACAAAAAAATATTGTTTTTTTTTTTTTCAATTTTCTCTCAATAATTTTCATAAGAAATGCATAATAACGTAATAATAACATCATTAATCCGTCTCAATGTGAAAATTTTTTATAATCCAAAAATTATGTTAATCCTTTATAACTATATAAGTCAATTAAACAAAACTACGTGAGAGAGTATGGCTACTGCACACCAATTTAAATTTTGCAAAAAAATTGGGAGAGTGGGCTTCAAATTCTAACTTTGCCCCGGGCGCAATTTTTTTTCGCACGCCCCTGTCTGCATATGTGTCTAAGTTGAAGAGAGAGATAAAGCATTTCTCTGTCATTAACAAAAAGCCTCAGCAATAACGTTTTTGGAATTGTTCTTCATTCATTTTCTCTATGGATAGAATTCTTTTCAATACAGAGGCTTTCCTTTCAACTTTTTAATCCCTTTTTTAAAAGAAGTTCAACTTAAGAATACTCCTAGATATCTCTCCTGAAAGTCCTATAATACAAAGAAGTACTAGGTTTTAGAAGTCTAATAAGAAATTGTTTACCCTTGTAAATAAGGCTTGAATAAATTTTTGAAACATTTTTTCTTTTTAAGTATCATTGAATTGATGTGAATAGGTTTGAAAACAGTTTAAGGTTCTTTGGTTTTACAATATTATGCAGTTTTAAAACGTTGAATTAAAAAAATGGTCTGATTAGAAACGTGAAAATTATTAATGTCATTTATTCTCGATTACAAATCTTTTTTGAACTTATTTTCAGAAATGTAATTCGACTTATACACGAAAGTTAATTTTTTTTTTCAAAATTTTGCTTAAGAATTGGGGATTTGACATATACACGAGTATATACGGTAAACATAACTGAGGTGCACTACAAGAGGTGAATCAGGTCTGCTGAGCATTTTGACGTTTATTTACATGGACACACAAAAGAATTCTGTTACATTACTATCTAAAAACAATTATTGCTGAAAGTACGTTTTAAGTTGTTGCACAAGGTTTATATTAAACTAATTATTTTCATACTGCTTGGAGAGTAGAAATTCTACAGAGTATATACAATGCAACACAAAAGATTTCGATACATTTCCGATTATTGACTGAAATTGCTGAAATGGAATTTATAACTGTTCGCCACGTTTCCTAACTGACCTATGTTTAGAAATATGAAAGGGAAAAAAAAAAAAAAAAAAAAAAAAAAAAAAACTGATATTTTTCCGGGTACAGATGGTAATTTCTGAAATTGTATTTTCATCTGTGTTATATATATCTTTTTTATTGTTTACTTAGACATTTTTCTGCTAAATCAACAGTGAAATTTTGTTTTTGTATTCTAAAAGTGTTGGAAGGTGGTTCTTAATTAATATTGGCGGGTGATTTTCAGATCTTGTTAAAACAATTTTTGCTTACATATCCTAAATGCTAACGTTGATTCTATATAGCGAATTATTTTTTCTAACTACCAATAGCATTATCAAAGATTATTTTAAGAAAACACATCCACATAACAGATTAACTCAATATCAAATGCAAAACTCTTTATTCTAATGTACAAGTACAGATCATAATAAAGATTTAAATTGCTGCAAGTATAAATAAAGCAGCAATTAAAGTACATAGAAATAACTTAGAAAGAAGCAGCAAGAATAATAAATGGGCACAAATTACGAATGAGCGAATATTTTGTTTGTTTCTTTGTATGTATGTCGGCCAATTATCTACACTGTGGAATATAGGCTTTAAGGGGTGGGGTGCCCTCCGTGGAGGTCTTTCTAAGGGAACCTAACCCGTATTTACGCAAGGTTCGAAGAAAACCACGGAAAACTCCGAACGGTTAGGCCGACGGTTGCGGTTGGGTTTGAATCCAGCACCTACCGTCTACCAGTTTGAGATCAGAACCTCTCGGCCACTGGTGGGGCAATGGGCGAAGAGAATTCCTTTAAAAAAATATTCGCTTAACATGCTTGATTAGTGTTTCCACTGTCTGTCTTCTCAGGATCGCCTTTTCCAGGTTTTACATTTTACGTTGCCATTGATATCCTTGCTGCCATTCTGAAAAAAAAAAGTTTTGATCATTCTATAAATTTTTATTTAACAATCACAGGGTTCTCGCTGGCTTTTGGCGAACCTTAGCAATTTGGCGAATAAGAAATAAAAAACAGTAGTCTCGAATGAGTATAATGTTAGCAAAATAGATTCGGCGTGAAATACTGAAAAATCTATATTTTTAACCCCTTACTGTATACCATTTCTCAATGTATTCTAAAATAACCTATTATTTTGGAATTGCTCATAAAATAGAAATTCGATAATTCACTACAGAACAGGTTAAAATAAGTACATTTTAAATGTATCTTAAATGTATAAATGTTTCAAATATTCTTTTAGCAATCTAAATAAAAATTAAAGTGGCTACCTTTGGTTTACCATTGTGAAAATTTCCATTAAAGATTTCTATGATGTTTCTACTCTAACCAACAGAAAAAACTGACTGGACAACGACTCTTTGCATACGACTAATAAATAGTAGTACTGTTAATGGTTAATTTCAACACCGTATTAAAGAAAAAAAAATTCTTTATTTAGCGCTCAATGCGAGTCATTTTGTTTGTGTTTTAAACAGCGCTACTCGGCGCCGCCGGGGCATAGATATTAATTAATTGACAACAGAGTAATATCTATCGCATAATATTCTCTTTATCTTTGGCTCTTTGCTAAACTGAATCAGTATTGAGTTAGCATCTCTATAGGAATAGATCACTGTAAATGGCATCATGCGATTTAACATTTAAAGCGATATCAATCGTTCACCAACGTAGATAAGAATCTTGAGTATGCTAACAAACATACACACAAAATAATCAGAAATTAGACAGTCGCAATATGACGATTCCGACTGTTAGTTTACTCGCCAAATGAAACATTTTGACACAATTAGGCGCAATGGCGAGCGGCAGCGAGAACCCTGCAATCACCACTAATTAATTAGAAAAGTTTATGCGTGCATGCTATTAACTATCTACCGGGATTCCATGAACTCATGGGCCAAGCTGTAAGGGAAGATAAAGTACATATAAAGAAGCAATTTCTGTATAGCAATGTGGAGTTGGATATGAAGAGTGCAAGCGAAAAGCAATAAATTCGGAACAACGCTAATTAATTAAAATATGATTACTACATTTTTTAATGAAATTTTAAAAGACATTTATTATTTGTGGCAACTCTGGAATAAATTTTTCAATACATAGTTAATAAACAGAACATAATATTTAATTATTAAAAAGCATTTCAAATGCATTCAGATACATTTCAAAGTTTATGGTAATAGCATTTCTTTATAAATAACGGTAATACTTGATTATCTCGATATATAAACAAATTTTACAGTGAAATATAATTTGCTGTAAAATTAACAGCATACTTTGTATACTGTAGGAATATGAACTGGAATAAAAACTGAAAAAAAAAGTTAGATTTCAGAAACATAGGGGGTTCTTTTCCATTTCGTTGTAGACGACTTTCTGTTACAAATAATTAAATAAATAAATATTGCGAAACTATTGGATTTAGCAACAAAAATGCATGATCGTGGCATCACCACTCTTGACGTCAGATCCGTTACACGTGTCCGTTATGTCATCAACTGATTTTTTAATTCGACGTTAATCTGTATTTTAATGATGTTTTACTCATTAATTAGTTATTTCGTTAACATGATTACATGCTTCCACTGAAGGGCTATAATATTAAAAGAGAAAAGGTGCTGAAAGAATGTTTCGATGCTATAGTTGAGTATAAAAGATCAGTTTTGAGGTCATAAACATTCGCTAGTCGAAAGGAAATTATTAATGTAATGTAAATAAATAAATATAATGTAAATAAATAAATATCCAGTATTTTTCTTGTTTGCTTTTTTCATTAGTGTATTGTAAAAATTATAATTGTATTGCAATTCTTAAAGTTACTGATAGTTGACCATTTTGAGAGTGATGTTTATCCAAAATTTATTTTATGATTTTGCGATGCTACAGTTACATACAAAAGACCAGTTTCAAATGACGTCACAAATATTCACTAGTCAAATGGGTTTATTAAGAAATATAACTTAAATAAATAAATATTCAGGTTTTTTTTTCCTGTTTTCATGACTATATTGTAAAAATTATAATTGTATTGTAATCCTTAAAGTTACTGATAGTAAGCCATTTAGTGGGTGTGATTATCCAAAATTCATTTTATTATTATATTTTAATAGATTCCAAAGGGAACATTCTTCGACTTGTTTAACCGGTGTTACTCTCTGGCGAATAATTTCGCAATATTTTTTACAATACTGGCCCCCGGATAACCGAAAAGACAATTTTTTATGGAACGTGGCAAGTGTGATAATAGAGAAGTACCGAAATCAGCTATATAACAAGATTTCATATAATGTATCAGTAAATGAGATTCAATTACCTTTCTTAATCTTTAGATATCTTGTGCACATTGAGGCAAAGGACGGCTCCATTTGCCGGATTTTAGGCAGGTGAACCAGCCATGGTTTTTGCCATCGCAAGTGATTTCACAATACTTGAGATTTTGAATGATTTTGCAGGTAAACTGCCCTTCATCATTTCCAGTAAATGCCAGTCGACATCCTCCATTAACTGAAACAAGAAACAATCTATACTAATAAGGAAAGTTTTGCTCTGTCTCGCTGTCTGCGTGTATTTGTGTTCGATGACTAACAAAATCTACGGTACTTATGAGGTTGAGAATTTTTGTGAGGATAAAAATACTCATACTTTCTAAATCACATCGATAAGAGGCCACTTCATTCAAATGAAAAGACCCGTTCGCTAATGTTAATCCTGTGGAAGAAATTTATAAAGATATCTCGGTTGCATTTTAATATTTTTAAATGAATTTTTTGCACTGGGTAGCTGAGATTGTTCTGTATGCTGGCTGTTTTTTACTTTTTTGATTTTGTCTTCAGATATTTTTTACGAGGATGCTTTCATTTTCGGAACCGGTTTGGAAAGTGAAAGCATCCCCATAGAAAATATCTGCAACCAAAATCGAAAAGTGAAAAGCGGCCTGCATTCAGATCAATCTTAGCTATCCAATGCAAAAAAATCCTCTAAAAATATTGAAATTCAACCGAGATATCTTTTAAATATTTTCCATACGATTAGCATTAGCGAACGGGTCATTTCATTTGACTGAAGTAGCCCCTTAAAATGCGCCAACCGACCATTTAGCTGTAAATATCAATTTTGTAAATTAAGAAAGGTTAACTTGATGTCGGTTTTATTTTATTTTCTTATAAACTACATGTGTTAAAAATGATAAAAAAATCTTTGATTTTTTTTTTAATGTAAATATTTTGTCAGTATATCTCAAAAATATCTCTTTTTTTCCCCCAAATACTTTTAACCAAGGAATATTCCAGAAAAGATATTCGCATAGATAAATGTAAAATATTTTGAAAACATATTTTATTTTCACCATTACAAATTTTCAACATAATCAAACATTATAGATTTTGCCTAGCGAAACATGCGATACATATGCACGTACATTTTATATACAACTTCTGTAAATGAAAGTGATGCTATTGACAGACATTAAGAGTTTAAAAAGGGAAAAGAGACAACAATAAGGTATCACACCTAAAGCCACTCATACGTGCTTAACTACAGCGCTTAAATATGCCAATTGGCATATAAAATGCCAATATCAGTACACTAAGTTAAAAAATGTACTAAAATAAATGCGCACAAATGTTACATTACATGTGTTGCATAAATTTTCAGGTTTGGATCAGACTCCAGAATAATTACGAAATGTTAGCATCTAGGGTTATTGTGTTGAGAAAAAATTTAATATGACCAAAATACTCATTGAAAATACAGTTTTAATTAAGTATTCCAAAAATAAATTTAATCATATATACATTACATTTGTTTTTATTGCTGATGACAAGCAATTTTTAAAATATTTTTGCTATTAGAAGCATATCCCTAAAATTAACAGTTTATTAATAAACTACTGCGCAACGATAAACAGGTGATGTGGTAAAATTTTTGAGAGAACAATATGTTATTTTATATTTAGAGTCACCGTTTAACACACGCGTGAAAAATAATGTCAAAGTGGGCATTTTGAAAAAAATTTCCCAAGCGATCGTGATTGAAAAATTGAGGAAGTATTCAATGAAAAAATTGCTTATTTTCTGTCTCATTTTTAAATTCAATTTTGCTCTCAAACTCATTCAATCGACAGTTTCTCTTATTTAGGAACTATATAATGTGCCGTATTGGTCGATTTTTTCATAAAGTCAGAATATATTTTTAAAAATGTTGCCAAAGTGGGCATTTTGAGCCGAATTTTGCTTAAGATGTTTCTGATAAAAGCAGCTCTTACAGAAAAATGAAATAAAAAATATTTCAAAAAAATATATCAAAATACTTCAAAAAAATATTTACCGTCTCTTTCATTCTTCGAGCTTTGACACACGAAAATTAGCTGCACCATGACAAGAAAGAATACTGCTTGGCATTTCATTTTCTTGGGGAAGTTAATTGCCCACAGTGACTGGAAATAAGAAAAAAAAAATACATGTGTTTAAATATACAATGAAAGGCAATTAATAAATAAATGATATATTTAAACAATTGATCGAAAATTTATTCATTCCTATGATTTTGTTCTTTTACTTACAAAGACTTTGTTCATTACTCTAAGAAAGTGCCTAAAGATAAGTAAATTTTCAAAAATGAAAAATATAGTTTTTGAAATGCCGGAATAAATTCCCTATCTCTGAATTCCTCTCTATGTTTATATTTCTTTTATGTGCATCTTAGTTATATGTCTAAATTTAAAATTAAGGTAATAATAATAACTAAGTTAGTGAGAAAGACCTCGCAATTCTTTTTTGAATGTTATACTAATTAAAATTTTTATACAATATCCAAGAGAAAACTAATCATCTGGAAAACATGAATTCTCGCTTGTTTCAGAATTTAGCGTCACACCCGATGAGTATATATATATATAAACATCGGTAGTACAAAGTACAATTCAGTTTGAAAACGTAAAACACGTTTTTAATTTATAAGGATTTCTTTCGCATCCGCCAACAAATTCCATGTTTACGATCCAGTCTTAAGCAACATCTACAGAAAAGTATGCACGTGACGTCACTATCACAGAACAATGCACTAATCCAGCATAAAACGATGTCGTCGTTCAAGAAATTTGAAAAAAAAAAGGATCTAACGATTTATTATGTTTGTAACATTAATATAGATACATGCAATTAAATATGCTATAATATGATAGCTGCATGTTTTAATAGGAATTATAAATTCAATTTGTTTTTCAACACAGTGTGTGTATTAATTACATTTTTTTTCAGCTTTTATGGCAAAATGTCAACCAAAAGGTATAATAATCTACTATCTTCCAATTGTTTTTTCTTTACTTTCTACAAAAATGGCATACTTCACTTGCCAAAATACTAATTAAAAAAAAAAATCGTTAAAAACTACAAAAAATTAATATCTCAAAAATGAATCGAGATTAAGTTTTCAAACAAGTTGAATTTAAAAGTATTTTTTTCCCTATGCGACGGTGTAAAAATTGAAAATGTGCATTGCTTAGAAGTTATTGCAGTAGAGATTATCCCGAACAATGAAACATTTGCTTTGTTTTAAAGCTGATTTATATAACGGAATGTTATTTTTTTAGATACGAGACTATGGCCGAAAGAAATAGCATATGGGGGGTTAATAAGAGGAAATTTCCTTTTGGCAAAGAAAGATCTTTACAAAAATCTGTATACCTTAACTTAACACAACAAGATATGCGTGGTTCATTTTTGTATAACTTAATTTTAATACCTAAATGACATCTTTCGAATAAATTTACCCTTTTAGAAACTAAATTAAGAGAAGATTTTATTTATTTTAAAATAATTTGTTTTGTAAGTTCTAGTGCCATTGAGTCCTTTCGGCATTTACGAATATAAGTACGTTGAACCCTTAAAGGGTTAAAACAAAATGAAAATAGAGCATATTCATACAACTTTATCGTACTATTTGAAGTAGTATTATTTCACCAGCAAAGAACGATATCAACGATGGCTTTCTTTTCATCAAAAATATGTAACGCGTGTTAAAAAATTCATTACAAATAAAACGAAATAGTGCATTAGACAGCAAGAAATCATGTACAAAGACTAATATCTATATTAGAAAGGTAAATTTTCAAAATAAAATAGACGCAATTTCTGGAGACTTTTTCGACTGTTAATTGCTGGTACTAGGCCATTATGCAAGTATCGCCTTTAATAAGTTTCAAAATTTTAAATATATGCATAATTGATAGTACATAAAAATGATTGTTCATATTATTAGTGAAAAATCAAAAAAATAAAAAAAAAATTACAGTAAATTTAAAAAGTCTATTAGCGTTTTCAATTTAAAAAACATAAGGGGTAGAACCCCGCCAATCCGAAATTTCGAAATTTTTTTCAATTCTCCATCGAAAGTTAGCTTAAGTAAGTTTAACTTAAATAATATTTTTTTCATAACTGTAGTTTTGTCATATAATGGAATTTAACTATCATAATCATATTGTTTTAAAAAAAAAATTAAATGAGTTAAGGTCCGATTTTCAGATAAAAAGTTTAATACTTACCGATGAAGACGGCTAATAAAATAGCGGGAGTAAGATTGGAAAATGTTGTGGACGACAAATTTCTACCAGTATATATATGTTCGAAAACAATAGAAAAAACAAAATAAAAATATTATATTAATAATTGTGCTTATGCAATAGGTTAAATTGCTGAAATACATTTATTGTGGCGTTGTGTATTTCGTAAAATTCGATTATTCTAGTGAATAAATTAGTTCTCTTCAAATAATGGTAGATTTTTTTTTTTTGGCGTTTGCGTTTGCTCATTGTTTACGCATTCAGCAGGAAATGACTAGTTTTATTATTTTATATTTCAACATTCTGTTTTAGATATTTAATGAAATCCCTTGCAAAACAATGGATGTTATTGAATTTTAAACTAAATTTTTAAGAATTGCAATATCACCCTCTTCCTTTTTTTGGGGGTTTTACCAGGAAATTAATTAAAATTTCCAGATTATGCAAGTCTTATTATTTATATTTCAACATTTCTGATCATTCCTACTGTTTTAGATATTTAATGAAATATCTTGTAAAACAATGGATTTTATTGAAGTTTAATCAATTTTTTTATGAAATGCAATATCACACCCCCCCTTTTTTGGGTTTGTACCAGGAAATAAATTAAAATTGCCAGATTATGCAAGTCTATTACGCTTGATGTGTGCATTACTCAAGGAGATTAGAGAGAAAATAAATGTGTAAAATAAACACAATAGTTAATGAAAATTTTATTTAATTAATCAATAGAAATTATTAATTGGGGAAATGATGTTTGTTTCAGTTAATGCACACAGCTCTTGCACAAAATACCTTATATCAGTGTAATTAAGGTATCTGCCTACATCAAATTGACTGTTTTGGTGAAATTTTTCGAATTTTTCTTTATTGTTTTATATGAAAGAGCATTCTTTTATGATTCCAAATCTGTTTTAATTTTATTCCTACTATTATTAGAAAAGGAGTTATGGCAATTTAAATAAACATGAAAATGGCAATTTTTGTGAAATTTTTCTACATTTTTTAAATTGTTTTTTATGAAAAAAGAATCTATTACGATTCAAAATCACTTTAATTGATCAGCTTTAATTTATAATTCATGATATTTATTACTTTTACTTGTATTCGAACAATTAGGAGTATCAGTTGAACAAAATATGATCACAAACTATTTTAAAATTGATGATGAGCGAATAAAATATTCAAAAGTCACTTGCTATCCTCTGCAAAACTTACCTGGAAAACAAAAAGAGCTACTAAGAAGTTAAAAATGGTTAAATATGAAGTTAAAAATGGGTTTGAATATAAATGTGGTGCATTTTAAGTGTATAAATTAAATATATTAGATTTTTACAAGAAAATACATGTATGCGATTTCTGGAAAATTATTTTTTCATTATTTCTATGCTCAGTAAGCTTCATTACATAAAAAGTTCTAAAGATATTTCAGTAAAATTTTGTAAGTATGCTTTCAATGTCACTCACTATCCTCTGAAGTAGGATCTAAGCTATATTTGATAATTTAATTATTTTATAGGCTTTCGAATATGAAAAAATGGTAATTTTTACTAAAATATTGTTGTAGCGTATATTGGGTTCTTTTGATCTTATGGTTAGACAACTTCAAACTCTTGCTTATAGAAAAGTAGAAAATAATTTATTTACAGAACTTCAGAACAACAGAGTCTTCGAAACTCACAAATATTACAAGATATTCCAAAATAACTGTTTAAATCTATCGAACAAGTACAAATATAGGTCGCAGGGACTCTTTATACAATGTCTCAACACTATATCACATTCAAAACAACGTAGATAAAACTCAATACATCAAGCAAACTTGCTTAAACCTAGAAGTTCACTCTATGACTGACTGGTAAATAATAATCACAGCTCGCATCGCTTCTCTTCTTATATAGGTTCGGAGCATGTGCTAGAAATTTCTAGAACCTACTCGAAAAAATCCACGGAACAACAAACAATGTATCAGTATATCTAAGGGGGGTTACCAGAGAGGAAAGGGTTACCATCGCCCACAATCGCCAAGTTTGTCGCCAACTTGGCGATATATCGCCAAATTTGGCGACAAAAATTAGTCGCCAAAAGTGACGCCAACTTGGCGATATCTTCATCATTTCGCCAATCTGCCGTAGACATACACTGAAAATAATGGACAAGTTTGCTTGATAACAGAGACAATGTAACAAAAACTAATATAAGTAAAGGAATGGAGCTTAATAAGATTATTTACATTATTTTACAGTACAAACACTAACTATTTACAAAATTCGTAACACTACCCCCTCCTCAAAGACTGCACGTCCCGGGCAGTGCAATCCTTGAGTTAGAGGAGAACACTTAAAATAAATAAACAAACAAATAAATAAATAAATAATAACAATAATAATAAAATTTACATAAATAAGAACTAATTACTATTTACATATTTACAAAAAGTGACTTTCATGACCATGGTCTAAAATTCTAGTTTTGAATTTCTAATCACTTTGGCCAAAATAAGGGGCTAGCCGGTTATAGTGTACGACCTTGGGTTTGGCGTGTGGCGATTTTCGTATGCGTACGACGACGTCATTCAGCCTGTTGACGACTATGTAAGGACCGTCCCAGTTTCTTTGTAATTTTGGCGACAGTCCCTTACGACGTATCGGATTCCACAACCAAACTTTGTCACCTTCGTTGAACTCATGTCCTGTTGCCTTTGTGTCGTACCGTGTCTTCATCTTTTCCGTTGCCAGTCCGATTCGGTTCCTCGCTAGACGATGAATCTCCTCAATCCGCGCCTGGAGTTTATCGACATATTCCTCAGGCGATGAAGGAGCATCAGGAGGACGGCCAAACAAAAGATCAGCAGGCAGACGAAGATCACGACCAAAGAGCATTTGAGAAGGGGAGTAACTAGTGGCCTCATGAGTGGCACTCCTGTAGGCAAGCAGGAAAAGAGGCAATTTCTTGTCCCAGTCCTGTTGGTCTCTAGACACCAGGAGAGAGAGGCTATTTAAGATTGTACGATTGAACCGCTCCACCATGCCGTCCGATTGCGGATGTAGAGGTGTAGTTCGAGTTTTGTTCATGCCGAGTAGTCCGCACATTTCCTTAAACACAGCCGAATCAAAATTTCTTCCTTGATCAGAATGGATTTGAAGAGGAACTCCGTATCTGGAAACCCAGTGTTGAACCAGCATGTCTGCTACGGTTACCGCCTCTTGATTAGGAATGGCGTAGGCTTCAGGCCACTTAGTGAAGTAGTCCATGACAACGAGGATGTACTTGTTGCCATCAAATGTTCTAGGAAGAGGACCCAGGATGTCTAGAGCAATTCGTTCGAAAGGAGCTCCTACATTATAACGTTGCAATCGTCCACGGGTGCGCCTCTTTGGACCTTTACGTGCTACACAGGTGTCACAAGTTCGACACCACTTCTCCACATCACTGCGAACATTATTCCAGTAGAAACGCTCTCGAACCTTTTGCAGGGTCTTCATTACACCAAAATGACCTCCTGTGGGACTACCATGAAGTTCTTGAAGGACCATAGAAATTCTCGACTTAGGGAGTAGTAGTTGCCATCTACATGTCTTTCCATCGTCAGACTCCCATTTTCGGTACAAGATGCCGTTCTTCAAATGTAAGGAATCCCAGAGAGCCCAATAACGTTTAGTCGTAGGATGGTAATGGGCCATGTCTTGCCAGCTGGGCTTCCTGTTGGACTCCTCTTTCAGCTCTAGAATTGGCTTAATTTCAGGATCAGCAAGTTGATCTTTACGCAGGCTCTCGTCACTCCACGGATCTTGCGATGATGTAGACCCAGTTGTAACTTGTCTTACTATAGGACCTTTGACATTAAATTTCTTCTCAGCCCGGTCGCAGTATCTACAATTCTCTGAGCAGGGTCTTCTTGAGAGAGCATCTGCATTTCCATGTGATGAGCCTTTTCGATGGCGTATCTCCATATCGTACTCTTGAAGCTTTTGTATCCACCTGGCTATCTGGCCTTCAGGGTTCTTAAAATTCAATAGCCAAGTTAGAGAAGCATGATCAGTTCGGATCAGGAACTTTCGACCGTAAAGATAGTGATGAAAGTGGTCTATGGCCTTCACTACAGCAAGAAGCTCTTTTCTTGTTACGCAGTAGTTTCGCTCGGCCTTTGACAAGCACTTGCTGAAATAGGCGATAACACGCTCCTGGCCGTCGATTTCCTGGGACAGTACAGCGCCAATGCTTTCGTTGCTTGCATCCGTATCAAGTATAAACTGTTTATCGATTTGAGGATACGACAGAATTGGAGTGGATGTCAAGGCCTCCTTAAGCTTTTCGAAAGCAGCGTCACATTCCTGTGTCCACATAAATTTTTGATTGGCTTCTGTTAATTTATGAAGTGGTCTTGCAATCATAGAGAAGCCTTTGACGAATTTTCTGTAATAGGTGCATAATCCTAGAAAACTTCGAAGCTGGTGAACATCTGCTGGACGACTCCAATTTTTCACGGCCGATATCTTCTCCGGATCAGTCCTAACTCCTTCCGCCGAAATGATGTGTCCAAGGTAGGCGACTTCATTGCGAAACAAACTGCACTTCGAAGGGCTTAACTTCAAATTAGCTTCCTTTAATTTTTGTAGCACACGCCTGAGGTTGTTCAGATGTTCATCAAAAGATTTTCCTATGATTATGATGTCATCTAAATAAACAAGACATGCTTCATACGACAGCCCCCGGAGAACCGTTTCCATAAGCCGTTCGAAAGTTGCAGGTGCGTTACATAGACCAAAAGGCATTACCTTGAATTGCCATAATCCTTGTCCCGTTGTGAAGGCAGTCTTCTCGCGGTCGTCGGGATGGATCTCTACCTGCCAGTAACCACTCTTCAGATCCAGAGTCGAGAACCAAGTGTTGCCCGCAAGTGTGTCGAGAGTGTCGTCGATCCTTGGTAGAGGGTAACTATCCTTTTTAGTGACGTCATTCAGTCGGCGGTAGTCTACACAAAATCTTGTTGAACCATCCTTCTTTCTTACTAATACAATGGGAGACGCCCATGGACTTGTCGATGGTTCGATGACGTCATTTTCTTCCATATCTTTAATTAAATTCTGCACCTCTTCTTGCTTGGCAAAAGGTAATCGTCTAGGGTGCTGTTTAATAGGAGAGTGATCTCCCGTGTCAATTCGGTGTTGTGCCATTTTAGTTCGTCCAAAGTCTTCAGATGTTTGGGAAAATAAACTTTGGAATTCTCTAATTAAACTTTCAGCAGCATCTCTCTGGTTTTGATCTAAATCCGTATTTTGTAACAAATCCTTGACTAAATTATCTGAAGATTTCTGAGAGTGATAGGAATTTTGACTTACGCACGTCACAGGAGCACATGATGCTATCACCTCTCCTTTCTTGATAGTCCTCGTCTTATCACTGATGTTAGCAATTCTGACTGGAATGGTCTTTTTCGAGAGGTCTACTACAGAAGAAGCCACCAATACTCCTGCTTGTGTACTATTGTCTACTGGATAATCTATATGGCCAAATCGGTAATTAGTTTCATTTTTAATTTCAGCTGGAACTAAAAATTCTGTTCTTGGATCTAGATTAATGTCTTCTTTGGCTATTACTATTTGTTTACATTCAATTTCGTTATTTAATCCAAAAAGACTTATTTCTTCAAATTTTGAGATCATTTTGTTATTTTTGAAATCAAGTCTGAAGTCAAACTTCTTCAGAAAATCTAGTCCGATTAAGCAAGGATCTGTTATGTCAGCCACATATGCCGTATGGTAATATTTCGTTCCTCCAAAGTTGATAGTTAAATTGACCTTTCCATATATGCCAATCTTGTCGCCCGTCACAGTTTGCAGGGTAACGCATGGTGGAGTCCAGATGAGTTTACATTTCAATTTTCGAGCCAAATCTTCTCTTATTATTGTCACATTGGCTCCTGTATCGACAATCATACGGCACTGAATTCCGTTAATAAAGCCTATCACATATAATTCGTTATCACCGCCGCTC
Source organism: Maratus speculifer (assembly GCA_964019185.1). Lineage (NCBI taxonomy): Eukaryota > Metazoa > Arthropoda > Arachnida > Araneae > Salticidae > Maratus > Maratus speculifer. The sequence continues at coordinate 440,861,629 of OZ025293.1, forward strand.
ATTTTTGATATCTGGAGGATCTTCAGGTGGGGCTTTTCATTCTCTGGCAACCTCCGCCCCGCGAGATGGCCAAAATTTAGTTTCCCTGCTGACTGTTTGAATTTATCTCACGTTCGTGGATTTTGGGGCAATTTCTTCGGAGATGTCCTGTATCACCGCATCCCCAGCACGTAAGATTCTGTCTTCTTGAGCTTGTTCTTCCGTATTTCAAAGCTTCAAGCTCTTGATTTATTTTCCTAATTTCTTTCAAGATGTCGATTTCATTGTCTGAGCTTTTGTTCACCGTTGCCCCTCGGACTGAATGACGATCTCTTCGGCTGGCTTGTGTAGCTGCTTCCAACTTTAAGGCATATAGTAGTGCAGCCTTTAAATCCTGTACATCTGCCATTCGTACCCCTCTTTGCACTTCTGGATCTTTTATTCCGTTTACAAAATATTGCAGTGAGAGCATTTCCCGTACATTTGTTGGACAGTCACTGAATGCTAAATTTGCAAGTCGTTCAATTTCCGAGGCAAACTCTTGAAGGGTTTCACTCGATTTTTGATGGCGGCTCTTCATTTGTATTCTCGTATAATCCTTGAAGAATTTTTCGCCGAATCTCATTTCAAGTGCACAACTTAGAGTCTCAAAATTGAGTTGCGTCATATCGGGCAATGTTTGCAGCACGTCGGCGGCTTCTCCTCTTAAAGATGCTGCCAGTTGACAAGCTTTCACCTCGTCACTCCATTTGTTCGCTTCAGCTACAATAGTGAATTGGGTCTTGTAAACTTGCCAGGAACTCTTTCCATCGTATGTCGACAGCTTAATGTGCACGGGAGAAGCAGGCGGATTCCTAAATTCTTCATAATTACCACTAGACGCTGAAAGTTTCTTCTCAAGATCTTGTACTTTTTTATTTAGCTTTTCATCTACTTCACCTAGTATTTTCTCTTCAACGTTACTGATTTTCTCTTCAACGTTACTGATTTTCTCTTCAAAGTTACAAACTTCATTCTGAATTTTCTCTTCTACTTCCGCCATTTTCTCTTCTACCGAGCCTATTCTTCTCTCTACCGATGAGAACTTTTCTTCTAAAGTTTTCTTCATTTCTTCTTGGCCTTTATTAATCTTTTCAGTCACATCTTCTTGGCATTTGTCAATTTTATTTGTCAACTGTTCCATTCTTTCTTCGTTTTTATTCATTTTTTTCGCCAACTCTTCTTGGCCTTTATTCATCTTTTCCGCCAACTCTTCTTGGCCTTTATTCATCTTTTCCGCCAACTCTTCTTGGCCTTTATTCATTTTTTCTGCCAACTCTTCTTGGCCTTTATCAATTTTATTTGTCAACTGTTCCATTCTTTCTTCGTTTTTATTCATTTTTTCCGCCAACTCTCCTTGGCCTTTATTCATCTTTACCGCCAACTCTTCTTGGCCTTTCGTCAATTCTGCCTTTATTCCATTAATAGCTTCTAACAGTTCTTTCAGTTGACCGTCCATTGTTCTTGTTTTCGCCATAAGATCCCGACTCCTGACACCAAATGTTGTAGCGTATATTGGGTTCTTTTGATCTTATGGTTAGACAACTTCAAACTCTTGCTTATAGAAAAGTAGAAAATAATTTATTTACAGAACTTCAGAACAACAGAGTCTTCGAAACTCACAAATATTACAAGATATTCCAAAATAACTGTTTAAATCTATCGAACAAGTACAAATATAGGTCGCAGAGACTCTTTATACAATGTCTCAACACTATATCACATTCAAAACAACGTAGATAAAACTCAATACATCAAGCAAACTTGCTTAAACCTAGAAGTTCACTCTATGACTGACTGGTAAATAATAATCACAGCTCGCATCGCTTCTCTTCTTATATAGGTTCGGAGCATGTGCTAGAAATTTCTAGAACCTACTCGAAAAAATCCACGGAACAACAAACAATGTATCAGTATATCTAAGGGGGGTTACCAGAGAGGAAAGGGTTACCATCGCCCACAATCGCCAAGTTTGTCGCCAACTTGGCGATATATCGCCAAATTTGGCGACAAAAATTAGTCGCCAAAAGTGACGCCAACTTGGCGATATCTTCATCATTTCGCCAATCTGCCGTAGACATACACTGAAAATAATGGACAAGTTTGCTTGATAACAGAGACAATGTAACAAAAACTAATATAAGTAAAGGAATGGAGCTTAATAAGATTATTTACATTATTTTACAGTACAAACACTAACTATTTACAAAATTCGTAACAATATGTACTTTTTTACATATTTTGAAAGTTTTTGCCTATTTTTGAAGATATTGTAAAACTTCTAGTTCAGTGTACAGATAAGTGTAATAGAAGTATGCAGCATAAAGGAAAATGAAATATACTTATTTGAATTGAGTGTACGCTGTGTGGCGTAAGCATGATATTTTGCTAGGAATGAAAAATTCAAATCGTGCCTCGCTATACACAGCAAAACTTACCAGGAAAACAAAAAGAGCTACTAAGAAGTTAAAAATGGTAAAAAATAAATTTAAGGAAGAGTTAGAAAATACATGTGGTGCGTAAAAATTAAATATTGTAGTTTCTTACCTAAAAAGAAATCCTTAAATGCGATTTCTGGAGAATCAATTTTTTTGTTATTTCTATGTGCGATAAACTTCATTACAAAAAATTTTTTAAAGATATTTCAGTGAAATTTTGTAAGAATGCTTTCCATATCACTCACTATGCTCTGAACTAGGATCTAAGCTATATGTGACAATTTAATTATTTTATAGGCACTCGAATATGAAAAAATGGTAATTTTTACTGGAAAAAATGTACTTTTTTACATATTTTGAAAATTTTTGGTTATTTTTGAAGATATTCCAAAACTCCTAGTTCAGTGCACAGATAAGTGTAATAGAAGGGTGAAGCATAAAGGAAATTGAAATATATTTATTTGAATTGAGTGTATGCTGTCTGGCGTAAACGTGAAATTTTGCTAAAAAAAAACAGTAAAAAACCCCGATTTTTTAAAATATTAAAAAGATATTGCTAGGATTTTATGTTTTCTTATCATTCTGTAATACAATAGAACTAAAAATTATTATAATTTTTCTAAACTGTCTTTTAAAAAAAGTGCTCCGAACGTAGGCAGATACCTTAACAGCTATAGAAATTTTTATTACCTTTTATAGGTCCAGCAGTTTATACTGACGTACCTTTATTTTACGGAAATACTGAAGTGATTTCAAAACCTTTTTTACGATTCCGAACTTCAAAAGGAGAAAATAGAACTCTTATAGTCTTCACTTAAAAAAGAAATGTGTAAATTAGATAATTTTTACACATACATATATGTAATATTTTAAAATTAAACGCTTGTCATAAAAATTACACATTTTTTCCCCAATATTTACCTGTTTTTATGTGTATTTAGCTTATGAAACTAAGTACGTAATTTGTTATTACTTGATAAACTCAGGCAAATGTGTAAATGTAGAAAAATGCATAGTTTTACACGAATTGGAGTGTTATTATCATTTAAGCATTATTTTTTGTACACAGATAAGTCTATATATTTTTTAAATCACCCACTTATCATAATAAACGGTCAAGTGTGAGTATTACTCGCGCTTTGAGTGTTTCGTATAGTAAATATATGAATTATTAACTCCTTAGGAACGAAAGATTGCTATACTTCCCACTTAAGCTTCTCAAAATCCTTCGTTATTCCCATCAGTTATTTTTAGGTGCGTTCGTAATTATGTAAATACGTAGTACCTATTGTTGTCGCTCAGTCCGTCCGTCCGTCTGTCTGTCTGTCTGTCCGCATATAACAATGCAAAACTACCCAACGGAATCGTTTGAAATTTAAAATACATAATTATAACACAATTTTGTCGAGTCATTTCAAATTTTATGAAAATCGGATGGATAGATCAATTACAGGGACAATCAAAAGGATTCCGTTACATTACGGTCAATGTGGAAAAAAGTTTCAAATGCATTTTGATCGTTTGAAATTTAAAACATATAATTATTGCGTAATTTTGTCGAGTCATTTCAAATGTTATGAAAATCAGATGCATAGATCAATTACAGGGACAATCAAAGGGATTCCGTTACATTACGGTCAATGGGGAAAAAAGTTTCAAATGCATTTTAATCGTTTGAAATTTAAAACATATAATTATTACGTAATTTTGTCGAGTCATTTCAAATGTTATGAAAGTCGGATGCATAGATCATTTACAGGGACAATCAAAAGTATTCCATTACATTACGGTCAATAGGAAAAAAGTTTCAAATGCATTTTAATGATGTTACACTCATTCGAACATAATAGACTTGGCATGAATCTATAAAATATAAACTAAACTATGCATTCTGTACAATCTATGATGCAAAGAATTTTTATTATTAAATTACAGGGCCACACAAATGTATTCCACTACATAATGATATACGGGGAAACTTTGTTTGAGGCGTGTTTTAATTATATTCAACTATTTCACATTTTATGAATAAGATATACGTTGCTGAGGTGTAATAAAAATTACTTCCTGCATATTTACAGAAACACAAAGATTTCGACTACTATACTGTATCCGAAGTACGCTCTACTATATCAGCAAGATCTGAATATTTTTAAAACTTCGCTATTGTACGAACGCATCTCATTTGCTACGTTCACGTGCAATTCCCAACTTGTTTATACTGTAAAGTTTACCATATTTTATCGAAGCATTTTCACTATTGAAATACAGATTTTTTTCTTTTTCTTTCTTTCTTTTCTTTTCTTTCTTTCTTTTTTTTTTTTTTTTTTTTTTTTTTTTTTTGAAAAACCGATGGTAAAAGATTAAAAATTATCCAAAGTGCTCTCGTCGCGGAGAAGTTAATTGTATTAAAAAAAAAGTTGCTAAAAGAATAGTAAGACTGTAAAAAACGATACAACGTATAGGGTTTGGTGCTGTATATACTAAAAAAGTATGAATAGGTATACCAAAAAAGTTCAAAGAGATATTAAGCCTAAATAATGTTAAATATTGCTATTCTAGGTAACTTTTTTTAATCAAATCCTTATCAATTTATTATGAATTAAATTCGTTACTGAGAATAAAAAATAGAGCATATTTAAACTTCCTTAACCTTTTCATAAAACAAAATTCAGCATAGTAATAATCTTTTCTTTTAACAGTGTAGCTTACACAAAACCATTGTTCAACGTTAAAACTTGGCATTCTGCTAAACATGCTTCAAATGGAGGTCTGAAAATTGCAACGCGTTTTTCTAGTCCGTGCCGCGTTTTTCTAGATAAATTTTTAATTAACTTTTAAAGACACAGGAGACGTACTGAGAGGCCCACTCAATGCAAACATCTCACAGAATATTTATTTAATTAATTCTAATTAAATTAGTCTATTTTAAACAATTTAATGTTTACCGCTTTTGTATGACTACTAGGTATTATATTGTAAAAATATATCATTAAAACTTGTTACTTAGGATTTGAAAGCTGATGATACAAAAAGTACGCCGCCCCTATCATTATGCATGTCCGAACCTATCTTGTCTTTAAAAGTAAATATATCAGCTAATTATCTACGATTTTTTTCGAAATTCATTTTTAACAATGCCTTTATACTTCTACTACGTTAGGTACCACCAGTGCTCTTCAATACTTTTGCTGAATGTCTGAAAATCGAAATTTGTGTGCAACAGAAAAATGCGATTTTCTCGAAAATCGTGCGATCTTGAGTAATCGCTACAATTTTTCTGCAAAGTTTAAACTAACATCTAATTTTTTTTCATAATTTTAGTTTCAGTAATTTCAGAATTAGATGGGGGGTGGAGATATAGTTTTGCACTACATTTTTAACCATATCGCTGAAAATATAATACCTGAAATTGAAATACGTGTATTTTTGAGTTCAGCATTACAAAAGTTTTGAAACAAAGCCTTACACGATATACAGAAAAAAGATGTTTTTCAAATAACTTATTAAATATTCACAGATATATTTAGGATTAGTTGTAGAGGGGCTTATTAATCTACAGATCTTATAAGGTAGGAAGCATCTTAACACTATGAAGCAGTATCCAAAAATTGAAGTAAATCGGTTAATTCCGCAAAAAAATCTATTTACCTAAATTAGGAGGGGGTACTCCCACCGATCCCCCATTTATACTTATCCAATGAATTCCCAAAACAAATCAGGGAAGCGTCTTATCAGAATGAAACAATATACAAAATTTGAAGCAAATCGGTAAATTCCACATGAATAAAACCGTTAACCTAAATTAAGGGGGGGGGGTTACCTCTCCTCTTAGACTTATCCAATGGATTCGCAAAGCTAATCATGGAGATGCCCACATCATAATGATCCTATGTCTAAAATTTGAATGAAATCTGATAATTCTGCATGAAACACCCATTTATCTAAATTAAAGGCGTGGGATTAGATCCCCGTTCCTTCTGCTTATACTTATTCAATAAACTCCTAAAACTAATCATGGCGGTGCCCTCATCAGAACGATCTTATGTTTAAAATTTAAACAAAATCTGATAAATCTGTATGGAAAAGCCATTTATGGAAATTAAGGGTGGGGTAATTAGCTCCCCGTTCCTTCTCTTTAAACAATCGACTAATAACTAATCACGGAGGCTCCTCATCAGAATGATCGTATGCCTCAATTTTGAACGAAAAGTGATAATTCTGCATGAAAAACCCGATTATATAAATTAAGAAAAGTGGTATTATTCCCTGTTCTTCCTCTTATAATTATCGAATGAACTCCCAAAATTAATCTGGGAAAGGCCTTATCAGAATATACCTATATCCAAAATTTCAAGTGAATCGGGTATTTTTATCATGAATTATCGTGTTACGCATGCACATACATACATACAGAACGAATGGGCACATAAGCTCTGAGACTTTGAGAGCGTGTGAGCTAAAAACTCTGAATATATTTTTTTTTACCTTTTCAGAATAAAGTTTTGGATTCGTGAAAATTTTCAAATTCCGGTTTTCGACGGATACTTTATATGTTTTACGAGTCAGAGAACCGATAAACCTGATTTTACAAAATGTCTGTTTGTGAGTCTGCCTGAGTGTCTGTATGTGACAAAAATATTAATAACACTCTGTCTCAAGAACTAATGAACGGAATTCAATAAAACATTAGATACAATTTGTTCCTGATATAAACTGGTGCTAGTTGCTTTTTGGTGTATGTCTCCCAATATTATGCGGCATTATGATTATCGCAACAGTTCTATCTCAAGAACTAATGCACGGAATTTCATAAAATTTCAGATTTGTTTAATTGTAAATTAGTTAACATCCTGTTGTAAAATAGTGACACATTTAGAAATTATAGTTTTAACGGAAGGATATAAAATTGGAAGACCTGACTAGGGTAGCAATTTGGAATCGAACCCTGTTTTGCATTTTTTAATCATTCAATTACCTATTGAGTTATAAGCGATTTTGGTCACGTAACAAACACGTTTTCACCCCTGTTTGAATGGTTATTCTTCTTTAGCAGAGAAATTCAGTTAAAAACATCCATACAAATTGACACAATTTTCTGAAAGATCTATTACATTTGAAAAAGTATGGGAAAAAGAGTGCGGTTAGATGGTTTCTGAGCACCTGAAACTTTTATGCTTTTTCGAACAAAAATAAATTAAAATACATGTCATAAAGTTGCCTTTTTAGATTTAATAGTATAAATATTTACATTTGAAAATATGAATTTTTAAATAAAAGTTACATCATTTTTTTTTAAATTTTTACTTTAAATATTTCATTTTTTAATTGATATTTTTAAAAATGCTGAATCGAAATTCAAATTTAAATATTTTTGTTTATTTAAATATAAAAAAAAAATAAAAAAATAAATAAAAATGAAAATGAAATTCTGCAAATAATATTTTAAGTTATAACGATTTTAAATTACCCCACTTTTTTTAATAAATTTTCATTTTTTTTTTAATTACCAGTTAAATGAAAACAGGTAAATGAAACATTTTCAGTTTCGTCATTTGATTTTGTTTACAAATCTTGTTAATCATCATAACATATATAGTTAATCATCATAAAAAAAAATAAAAATTTCACTGAGTAAATAAAAATTATTTAAAAATGTGCCCTGGACCCCCTTAAAGCTGAGACTTTGATGTAATGCATAAAAGAAAAAAGAAACCACATATGTGGGACTTTATGTCCCACATATGTGTTTTTTTTTACAACATTGTTACAAAGTTTGTATGTAAATAGAACTTTGACAAGATTTTATATCTAGAGATAGCTAAAAAAGGGACTGTACGTTGTACAGTTTTCGAAAAGGTAAAAACTAGTCCAGTTGCAGGTCGTCTTTAGCTATCCTATGCAAAAAGAAATCATGTAAAAATATTAAAATTTGAGCAAGATATTTAAAAATGACGTCTCCATAGATTTAACATTATCATACGGGTCTTTTTGGCTGACTCGAGTGGCGTCTTAACTGTGGTAGTTTGTATCCAGAAATTTTAAATACCCGCCTGGAAAAATTCAATTTCACGAGTAAGAAAAGTTAACAAACATTATTTTTTCGATAATTGCAAACTTGCTAAATTTTTGTCAAAAATACTCTTGGTTTATCCAATTTTATTGCTTCGCTGTTATTTTAAAAATGTACTTTATTTGTCCGCATTTCTGACGTGCGAATCATAGTGGGCATTTAATTTTCTGCCATGTCCCTGTAAAAAAAAAGAACTTCACGCTGCAAAACAGTTACGTTTAATTTCCGCATTTGTAGTAAATCAGAGGAAATTTTAAATTAAACCTTCCCATCGTATACACCGGAATCAGCCCAGTGGTTGTTTATAAAGTTGCGGATATACATTTGTTACGGTAAAAATTGTAAGTTCCTTAAAAACATAATACTGAAAGATACTTCTTTAAAATGATTAAATAAACTATATCTAAGAACTAACTTGTGTTTATAAGAATGGAAATTAATTCTCCTTAATTTAACTTTTTAAAATTCTTTAAATTTATTTTAAAAGAGTTATAACACATGCATTAATACATGCTCAAAACAATTAAAGGATATTTGAAGTTTTATATAAAATAAAGATATAAACGAATTTTTTTTTTTGCCGAAAATAGAAGAAGAGAATCACAAATGCAAATTTTTCTGGTTTTCAAACTGTGGAGTATGCAAATTTTGAGTTCGACGTCAAAAACGTCGCTTCAGCGGCAGCGAATGAAATTTGACTTTCAACTGGATAAAAGAGAATGAAGACAAGGATGATCGGCATTCAGTGATTGCTTTGTTTCGATGAGTACGATGTCTCAGCGAAGTCATTTGACAGATTCAGAAGCTTAGAGAATTGTTGGTAGGTTAGAAGGGAGCCAAACTCAAGCCGAAGTAGCACAAGCCATTGGAGTGTCACAAAGTGTCATTTCCAGGATCTGGAACCGCTTTTTGGAGAGTGGATGTGAAGGCCGAAGACCAGGGCAAGGTCGTAGACGGGCAACAACGCCCAATGAAGATCGTTATTTAGCGTTAACAGCTTGGAGACACCGAAACATGAACGCTACTCTTCTCCAACAACACCTTTGCTCGGCTACAGGCACCACGATTTCAACTGAGACTGTCCGAAACCGGCTCCATTCTGTAGGTCTGCATGCTCGCCGACCGATGGTATGTGTTAGATTAACATCAAGGCATCGTCGCGACCGCAGGGAGTGGGCAACCGAGCATGTCAACTGGAGGAGAAATGAATGGAGCAATATTCTGTTTTCTGACGAGTCCCGTTTTTCTGTGCATCCGGATAATAGGCGTATTTTCATCTGGAAGGACCGTGGCAGTAGGAATAATCCTGCGTTCGTGCACGAAAGTGTCAGATTTGGCAGTGGAGGAGTGTTGGTGTATGGTGGCATCTCCATTGACGGGCGCACTAACCTCTACATCATTCGAGATGGAGCTCTGACTGGTCGCCGATATAGGGATGAGATCCTCAGACCTATTGTAGTCCCTTACGCTGCAGCAATCGGAGATAACTTCATTTTAATGGACGATAACTGCAGGTCACATCGTGCGAACCTCGTGGAGGATTTCCTTTTCGAGGAAGGAATCGTTCGAATGGAATGGCCAGCGTGTTCTCCAGACATGAATCCAATCGAGCACGTTTGGGACGTTCTAGGAATACGAGTTTCTGGCCGCCAACAACCCCCACAAACTCTCCAAGAACTGAAAAGAGCTCTTCTGGAAGAGTGGGGCAGAATACCCCAACTCGTCATTAATAGCCTCATTGAGTCCATGCCTCTAAGGTGTTCAACGTTGCTGGCCGCCCGTGGAAACCATACCTCCTACTGAAAATTACTTTCTTTGAAGAATACACCTTTTCTTATTCTTTTTTTCTCATATGCCCAAATTGTGTTTTTTTCCTTTTGTACACAAATGCACAATAAAATGCATTTTTTTTCTGCCAAACATGTGTAACTTATTCTCATATAACTTACTATTCTGTCGACCATGTATGAAGCAGCTAAAAAGTTTCCCAGATGCAAAATCCACCTAAAACTGCAATATTCTTTAATTGTTCTGAGCAGTGTACTACAAAGGAATGAGTCCAATTCTATTAATTTGTTGAAACACTAGACACAAAGTTGACAAACAACAATTGATTGCGGCGGAAATAAATAAATATTAATAATAAAAAAAAACTTAAATCTTAACAGAATTTTAAGTACATCAGAAATAAATTTTATCAGCATAATTAATTATACAAATGAATAGTTTTGTTTTCTGAAATATGTTTGCAAATATTTTCATAATTGGTAATTCAGACAATTATACATGAGATTTAAAATGTATTTATTATATTTCTCAGAACAAATATTTCATGAAAGTAAGTGGACAATTTTATAACTAATTTTCGTTTCTTTTCTTTATGCGAGATATTTTTTATATTTAAAAATGTAATATCACGAAATACACTTAGTTTTTAGAAACCAAATGTTATTTTAGGGTTCCTTTTAGGGTTACTTAAAAAGTGAAAAAGAAACTCCTCCTATGTCTGTCTGTCACTTCTTCTTTACCCGTAAATTGCCGAATATTGAAAAAGGGGAAGTAATAAAGACTAATGACCCGCATATTTACAAATTATTAAGCAGTCATAAATATATATCGGGAAAATGCGGATTAGCTAATTAAGTTACTTGAAATTTTTTTTTCTATTGTCTATCATGTGATGTAAAGTGTAAAAGCTTTCGTAACTCTGATCTCAAAGATACATTTCTCTTAATTTTAGGTAATACATTTTCAGAGATATCGTCAAAAATGTAGTGCAAAAATACGTCTCCCTCCCCATCTATTTCCGTGTCTACTGAAACTAAAATTCTAAACAAATTAGCGGTCGTAGACGTTAATTTAAACCTTTCAGAAAAATTATAAAATCTTAATTGCCCTAGGTCACAAAGTTTTTGAGAAAAGTGTATTTTTCCTCTACACACATATTTAGATTTGCGGGCATTCAGCAAAAGTATTGAGGAGCGCTGGAGGTAAATATCGTAGCAGAAGCAAAAAAAAAAAACATTGTTGATAAAGATTTATTTGAAGTCGTCGGTAATTAGTCGAGGTATTAATTCTTAATGACACGAACTGTTTGGACATACATAATAATAAAGATGGCGTAGTATAAGTAATGTCGGATTTTAAAGACTAGAAAAAAGTTTTAATGATATATTTGTGTAATGCAATGCCCAAGTGCAGTATAAAGGCAATAAACGTCAAATTGTTAAAAACAGAGTAGTTTAATAAAAATTAGTTGCATAAATAGAATGGGATTCTATAGGCATTACTAGTTTGCAGTAAATGGATGTCTCAATACGCCTCTCTTGTCTTTATTTAATACATCTATCTTTATTTAATACATATAGTTATTTGATATACCTGGAAAAACGTGACATGGACCAAGGCGGCGTTGAAATTTTACTGCCTTCTTTTGAATCGCTCTTTGCATAGTGTCAAGCTTAAAATTTAAACAAGTTACCAGGGAAGAGTCTATTACTACTTTAAATTCAGTTATATGAAACGCCAAATAAATTTTAAATATGCACTACTTTTATTGTCACTATCGAATTAAGTTCATAAAAAAAACTGATTAGGATAAGGTGAAAAAAAAATTATACAGAATAGCAATATCTGATATTATTTAGGCTTTATATCTCTTTAATCTTTTATAGTACTCCCACTCATACTTTTAGAATATATACAGCTATACCCAAAACTACATTGCATAGATTTGACAAAGATTTATTCTTTTAGCGATGATTTTTTGTAATAATACAGTTAATAATTCATGTATTTACTTTAAGGAACCCTTTAATCGCAAGTAGCATTCGCACTTTTCCGTTTATTAATATTTTAAAATACCCTTATTATTTTCTATACGTAAGTTTCTGGACTAACCCAACTTTAGGCTTTAGTAAACAACATGTCAAACGTAATTTTGCATTCAGTAAAAGTAATAAATATATCATCAATAGATAGATAGATATGATTTCTTCTCTTCGTTTTTTCACCCAGCAATAAATTCATATCGAAAATTTCAATCTATACTGATGAAAAACCTAATAATAGCTTTTTTATATTGTGAAATCTTATTTAATGAAAATAAATATCATCTACTATGGAACTATTATATAAGAACAATTCAATATAAAGATTGAGTTGTTAACGCATTTCAAATTTTTATACGTTTTAAACTTGGAAAATGTGTTTATGAAGCGTTTTTCGTCTAACTCTTGTTATGTCTGCATGTTTTCTATACAATAATAGCTGTAGCAGAAACATTAATAAGTTTCTCAAGTATTTCATGATGTTAATATTAATTAATATGATATTTTATATATTAAACGAGACTCGTTGTTATAGCAACTAAGTTGTTTTTCTTTTCTTTTTTTTACATTTTTTTTTATCTTACGAGATGTCAAAATTTAGGAGAAAAAAAAGCTGGCATCGGTTTTTTATCGAGCAGTTGAAAAAAAAGATTTTTTTTTTGGAATTTTATGTTTTTTCTTATCTATCAGTCTAAAGTTTTTTGGAAGAATTCTGTTAATTTTCGTGAAAAACATGACAAGTATTCAAAGATAACGCAGATAAAAAACATATAAATGATCGTCTTTTTAAATATAATGTTTGATTATCTTTTAAGGCGATTCGAATTCAAGGTAAATTAATTTATATTTTGTACATATGTATATACTTCCAATTCAATATCTGCTCATATGATCCATTTATATAATTTTCAATGTATGAAAATAAAATTTATGAACAAGAAAACCAAATATAATCTACAGAATATTTCGAACCCATCATTATGTTTTGATTGCATACACTATAGATCACATAAGTTTCATGAAAATCACATTTTTTCTGTTACACACAAACTTCGAATTGTGGACATTCAACTAAAATTTGAAGGAGCTAAGAAGTATAAAAGAATTGTTGATAATAATTTTCGAGAAAAATTGTCGATCGTCAGTCGATAAATATGTCGACTTATATAATCTTTAAAGTTACGGACGTTTTGGACTTGCATTAGCACGCGGATGGCACACTCCATTGCACCATCGGCTATTATCGCCATCGGCCTTAGCTGCTGTTAAGCGGTCTCATAAACCGTGCAGCGTTTTTCAATTTTCATAGTCGAACTTGTAATTTTCGATTTAACTACGGATACTGATTTAATTTTGTTTCATTTAGAGACCGATTATTCTCTCTAAAGAGTTTTCAATAGCTGAATTTTAATTATAATAGGCCTGTACATGAAGTTTAGCACAGAAATAGTATCTTGAGTATTATTTTAGAATTTTATTCATTTTTAGATTAAACGGTCTGATAGACAGCTCACAGTAATTATGTGACCATTTTTGTCATTCTAGTTGAGGGTGACATCAGTTTATGTCACCTAGACAACAACTTTTAATGATATATTTGTGTAATCCGGTGCCCAGTTGCTGCTTTATATATTTATTATATGAAATCTTCTGTATGTTTGTAAAAGTCGCAATTGACCGCTTATTTTCTTATTCAGGGCAATAAATATAATTTTAGGAAAAGGTGAACATATCTGTTGGTGTATCTAAATAAAAATTGGATTGCGTTAAAGTTGCATTTACAAACCAGCAAAAAGTTTGCTTTTGATCCACATAGTGTTGATAAATATATTTTATACCCCATAAGTTTGACAATTTAAACATTAATATCGGTTTAAATTGGGAAATTTCTAACACACTATTCTGTATCCAGTATTTCTAAAACACTAGTCAATACGGCGAAAATGCTCTGAAATAGAATAACATTTGAAATTGAATTTTTTGGAGCCTATAATACTGAATTCTTAATATTTCAAAATTATCGTAAATCTAGTTAATTAGGAAATTTTATTTAATATGTTATAGGATTTGTTAAAGTACTAGTTTCAATTAAATTGTAGACAGATCTTAAATATTGTATTTAATTAATAAAAAGCGTTCCAACTCATTTTCCCCATTTTAATTTTTAGCAAAAGTAAGATATCTCATTAAAATGATAATTAAGTTTTGGAAATAATTATTTAGTTATTAATTGTTCAAATGGTCATCCTGAGATTCTTATGTAAATATTAATATATCAGATATTTTTATTATCTCTTATCTTTTATCAACATTCTACTTTAATTAAATCATTCTTTTAGGAACCTTTTTATATTTTTTAGCGACTAAATATGATTCGTTGATTCTCTTTTAAAATATCTTTCGTTTCAATTATTTTACAATAAATATATCGAAGTCCTATTAAATATGTAAAATTTTATCAAGCATAGGGGATATTTGAAGATTAAGCTCTTTCAACTTTTTCCTTAAAGAATAAATAAAACAAAAAACGACTCTCTGGATATGAATTTTACAGATCAGAGTACCGAAAGCCCATAAAGAGATGCAGATAATATTTTTTTCTTCTCTATTTTAGATCCAAAAAGATCTGAACGCATGAGAAATTCGACGTATAAAGTTTTTATTTTTGCCTCTTTTAGGAGATGAGTTTCAATAAAAGATGGAAATATGTGGCGCAGTTTATTTTTTGGGGACGATTTTGACAAAATAACATTGGAGCGGAAAATAAAGCATAAATCATGAGGCAAAAGTAAATCAGGAGATAATTTTAAAGAAAAGTTTACAAATCTTTTGAGCAAAAAGAGAATCTAGTATGAAATATATGCTTTCGCCTCTTATTCGCTGGATAATTTTTGTTTTAAGAAAGAATAGAGTTTATGTTTACGTAATAAATTATTCGGGAAAACATTGTTTCGCAATATCTTTTAGTCTTACATATTTTAGTTGGTCGATGTTTTGTTTGCTTATTTCTTTTACTTTATGTGATTATTGTAAGATAAGAAAGTTGCATTTAATGGTTTGAAGATGGTTTCGTGTAGCGTGTTGGTTTGACCTTTCACAGTCAATAATAATTAGGAAATGGTCTTATATTCATTATAAAAAGTAAATAAATAAATTATTATTCAACATTTCACATAAAAAAAACCCAACCCAGCTGCGAAAAAAAGAATCCTGAATACTTGTGATAATTGTTGTTCTGAAACTCGTAAGATAAACAAGATGATATTTAATAGAGGTAAAGTTTATAGGTCGCAAGATGATACATAATAAAAATTAAATTGATAAGTCACAACATAATATTTGCATCAATCCCCATTTGCCCCACCAATCCAATTTGCCCCACTTTTTTCTTTTCCATGATTTTATATATCCGTTCAACTATTGCGTGATATATTGTTTTTCATTCAACTATGGGGCTTTTTTGAAATTACACTACTTTAAATGTTACTGATTTTAAAAATTTTGAATATTTAACAGGTTATATCTACTTACAATTGGTTAAACGTTTTTGGAAAAACTTTCTTCATAGTCTAATAAGTGAAATAGTGAAGAATTATTTTTTCTATGACCAAACTCTATCGAGTTATGAGACTTTTATGAAATTTTGAAACCTTTGAGAACCTTGTTACAAAATTTCATTTCAATATCTTAAAAACTTTTTAAGAAATGATATTTCTCGCAAGCGTACACAATGAAAAACGTAGTTATCCGAAAAACGCAATTAAAAACTTTGATATAGCGCAAAAAATTATGTTTAAAGTTTATAACTTTAAAATCCACCCAATTTGTAGGTGTTTACATATTGTGTGTATTAATATTCACAAATATTACAATTTTGAAAGAAAATAAACAAATATTATATATACGAGTATACATTATATATTATACGAGTATACATTATATATTATATATACGAGTATTAAACTGCATTGTTTACGTTTGTGTGGCTCTTTAAACGATCACTTCCAGTTTCAGAAAGTATTTCTTCATTTCTCTGATCCAAATGATCGCTGAACCAAAAGTAAGATATTTTGGAATCCTAAATGTTGTAATATTAACGAAATATATGAAATTTATACATAGAATCTTTTCAGAATTTTGTCGAGTCATTTAAAATTTTTAGAAAATTAAATCAAAACTTTAAAAGATATTAATAAAAGTTTTCTTCATTCTATTAAGTCCTAGTATACGTTATTAATTCAGTGGTATTACGTGATAGGTCGTGATTCTAAGTTGCGGTGATGATGTTGTCTTTTTTAAGATTGAAGTCAATTTTTTTTCCACATGACTGAATTTAATATACATAATCGCAATAAATTTTGTATATCTGTATTTTTTCATAAGAGTATAACAGCCACTGTACCAAGATTCAAATATTTATAAAACTAGTCTTTGTATGAATGCATTTTATTTGCCACGTTTAACATACAATTTCCAACATGTTATATATTTAAAGACAAAAAGTATTTTAAATAAATCTTCTATGTAACTTTTATCTCAATTTAATTTTTAAAATACATTTTAGAATTCCAATTTATTTGAATGAATTTCGAAATATAATCTGTTGCATTTAATAACTTTCGGGATACATTACTCGATATGGGA